>OU452237.1:10458373-11046088 GCA_911728455.2 Marthasterias glacialis | reverse complement strand
TCGGTTCTGCACCGAATCGATAGCTAGAAATGTGTTGTGCTACATACATAAGAGGCACCGCTAATATCATTGAATAAATCATGGAACGGTGATCGATAACCACGTTTAATCAGAGCTACATGTGTTAATGCTCCTGTTGGTGGTAATGCATACACCATGCAACCTCCATCCCACACTCTCGCAAACCTTCCCCCCATCTACCCTCGTAATTGAGAAAACGTGCACCGTCTAAATTCCAATATCAGGGTCGCTTAAAATGTAAGAACCGCAATAAACAGGTTACTTGGAAGAAATCTGCAAGTGTTTTGATTTTACCTTCATTCACACCCTACTTGATGGCATTTCCGATCCAGGGCAGGATGCAGACCTCGATAATGCAACGCATTCATCTTTCTTCTGTTTTGGTTTTTTAGGTCACATAGTTTGTTTAGTTTTATAAGCTCTTATTAACATACGGAGCACAAGCGACCAGACAAATTTCTGCCTCGATACCTAGTTTTGGATATAACTATGCTTGCAATTGTAAGGAAGAGAAACATCATGCCTGCACACTTAGATGGGTTTATTGTGTGGAGGTATTGGCCTGAACATAAAAGAAATATAAAATTAATGAGCAGTTGTTCAAATTATAATCATTACTGAGAACGCCATTACGCTAATGTGTTGTCAATTAAAAATGACTGCACTCAAGATTACGCTCACTCAATACATCTGCAGAAAAACTACTTGAGAAAACATAACAGTTATGTGAATTGCGCAAAGATGAAAAACTCACTGCAGTAAACATGTACCCTTTAACTGGAAAAAGTACAAAATATATCATTTACGCTTAATAAATATCGAACAAAGTATCCATAAAGCTCATCAAAGATAACATTTTTTCTTATGCAGCTAAGCAAAGCATTAAACATTACAAACGCGTTAGCAATACAGCACTTAACAACATGTTGTTCTAACCATTTAGAAACTGCACTCATCTGACAAGTAGACAAATCTTTTATTTAAATGGTAATTATATTTCGTTACACAACTTCATACCGGAGAGAGTCGCAATCCAGCCTCGTAAATTTCGGTGCTTCCGATTTGATACCTCAGGGCAGTACAAGCACGGTAATGGTACATCACCGTGCGTTGTTTCGGCATCTGACGCACTGAATACATACCGCATCTACATCCCAGCAAAATGTGGCATATTTAAGACTTGTTTTGCAGGTTTTTTCCCCTCCAAGATTATCTCATCTGAGAAGAGCAGGGACTGATGTACCGTCATTTCAGCCTGTAGCGACAGAGGACAGATGAGGGCTTCGGGGCACCTTCCTGACAATATCAGATTTCTTCAATAAATGCCATTTTCGACCAAGACACCCCTGCCACGTCTCATTCGCGATATCAGGGTGTTGTTAAGGAAATGTGTTTGCATTGACGTAGGCAACATAACTTCCCACGCAATAAGAACCGATAAAAATAGATTAACTTTAAATCATTGAAAATAAGATATTTTAACCTTAAACCGGAAAATATTGCCAATAAATGACAAAAACCTTTCAAATTACTCAGCCAAACATACTTCGGCGGCTACGTTTTGCTGCAGTCTATCCTGTTTTAACATATTTAATTTCGGGGGTTTTTTTTTGTTTGTTTTTTTTACATCTTTGACACTGTAGCGACTCCAGTACCATCATTAATTCTGATCTCTGTTTTATTTTGTTTCCCCCAAGTCCAGTTAACATTTGACTGGACTTGATGTATTTAAGTTTATGTATCGGGATTGTGTGCATCATAATCTATAATCTTTGGCAGTGCAAAGCTACGTTGTACCCAAAAATTTGATTTAATTCCACTCATCCTTTATGATTGACAAATGATGGCGCTGTTGTATGACATCAAATGACGTTGTTCATCAGACATCTACTTTTTTATCTACTTCAAAAACCACCAAACTTCCCCCAACAAATGAAGGATTTCCTCAAAAGGTTCCAAAAACCAGATAGACACAAATTGAATAGCAATACATATCATTATTATGCAGAGCCGAACAGTGAAGCTGAATCTGCCCTGCAAAAGACCTTATGCTCGCACATGACGTCGTTTGAGGAGGGCGCCCTCGGCTAGAGGTCATAAGAAGGTTGCTCACTGGCCAATCATGTGCACCGCGCGTAAATAGCCGTGAGTTTTCCATTGTTTCATCATCTTTTTACCTCTAAGATACCGACGTAATGACGTCAATGTATAAAGGTTCCTATCAACATATGAACCTCATGAATATGCAGATTTTTTCGAGGCAGGCGAGTGTCAAAACACCTTTGTCTTCTAAAACAAATTCACCATTTCAATATTATAGAATCTCACTTCTGATGAATCATTATGTTTTTTGGAGCTTAAAAATATCCATTGCATTTTGCCGTTTGATGAGTCATTTAATTGATAATGGTAATACTATTCCAACCCAATTTGAACGGAGAAGAAGTTTGACTTTAATTCGTTTCAGGGTGTTGACTTAATATATTGCTACTCGATATTGATTTCGAATCAAAATGTTAATAAACACGGGGGAAATACGCGACTGTTGTACACCCGTAGAATGCATTTTTTTGTCAAGGACTTGTCATAATCTCTGAGGACTTTTTTTCAGTTGCTCATGTTTTTTTAATGTATTTACTTGGTTTTGACCACTGGCAAAATTTACAAAAATAAAAATAAATAAAAAAAAAAATTACCAAAACACAACTACTTAGCAGCTACACGTTGCAAGTTAACATGGTACGCATTTACCATTGACTTGTTGCTGGGTCGACCACTTTATCAAATAAACTTGTCAACGAGTTTTTCTGCAAAACAAACTTCGTTTCCATTTGCTGCCAAGTACGTAAGTTGACCAAGAAATGATACATCCACGAATAGCACTTAATATGTGATAATTCCAGCGGTTAATAACATTAACTACATCATATAAATAAAGTAACCAACGTACATGTACATGTACATGATGAGTCACATTGTGTTTAATTATGCTGGTGATATACGCCGTCAACACGCAAAGCAAATAATTGTGACAACTTCCACATTAGCAATTAGTAAGTTCTGGCATTGTTGATGTTGTTGGTGCAAGCACAATAAATGACAATTCTGTAGTTTAACACGGGTAAGATTTTTACTGTCAATATAACAGCTGTCTCGTGAACGCACTCAACCTTAAATGGAAACACAACGTCTATTTCAACATGCCGTTATTAAACAATCGATTCCAAGTGAATTTTGATCTCTCGATCAGATCGATACAAAAACTCAAAACTCACCTTCACATGGACAGATACTACTAACTTAATCCAGACACACACACAACATCGGCACGAATTCTCCGACAACGGTATGACTTTACACGGTGAGGAACTAGTCCGACCCCATCCATAAGCAAGTGACATTTATCGCCCGAGATATGGCTCTCTGATGCAATTATGCGAGGACGTAAGAGCCCCTGAAAATTTGTGATCGCCTAGCATTTGCTGTCTGATTATAAGTTCCTGGAGAAAAAGCATATATGGACGGCCCAGAAAGTACGATGCAGTGAAATAAGCAATCACAAGGAGTAGGTTTGCTTTGTCGGTAATCCCCTCCCCCTTGCACAAAAAATGAAATAATCATTATATTTCAAGGCGTCTACTCATAAGTATATAATATACTTGGGCAGTTTTTTTTTTCTTTTCTTTTTTTTCCTTTTTTTTTTACTATTATTATTATCATCGCCAAGAAAACATCCCAACGAAAACGAAACAGCACCAATATCTCAAGATTTACCGAAAAGGCGCCATTTTGATGATTAAACAATGAAACAACAAGCTCTATTTTCTTTCTTCTTGGCCGCATTAAAAGCACATTCTGAAGAAAAAAAAATCCACAAATAACCTGTGGTGAACGTTAAGCCGTGTGAGATTCAAGCGACTTTGGCTACGGCTATCGCCATTGGCTGCAACGACAACTTTGAAGATACGGAATCCTCGGTGTTCCGGCCGTAGCCACTGCCGAGGCCATTCACTCGGACACGGCGTTATGTTTAAAAATAGACAACGCACTGTCTTTCTTTTCTTTCTTGTTTTCTTTAAATTACCATCTTTCACCAACTAATATATATTTGTAGTTATTATTTTTTATTTTTTTATTTATTTATTAATTTTTTTATTTTTTTGGCAACTGAGGACAAATTTGAATAAATCAAAAGAGCTCAAAGAAAAACGAAGACTCTCCCCCAAATGCTTTGAAGTGCTGGTCAAAAATCTAAATATATTCTGTGTACACAGACATCGCGCCAGAATTATGTGCGCACTAAACTCAACATTCCACCGTCCTACAAAATGAGCACAGGGGCAAGGCTACAAAACGGGCACCGGCCTACAAAGCCGGCACTTAATTAACACATTGGTCAATAAAGTCATCTTAATTTAGAATGGAGTCGGGCTTGCCTTCATTTCATCTGGAAATTGCCTCAACAAAATAATTGTTCGGTTTAGTTATTTAGTACAACTTTTCATATGTCATTGATATCACTTTGGCACACAAAATCTGCTGGGCTCAACTATTACTTGGGGGAAAAATCAGGGTTATCATAAGGCAATTATATTGCAAATGGTGCCCATCGAAATTCTGCCTGGATAATACATTTGTTGAGTATTTTTTTTGTGTGAATTTGGACCTTGGTTTATGGTTAATTACATTTCTACATATCCCTGACATGTATCTATTATTCCTTCTGTTATCTGCGTGAAGGTTTTTGGAACGGAATGAGCCAAAACTGACGTCATGTTTCTTACAAATCAATAGCAAGTGGGAAGGTTAGCAAAATGTCAGTCTCAATTCACTAGCTACTCGTGTGAAACATGTCATGATCAAACCATAATGGGACTGTAGAAGGTGTCATTTTGCATTCGAGTGATGTGGCAATCATATCAATTATTTATCGATATGGTGTGGTTAAAGTTTCATGTCTTACCCGCTGGTACAGTATACGTGGAAATTTCTCCGCAAAACAGATCGATAATTACATAGATAATTTGAGATTATTGACGGGACTGGGGATCGAACCATGCAAAAGATTGATATCGACGATTACCCAATTGGATTCAAGAACTTGGGTCATGAGAAAATTGTAAACAAAAAATGAACGTGTGGATGGTTTCTGGCACTACCGTTAAAAAAACATACCGGTAATCAGCGGAGGACTGGTGGAGAGGTCTACCTTCAGCAATTGCACTATTCCCCCAACCCCATAAACAATTTGTTTTAGATTTTGCCAAGGTCATTAAGAATATAAATGATCTGACAACAAATTAGTTAATCTAGTTTGTACCCTGCTTACGTATTCTGTTTGGCAGTTCTTAGAAAATCTTTCAAAGAGTGGGAAGGCTCGTAAAACAGCTTCAGACAGGAAGAGAATTTAACAACAGCATCAACAATTCACAAAAAGACTGCACAAACTTTATAATTGCGCAAAAATCAAAATTACATCATGACAAAAATAAAGTCCTATATACATGTATGCGCCCTACCATATTCAGGAAGATTTACAGTCCTACCGTAGTTCTGTCCTTGGTACATGTACTAACCTTGCAAATGTTGGAAACTTTGTAGATCTGTAATAGTATTCTCTCTTGAGCTAGACGTGTCATTTTCAATATCGAATCATGACGGCTGAACAGAGATTGTATGTTTTACAGAAGTCAAACCGTGTGTGATGTCTCTGTGATTACAATGTCAACAATTGCTCCTGTTAGAAACTAATAATTCTTGTATAACTTCGTGTATACATGTCATAATGAAATAATTATGGGTGTGAAAAGTCGGTGTTTCGTTTGTTTGTTTGTTTTTTGTTTGTTTGTTGTTGTTGTTGTTGTTGTTTTTTTTTTTTTTACGGTTGTCTTTCCCTTTAAAGGATAATTGAAAATGCATAGTATAGCTATTGCTCTGGGGAATTTTCTGGTGTTCTTTTATTGAATGAAACATCGTTATCGTTAAGAAAATTCGCGCTAGCAAGGCTGTGGAGGCCGCTAAGGTCAAGGGATGTATCTGAGGGAAAATGTAAGGACGGAGCTCGCTGGGAAGTGAAAAATAAGAGTATAGATTTTCGTTAACTTAAGAAAGGGAACCGACTGCGAAACCATTTTGAAATGGTTCAACAGCAGAACTGTATCGTTACAGGGAGGCTATGTAAAACGGCATTGCCTGTTGGTTTCTATAAATTAAATTATTTATTCATTGCTTCGTCTCTTTAATACAATGATAGTTCTATATTATTAATTCCAGTTGCAGATGTGTTACTGATAAGGCTTGACACTACTCAACGTTCCAAACAAGACATTATACAACAATCGCATTATTCTATCAAACACGTTGGCGGGGAGGTGTATCCAAACGAAAATTAGCTGAATTTTACTTTAAAAATCAAATCTGCCACTAATCGCGTAAGACAGAATTAATTGAAGTAGTCAACTGATATCGTATGTATACACTTCGAGGACACAATGATAAGGATTTCCATCCCAAATCTGTTTGTCTTCTCCTTTTTTTCTTTTCATTTTTTTCCTTTTTTTTGTAAGACATACCGCGGTCGAAGCCTTCCATAAATATTTTCTCAACCGGCACCGAGGAAGAGCGAAGAGCAAGCCGTGCAAAGAGTGTATTCGTCGCCCGGGGGATAATGCAAAAAAGCGGTAGTCTTAAGCGGAAGGCCGCTCGGAAATAGCCCCTCGATCGGGACAGACGGCCGCTCTCCCGCCCAAATAAATTTGTTGATTTGGGGTCAGGAAGGCATCTCGTCCTGCTACCCTTCACTGTTCACCTGTCCTTTCCTATCATATCCCTGGCAACGATTAAGTTGAAGGACATTATGGAGTGACTACTGTTTGCCCGTAGTCAGTCCCATCATACTGCTGCAGGAATTGATTATTTAAAGGTAAAATACACCCTGACAAACTGACTTTTTTAATGCATCCATATTTAACAAAAGTCAAAATGACACACAAAGAAGCAGATTGAAGAACCTTTGGAATGTTCACCTCCTTTCATTGTGTACCGTTTTTGCGAAAAATAGCCTAAAGTGTATTGCAGTCTGGCGTCACATACATTCATTACATCTTCCATTACAACGTATGCACAATTTGTCTCAATTTAGAGGGGCTGAATGCACAATTTAACTACCTGTATAGAGTGATATTCAAGCTGGCTTGTGTTAGTTGAATGGCTGAAAAGACCACCAGACTGTAAATTTTGTTATATGCTGTTCAAGAATGTGTCAGGCGAAAGAAATGTTTAAGGTATTTATGGTGTACATTGTACTTCCATGATCTTTCTTTTAATAAAGTGAGGTTTCCGTAACACAATTTGCTCACAAAAATACTTCGGGTCGTCAATAGTAAAAGTTTAAATCCTTTAATGATTTCGGGCAGTTGAATCAACTTTTTATCAATAACAGGTACAGAAATATAAAATAAACACTTCCACTTGTATTTCAGGAAGAAATAATGATATACCGGATAAAAATAACGCCGTGTTTTTATTGAGTTTGTTTTTTAGGCTTGTTTTGTTGTTTCATGTTAATATATTTTGGTAACGGAAAGATGGCACTCAAACAATCGTATCATTATTACTTTGTTATTAAGCCAGAACAAAATCACTGTCGTTCGTGTTGTAATCCCATCTGCCCATATTCTAAGAATAATATACTGCCATTTTTGAAGTTTTACTTTTACTTTGTATTATTCTTGATAAATTCTACAGAATAATTTACCGGATCGAATCAAAAACGAACTTCAAACAAGCCGTTATCATTATACGAGATAATCCGAACCTTTCGCGCACGCGTATTACTCGGAACATCTGGCAGCGTAACGCTTCGACACACCTGACGTGACATTATGGCAGATAAGGTCTGGTTCTTGCCTCCTTTGGACTGCATGACGTTAAGAACTAACGATGGCCTTGGAATATTCATTATATCATGGACGATATTAACTGTATACGGCAGGCTTTAAAGGGTGGGCTTTCACGACATTTTGATAAATACAACTTTGCACAGAAAATCAAGTTCACTTGACAGGCTTTGAAGACAACATACTGGTCAAAACGTCAGGTTCTCTATACCTTATGCAATGACGTCAGCCCGCCGCCATCCTAGCAGTAAAACGCTGTTGAACACTGAAAACACACTTTTTTCACCTTGGGCCAGTGGAGTAACCGTCTTTTGAACTCTAAGTGAGGGCGCCCTGCTCCAGTGACGTCATGTCCATGAGGTCTATTTGAACGATATCCTCAAAGTGGAACCACAAACTCATGAATACGAACGACTTCGCGTAACAGTTGGTTCCATCAGTGCTGGAATAACATACACCATAGACATTATTATTATTTGCACGGTTTCGATTTAACTAATGTGGGAAAGAAAGGAGTTTTTCCAAAACCCTCATCTTTTCAAATGGAATTGACCTTGTATCTTCATTCACAACTACGTGGACAAGGCCCAAGGCTTCAAATCCGTTCAATATAAAAACATGTTTGTAATTGGCATAAGCAGAATGTATCACGAACAAGTGTAATTTGATTGTCAATAGAATTGACAACCAAGATAATCATGTTCATATTCCCAATCTCGTTATTCTCTGGTTCATTCACTGGATAACTCCCGAACCAGATTTAAACTGATCTGTGATAATTTACCAAAATGGGGTCCATATGAATTTCTTAATACTATTTCATGCTCATGAATTGTCAGGTTTATTTCCATGCATTGATTTTCTGCTTGTATTTGTAGTATTTTTTAACATGAAAGTTCACTTTTATTACTTTTTGTATTTTCATTTGTTATTTCGTTTGCTTCTTTTTATTCTTTTTATTCTGTCGGGACCAACGAAAACTAAATAAGCATATAACTAAACATATTTAGCATAAAGCATCGTGAGGTAATTCTAACTGTCATTTTCGTGAACATATTAATATGTGATGAGTCACGGGCTGCTGATCAATTCCAACATTTAAATTAAAACTAATACTTAAAAGGAATACGTTAACCACAATATCTAAGGTCACACTCCGGTACACGGTCCTTTATGTATTGGTCTTCGGTACAGGCAGACGCAGGCTTAGCCGAAGCCCCAGCCGATGCCGCGGTTTCGGAAAGAGCCTATGTGCCGAGACTTCAAGCTATGACCTTTATGGTTAGTGGTGAACACTACTATGGGGCTTTTCGAAACTTGAGCTTGGGCTTAGGCTCCGTCCGGGGCTTCAAGCGGGCAGACGGAGCCCCAGCCCTGAGCCCAAATCCAAGCCGTGGTTTCTAAAAGGCCATAGTACTATTAAAGGGGGTTTATACGCACGAACTAGATACCTGGAAAGAAAAACAGCATGGTGTGTTCGTGCAATGTTTTCTCCAATAAACAATTTCACGGACAATGGTGCTCACGGAATTCCTTTGGAGACACATTTTTCACGATAACTGGTTCCTTCCACCATTATTTTTTACAACATGGCCCTTTTCGAAACCACGGCTTGGGCTCAGGCTCTGGCTTAGGCTCCGTCAGTTATTTTGAAAACGTATGTTTTTCATACTAGGCTTCAAGCAGGCGGACGGTACCTAAGCAGGAGCCCAAGCCTAAGGCGTGGTTTCGAAAAGGGCCTAAGTGAACTTTCGAGTAGTATGACCATGTCCGATTTGGCGGCTGTGCGGCTGCGGCTGTTGCTAAGAGCAGCCTATACTTCAACGCATGTTAATGTGGTGATCAAGCCACAGCCACAGCCGATGATTCCGAAGCGGCTTATTTTATATTTGACAACATCACAATAATGATATATCAACCATATATATCGATGCCTTAACACAGACATGCCCTTTCTTAGCTTCAACTAATCTCACAGATATCTTTCATCAACTCGTTCCGGCCTCCGCGATATCTTTCACTTTGGCCCACTTTCATATGTATGCCCCTTTTATCAAACCAAAATACTTCCAACGGAAAGGTTATTATGCGCATTTATAACTTAATGAAGATCAGGTTATCTGGTCACCGAAAACCCCTTGATTTTACAACCTGTTTTCTACAGGGATTTAACCCATTTAAGAAAAGTGCATTTAGTTCAATTATTATTAAATATTGACGCCGATCAAAAGCGTTCGCAATCTTCTCGTTGTGTTGCTTGATATGATATACGCATTAATAGCTAAGGTTTGCTAAGTCTGGGTAGGTTTGCTGCTGCACGTAAGGGTTGTAGCTCCTCATGACAAGACACCGGGTCCCCCCCCCCCCCCCGAGTAACCGCAACTTAAGAACCCAACTTTTCAGAGTAACCGCAGATATTAGCCAAGTATTTTAATCATGGGATATTTGAAGTTACACTTATTTGTTTATTGATCCTTTAATATTGAATAATCATTCTGAAGTTACACAAACTATTTAAACAACTTTGGTGGAAGACGGACTAACAGAGCTGCATGATATCTACCCAACTCATTGCATAATTAGGAAGATGCCAATCTGAGACCCATGGGAGACCGGGAGCATTTTCTCCAATACAGCTTGGCATTTTCTCTAAAAGAGGGACCAGGGATAATGGGTTCAGACAAAAAATACTTCTATCCTCAATTATTCTATATTTTGATGGATGCCGGCACCGAATGGACACAAAAACTGCATGATCGGTTCTAAAGTATACTGCGTACATTTATAGCTTGTTTCAAAGATGGCTCGTGTTCTATTTTTCATGTTTTCATAATTCAAATAAGGGAAGACCATCAACATTATTTTTTTCCCACCATCGCTTTACTCGAAGTAGCCTGTTCCCTTCAAAATTTCAAGAAAACCTTGTCATTCTGTTCTTGACCAAGATGGCAAAGTACTGCCATTGTCGAAATCAATGCTCCAAAGGACTGTTTTTGATTGAAGGAACAAACTCACAAACGATCAGACTCAATTTCTTTCTCCTAAGTTTCAATTACATCGTGGGTTATCTATCTCTGTGCGTGATGGATGGGAGGACAGCGGTTTGCAGACGGCAAACAACCGTGTTCTCATTAGCCTTCCCCTGAAATCAGTCTGAGGAAACCGAGATCCTGATCAGCGAAAACAACGAGGGGATTTTTTTTTCCCAAATTAAGAGGGTCACATTATCCAGTTAGTGTCAACTTCCCGAAATATGCTGACAGATTAACCGTACAGTTAGCTAAACAACAACGAGTAAAGACAAGTTAACGACATCTCATCATTTGGGAATTGAATCTCAAACGCGCAAAATGTTCTAGGTCATCTTTGATAAACCAATGAATGAAATACGCTGCTGCACAGCCATATTTTTGGTTTGTTCACTCCTTCTCCAGATGCATTCACGATCAGAAAGTCTCACAAATTGTAATTATAATCCTACGTAAGTTCGAAAAAAAAATTATGGAGTGAGTATACGTGGATAGGCACACACACCGTTATGGGGACATTTATACAATGAAACAAAGGTCCCCACAACGTTTTTCTTTGTCAAACCCTGTCCCCACAAGGTAATTCAATAGAAAAGGGAATAATAGAACAACAATAGGGAGTCCCCACAACTCGGTGTTTAAAAGAATGTGTGCATTCTTGGGTCCTGGGTTCATAGAAGAAACAAAATGGCCGCCAATATTACCATAGCGCCCTCTAAAACAAAGCTGATTTATTATTATTATTATTATTATTATTATGATTACTATTATCATTGTTAAAATTCTCAAGTTCTTGTTTAAAATGGGCATGGCTCCATTGTTGTTTCATTTCATTTATTAATTCTGGTTGTGAAGCCAAGGATTCTCAGAAAAGCGAACTTAATCACTATACTAGCTAATAACCCCATGGAGAGGAGACAAGGAAGGAAGTTTAAGTTTTAGATGTGGGAGGAAAACCCCAGAGATTTATTCCGGGGAAAAACCCACGCAATCAGGTAGGGACTGAAAACCCAATCCACATAGTGCCCCGGTGGGAATCGAACTGGGGTCCCAGTGGAAGGTGAGGAAACAAATAACGCCACCAACCCGATTACCCAAAAGGATGTTGTAGGTTATATTGAAATCACAAACGCATAAAACAAACTTGCACATCCCTGTTCATCAAAAGTTAGACTGCGCATGTCTGATGTTTGTGTGCGCATATAAACACTTCCTTTTTTTCCACATTTCCACATTTTTGTCGACTCAGATCGAAAGCTTTTGAAATTTAAATCTGCAAATGGGATTACTTTAGACTGAGCTAGGGTAAAACCCACGTAAAATTATGAAAGTAAAATCAACTGTCGTATCCGGAACGAAGGCTTATGTAAGCTATGTTAAAGGGCCCATGAAGAGGTTTTTTGTCACGGAACATTTTTGTGGCTTAATGTATGGTTTGAAATTAACAAAACATAGTATTGACTATTTTGATGTGTCTGTTATGCGTTAATACACTTTAATTGAGCCCCGAAAATATGTGCCATTTGATTGCGCAATGATCCATGACGTAGGCTGTGGTAAAACATTTCGGCTCTGGTGCCGAGTGGTCAACAATGCATTGTATGTTATTGTCACACACATGGCCCTGGTCAGCCGTTCCACTGTCTGCGTCACAGATTTTATGTTAATGAGGAAGGGTGGGCGGAGCACGACAACCCCCTAATTGTAGAAATCGTTATTTCTACGATTAATACGCATGTAAAAAATGTGAAAAAAATTAAGATATACTATAATAGGCTTTATTTATTTTTATTTTTTTTAAACAATTCATGGGACCTTTAAGCTGTTTGGAAACCGAATTGTGTAAAACATGGCTATTTAAAAACAATGCATTCTGCCCGAATATGAGTTGACTCGTAAGTCCTTTTTTCTTAAGTGTATCTACTATACGAGGACGTACCGTAGGCCTATTTAAATGTGCTGACGTCACTCGACTACGATCAAAATCGTCTCAGCAAAAAATGGAATCAAAAGTTAATGGGAAGATAACGTCGACATTATGGGGAGGACTTATCGCAAATTGCAACCTGTAAATAATAAAAGGTAAGTGACCGAGCTTGAATCGATATATTATACCTGTCCTACCGGTATATGCCTCTCAAATACGAGTACAGATAGTGCCCTGAACAAGTACCTAACGGGAGAAAATCGTGTTCGGCTCAAGAGCTGTTCTGCAAAAAAAAAAAATACGGTCAGCTTGGCGGGGTGCTATATAAAGAGTAGCTTTCAAGTAAACACAATTTTATGTCTTTAAAGGGCAGGTCATGAATTGTTGACAAGATATTAACTTTATTGATAAAGTGGTGCTTATATTTATGAGCAAATAATACAAAAACACATTTTATTTCATAAAATTAGATTGAGTAATTTTGACACAAAATCAGGCTTAATTGCAACTCCCTTGAGGCATGTACGTGTATATTACGGAAATCACACATTGTGGGAGCGATCAATGCAACACAATTATGCGTTTACCCCTTTAAACAAGTGTTTCAAACTGAAAACCCGGACCTTCCGGTCTGCCCTCTTCAAGAATATAAATTGAGGGACTGACATTGAATATGCTTGAACATTGGAATGAGCGCAGCGCTCTAAACAATATTAGCAGAAAAGTGACAGACTGAACTTTCAAGAGCAACTCAATGGAGGTTTCTATTGAGGCCAGGCCAGTCTTGAGCGTGGAAAAGAGGGTTATAAAATGCCGATACGATCAAGTTGAGTGTCAAAGCAAAAGCGAGGTATAAATGTCACAGGGTCACATTAAGAGAACAGTAATTTACTCTGTTGAGATGACAGGTACATAGGTAGAACATATTATAGAACGGCCGACCACAATTAGAGTTAGTTATTAACTCAGGCGGTAGAGCATCGACATCTAAACCCGGATGTCCCAGGTCCAGATCCCTCCGTGTCAACTGTCAACCGCCCCAAATTTGACTTATAAATACCCATTCAGTTTCCCTTGCGGTTCATTGCTATAAGTAGAAAAGCTACTGAGAGCTATTACAACGGCTTTATAAAAAAGGGAGTTGTAGTTGCACCTTGTAAACAAAATGTATGCAGGCCAGAATAATACCGGCTTGAAAAGACAACAGGCGGGTGATTTCAAACATGTGGTATAAAATATATAAAATCAACAGCAGGTATTTGCTACGAACAATTTGATGACAGTGATCCCTTCAATCTGATGGAGTTTGGTTATTAGGTAAAATGATACTCAGTCCATGCAGAAGCAGGTGATACGTCATCTAAAGGCCACGGTTCACTACTGATACATCAAGACAAATCCGATTGGTTGGAAAGATACGTCATCCAAATTGCTATCGCAAACTCGTAAGCCATAAACGTGTCTCGAGGGTGAAACTTTGCGTAATTAATATTCTTAAACAATCACATTCAATTTGACTTGACTTTAAGCAAATCTCAGAAATGCGCTCGGCAAATTGACATTAAAGAAATGCAGGAAAATTTCGAAATTTGTAAAAAAAAAAAAAAAAAAAATACAAAAATACAAAAATAAAAACATATTCAAATGCTCTCTTTTAGAAACGTTACCATGACTTGTTTTCAACTATTGCGTGTGGCAATTATACAAAATATACGAAAACGAAAATTCACATTCGTAACTCCTGACGTAAGTATTAAAATAAATTGTGAAGTCGTACGTTGTTGCCTAGCACATGGCCAATGTTGGTTATTGTCAGAGACCAACATCCACAATTTATATGGGCCAACTAAAAATGATAAACCTGTGAAAGTTTAAGCTCAACTAGTCATTGGAGTCACGAAAAAATAGTGAAAAAACTTACATGATATGTTTTCACTGTTTTCAAACATCGAGTTTTGGACTCGCGAGATGAAAACTGATTGTTTTACTCATTTTGTCAAAAACTATAGCCTTTCAAGGGAAAAATATTTCAAGGGAAGTTTTCCACCATGGCCATCCTTACAACTTGTAATTCTTTAAATATTAATGGCCACTCTTCAATGTCGTGCAAATCTCTGAACATTTATATTTTCACTGTTACCAATGTTGTGCTCACCCTTCAACCCAGAAAACCCATGAACCTGATTTTGACCCGAAAGGGATTGAAAACTTGATCTGATTTAAGTTTTCCACCAAAACCTAAGCCCATTCCTTTAATACCTATAACATGGTAGTGTGCATTCATGATGAATACTTTAGCGTTTAGTATTGTCATTCTGTTGAAATAAGTAGGCCAACCCTCTTCTAAAGGGAATTGATTTTTTTCTTCTTTTTTTCCCCCATTTCTCGGTCGAAAGAAGTGATGGATTAGAAAAGATTCACCCGCGGTAGGTTTCAATCTCAAATCGAAGCATCGCAGGAATAAGCTTCAGCAGCTCTCATCTAAGAGGCACATTTCAGGAATAAACATTTGCTGTATGTCAACAATTAAAACATCTTTATGTTTACTATTTTTGTAAAATTCAGCTCCAACAGTAGTGTGGACAGTGAGGGCGGGATGCGCTTTGCGCCATCCCTAGCATCAGTTTTAATCAAGCTTTTTTATTTTGTTTTGTATCGGATGTGTTATGCTGAATATATCATTGTCCTGTGCAGTAGATCAATAAGTATAATAATAAGTATATGTTATTATTTGTATACATATATATGTATTATTCCCCCTTTTTTTGGGGGGGGGGGGTGTCACAATGGGTTAAAGTGAGATTTTCGTTCCTCGTTCCTCAATATCCATGCAACTGAGGTCCAAGAGTTGGATCAGAAAAATTAAAAAATGTCTCCGTAAAAGTAAACCAAAAAAAATTAATTTCAAAAAAGTAAAGACAAAACCACCTTCAACTCAACAACCTTGTCCTTAGATAAAACAAAATTGTCATTCACAATTGTTTTTTTCCGTAATGGAGGTATCAAGTCAATTATACGTTCCTTCTGGCTGGATGTGATAAGCCCGACAACCAATAATGCACAAATTACGACTTGGGAGTCTCAGTGATTAAAGGGAATTCAAGTGCTTTACTTTACTAGATATCTCAATAATGTAGCTTCAACTGCTAAATTAAATTCCAAATGAAAACAAACCGCTGGCTTACGTGGTCGTTGAGGGTGAGAGTTGACTTGTCTGTTCAAAATGTGATGATAAATCAATGTAATTGAAAGAACCTTCGTCTTCTAATCGAATTAAATACGAAAATATTATTACCAGGAAAATATTGCATTTTTGCAGAACTGTAACATATAATTACGTGGTGAAAGATATCAATATTTAAGAGCTGGTAAAAAAAGATCTATTTAACTCAAACAAAATAATAGTATAATTTTGACGAACAAGAAAAAAGGCCTTACTAGTACTTAAAGCAGCAATTGCAGCATAAACTGCCCGGGGTTTATTTTTGTGTGTCTGATATGGAATTCATTGCCTGGCATCAGACAGAGAAATAAGAATGACAACTCGCTATTTTTCACAAACATGTTGTTCATAAAACAAAATATTTTTTGTTTAAAGTTCCTGTAAACAGCAGGGTTTGAATAAATAAAAAAAACCTGCTGCATTATATATCTTAAAGAGTTAAGTCCTAATTACAAGGCAGTGAAGGCTAAAATGTACCGCTGTTACGAGGACACGTAAAACTTTTTCGGTGCTTCATTTTGTTTATTTAATCACTTTATTGTAAGAGTCATCATTAGCATTTGCAAGGTGTCACTAAAGAGACGGTAATATTATTTGGCATAATTACAGTTCGTCATACTCGGGTGCAGTAGCTTCTCTGTCCTCTACAACGCTTTGGGCAGTATATTATGGAGGGTATTTATGTCATGAAAGATATTATGAAGTCATGACATACTCAGGCAAGAGAATGTTGAATCACATGATTGGGAATGACAAGTGCCAGTGTTGTTTTGGTGTGTGCGTTTAGGGTAATTTGGTTTGGTTCGTTTAAGCGTGGTTTGTAGGGGGCAGCCGTCCCTGTGGGTAAAATGAAGAGGAGTTGTAACTATTATCAAGTGTCCATTTTATTTAAATCTGAGTTATCATTAAACCCAAGAGGAAAACATTACTGCAACAATAGGTCCCTTAATTTTATATTAAATCAGAATCAAGCTTCGATTAAAGGATATGCTCAGCATCAGTAACATTACAAATATATTCACATAACTTACATGATTTAAAGATGGTCATGGTGGGAAAACTTCCCTTGAAATATTGTTGCTTGATAACTTTAGTGTTTTAAAAAAATGATTAAAACAGTTTGTTTTAATTGCTTGATTCCAAAACCTGATGTTTGAAAAGTGTGAAAACATAATATAAGGCCGAATTTGTTGACTAATGACAACATTATTTTGATTGGGGTATTTTCAAAGCAAGCAGTAATCTGTGGAGAGATATAACGTTAGTGTAGCAGCATTGGGCATACAAAACACCCGGTTAGGAGACGTCCTCTCAGCTGTATTAGAGGTACCGGTGCAATTTACGCCCAATGTCGGGGCTCTGTTTACCAGTAGCAAATTTCGGTGCCTTCGGTGGCTAAAAATATCCATCGCATATTTCACAGGTTAGCAAAATTTGTGTGCCAGTAACCGTTCATACTTCACATTACTGAGCATTTTTCGCTTTATACACAGCTAGCATAGAAGCTTTGCACTTAGTCTGTACTTGTGTGCTTTAACAAAGAGTTTCGCAAGCAGAGCCATGAAATTGGACCCAGGTGTTGATGCGTGCAAAGGGTTCTTCCTGTACCAGGCAGAAAGATGTTAGATGTTATCCAAAGACAAGGTCAAATAAATCAAATGTGTACGTGTCACACATATATTTAAATTTCCTATCCTGTCTCAATCTCATATGTACTTTTTAGAATAAGTAGTCAGTTACATTGACCTCGTCACTAAAGTACAGTGTAAGTAAAACCAGTTTCTAAACTGGCGCCCTTTATCAGACAATGACAACATGCGTGGGTAACGTCGTGCAGACAAAAAAAAAATAAAAATGGCGCATTTGCGCGCTGAAATCGATCGCATTCACACTGACATTGTGACTTAATTACGTATTGTGTGAAATGGCGTCTGGTTCTCCTTCATTCGCTCTTCCGTAAATTCCTGTAATTTTGTGACATCGATTGGCTTTATAGGAGACCTAATTTCCCACAATCAAAATGTTGGGGAGAAATTTTGGGCAAAGTGTTGTTAATTTCTTGTGCTTCGGTTTATCAAACGAACAGTCTGTAACTAGCCTTAATGAATTCTCAAGGAAAACGGGAGGGTTAACATTGAATGTGCACAGTCACGGAATAATAATTCACCCTGTTTAAAGTCGCATTGACTATTGTCTAATTTAGAAAAAACATGATGACCAAAGAAGGGAATCTTAAAAGCGATAAAAAAAGTATCTTTCTTAAGATTAAAAGATATAATGGCATTGTAAATATAAGGCCTTTTATCAGTTTATCTCCAAAAAATGTTTTGTAAAACCTATAGTGTCGGGAAGAAGAAGAAAAAAGGACGAGCATGATATGATAAACTACAAAGAAACTGGACGCATCTTTAAGGACGTCCACCGTATGTCACAATGTGTCAGTGCTTATTAGATTGTAGTAATCAGGGAGATTTTTAATAAAGTAAGGTGTGAATTTAATATATTTGGTTCTACTTGAGAGACCCTGGGCAAATGAAACGCACCAACTTTATCAGTTCTCCATTTTCCAGAAGTGACATTAAAGGTGTACTAATTTATTTTATTTTTTTTCTCTCTCTCTCTCTCTCTCTCTCTCTCTCTCTCTTCTTATTCTATTTATTATTTTTTCATGTTTACATGATTTCTTTCGTTTTATCTACTATAGGTTTCATAGGGTTGGCTTTTTTTTTTGGGGGGGGGGGATGTTTGTTGGTCCAAGGATTTGTTCCACTATATGTGGGATAATTTTTGTTTGATTTTTTGAAGAGGCACTCCTCCCAGCATGTTAGAATTTGTTTTTACCATACCCATTTCTCTTGTACTTTCAGTTTTTAATTTGACCATTTAATCAAGTTGTTGTAAACAATTATTGCATGTGTTTATGCCACAACTTACAGCGTGGCCTCACATCATAATAGAATTGTGTTATTACATGTTTATGAAGGCCTTGGTAAACTGTTTTAATGTAATATCATTAATATACCGAGGCACGCAACACAATAAACGCTTAATTAACTGAAACACAATTTGTTATTGTCGTTACAGTAAAACTCCCGGGGAGTTTCAGAGAAATTTGAATCATGATAGGTGAGCCAGGGCTCTAGTTATACGAAACCATCTGGCTCGTACATAATACGATACAATATTGTAAGCAGCAACATATTGTGTTTGGAAATAAATAATTATCATTGCTATAAATCTGCTTGACGACAATTCTGAAATTTTGTATGTTCACCTTTTACTGCAAGCTTGTGGTGAATTGTAGAAGTATTATAAACAGCATTCTGTACGTGTTATACAACTCCATCTTGGTTTGAGAAGTATTTTTTCGAAAGTATTCATTTAGAAGTAATGTTCATTGTGGATGCATAATCACCTCAACCAATATATACGATATTGTAATAATGTATGTTTTTGGAGATACCACCATGATGGGCCGAGACTCCTATACGCACAAACCAATATAAATAACGGTCCCATGTGGCGTATGTTTTTACACTATCTCACGGTTGACTTAATGGTTATAGGCAGGTTATTAGATCATTACACCCCGAGAAACACCAATAATACCTGTATCTGTAGGGTATATTTACAAGACCATTCTCTCCGTATCCTAAAGGAGAAAAATCCATCTCTGCTGGAGCATTTGTCACCCATTCGCCTGCAATAACACCTTCGCGGCTTGCACTCTACTTTGTGCTCGCCGATGAAAACCGTATTATTAAAAAAGGGGGAAATGTATTTTGTTTGCTTAAATCTTTAGTTGCCATATGGATTTATTGGGGGTTGTATTAATATTTGAGCTCCTTGTCACACTACTATATTTTTACTTTACTTTCTTTGCATTATAAATTGTTAATCCAATTGCAATTAGTTTAAAGGGTAATATTTATGCTCGAATATTATGTCTCACCACATTTTCTATACATTCCTTAGCATTTCGTACATTCCATGTTTCTAGACTTCCCTTTATACTGTTTTGCCTCGATTGATGCAACGTTGAAATAACAGCTCATGGTACAAAGGCACATACTCCTTTTTTCTCTATCTCACTTTGCTGTTAAATGTATTCCTTTCGATTCCTCGACTTCCCTTTTTTCCCTAGTAATCCTTACATTTCCTTTCACGTCTGCCAAATCTTCATGACATTTGGAGATTATACACCTTTTCACATCCACAGAAGCATTTAATTCCTGTACCACCGTATTATATTCCTTAATATTCTTTTAGAATTCCTTGCATTCCTTTCTTGCATCGTAATCCTTACATTCCTTTTTTTAACTTTTCCTTTGCACGTTTCCCAAACCATCGTAAAAGTATGAGATTTTTTACCCTTTCTCCTTCTCCGTCACAGAAGCATTTCTTTAAGTTCCCTTACATTGCTTTAAATTCTTAGTATTCCTTGCATTCCTTCCTTTTAACAAAGCAAACTTCCCTTCCGCTCCCGTGTCTCGATCGCTCAATTACGTATGAATCCAATGACATTTGGGGACATGAAGTCATTGAAATCACCTGCTGCCAGATTTTTTATATGAAACGAACCCTATAAAACTTTAATCATTCGGAACAATTTTGGCCAAATGGAAAAGCTGTTAATGCAGCGGTAGGCAAAGAAAACGGCAATTATGTCACTGGCTTGGAAGTGAAGCTGCGTATGCTAAATTTTTCCTTAAAACATGGATATGAATAAAAGACGTGGTTATGACCAAGTAGGCTAACATAGTCTGGTCACGGATTTAGCGGTGCCGATACTGTGTCCCTGGCAGCACGGGGGTGGATATCAAAGTGTAAGGTAACGGTCTCGTACCACCTTCAGATTCCGCGCTAAATCTGACATCACGAGAGAAAAAAAGAATCCTCATATCTTTTACTCATGTACTCGATGTAAGAAATACAACTCCAAAGTTCACATATCATATTGTAGGTTTGGTAAATAGTCATGGAACCCTACACCCTAATCCCTCAGACTTAAGGACTGAGAAATTAAAACCTTTGCATTTCCACTCGACATGCCTTTCTTCTATGATAATTATGCATAGTCCACGACTCTAAAGACTATAAATAAGTCTATGCCTAAATCATTAGTAAAAAATGAACAGCGCAATGATATAATTTGTACCAATCCAAAGATTACAATCATACACCGCTAATGCACAGTTGTAGGCAATATAACAACCAAGTAGATCCTTGTCATTTAACTGGTTGATTGTACGTCACGCGGCACTCATTATTCAAACATACGTCATAATCCGTGCATTTTGGCACTGTTCGCCATGCATTTTCGTCTCATATTTAGATTGTGGCTAGTGATTCTTTCTGGTGACTGGTTTAGAGCGCGTCACATGATATGTCTCATTTTTACTAGAAAGCCGCGCGAACGCAACGCACTATACCCATAGCAACCAATGTACTAAACCCATAGCAACTGAAGTACTATACCCATAGCAACCAGTGTACTATAAAAGCAGCGACGGCAGCTAGTACCTAGACGTCTATGTGAGTGTATCGTAAGGGATGTTGACTAATTTTACTTGTGCTATGGTTAAAGGTACGACTCCCTCGCTGATCCCCGGACCGTTCTATTTTCCTTTCTATTCGTCTCCGGAAAACAACGCTCTGGGGGTCACCATACTGTTCCATACATTACGCCCAGCATTCGCTTTTACGCATAATAATACGCCACTTCCATCAATGGGGTTGGCGTATCTGTACGAAGCGCCAGCGCGACTCCACGTAAAACCCATGCGCGTATAAAAAAAGCGTATGCGAGCATTATGCGTTATGTATTTCAACCGTTTTGTGATACACGAAAACTCACTAGAAAACGACAAAACATCCATTGAAAAGGGCAGTCTGTATAATTGGAATGTTTCTCGGGGGAAAGTCGATGTTTTTCTGGAGTTAAATGTTCGCCACGGCTTCCGCATCCTGTCGTACGAACATGAGTTGACTTCCTAATTTATCCAAAGCGCAGGCCATTGATAGGGCATTTAAAATGTTTAAGACCATCTACGTGGCAGTTTCCACATACGGTCCAGGCAATTCAGAGCTCTGGAGAGCACCTTAAGTTACTCCAAGCGGGGACGAGTTGCGTGCTGCTGGGCTAAAGTGGACCTTTTTATTACTGGGCCGGGAAAACTTGACCGTCAAATTACTTTTCCGCGGTTGATGTAATTTGCTTGGAATTATCACGAGAATACAGCTATTGGTTTACCCAATATTATTGTCAAAAATTTTTAATAACTGTATCTTAGCAACGGGATTATTAAAAATGGTTTGGGATGATTAACATTAACATGCAATTGTAACCCAATGCTGCTACTTCATTTAGTATTTTTATTTGTTTGTTTGTTTGTTCCTTTATTTATTTTGAATATTTCTAGCAATAAAAACAAGGGATCCTCAAAAGCAACTATGCTGTTACCCAAAGGCCTGCAGACACCTGGGCCTAATTTCATGGCTCTGCTTACCGCGGAATAGACTGATCCTTAAGCACCCCCCCCCCCATACGTGTTGACCAATCACAGCCTTGAGTACGCCACGGAGAGTCTGACAAAAGCCCGACACGATAAAAATCCTATTGGAAAATGTAAACATGCGTGCGAATACTTATAGCGCGCGCGTTCATGTCGTGCAGTGTGGCATTGAAGAGACGCACATTGTGTTGCCCACGTGTACAGTGGTGATTTAGCCAATGCTGTGATTGGTCAATATGTTTAGACGCGGGGCTCAATGGATCGGTCTAATTATGTGCTTACTGCCCATAGAATCACGTTCTCTACAGGGCACCGTAAGCACAGACTTACATGGTAAAAAAGTTGGCCATGAAATTGGGTCCTGTTTAGAGCAGACTATGAAAAATATTCAGTTTTAGAAAAGATGGGATGAAAATCCACAAAATGACGAAAATCTTTGTTGTCATGGTGGGACTGAAACTCAATCCACGAGGCTCCTGTCGAAGGTAGGATTCGAACCTGGTCCGCAGAGGTGAAAGGAAGGGATCAAAGAACGTCTGTCATCAGCAAAATGATCAATCCGAACAACGAACATTTTTAACACTACTGGGATGTGTGTAGTAACACCTGGCATCAACAAACGTAAGAGTGGTTGACAAAAAGTTGATAACCGTGGCGAGTTTTGATAAGAAACCCTTACTTCCGTCAGAGCACACACATCAAAACATTTTGATAGATTAAAATTATAACAACAGTGTTAATGACTTGGTGATTCTTTTATGATTGATTGTCATGATGATGTAACATGTGACTATTGATCACCAGAGTTGTACAAAGCAAGTATTGAAATTTCATCTCACTAAAATTAGCCGGATTTTTTCCAAGACGTCACTTTAACCCCAGAAATTATTTAAGAGGGTGATTGCGAGGTGGAAAAGGGGGGGATAGCACCTGATCCCCTTTCACATCGATCTATACGGTCGGTGGGGAATTACTTCATATTTCCTCGTCATGGACAACACGGGGTCAATTCCATAGAGCTGCAAATTTGCTTGGCAATTACAAGTGCTGCTCATAATGGAAACAAACAAGCAGGACGAAATTTTTCAGACAAAGTGTTCAGCAGAAATTTTACGGAAGAATTTTTGCCAACATAAATTTTGATCGAGTGAGACATACCTTTATCTGAAAGGAGGTCATCCAACAAGACAAATAGAGGTATTCGGTCACACTTTTATGCTCCGTCACATCTTACCGTTTGTTTAACTTCCTTCGCCGTATGCCCACGTGTCTAGAATCAACACATTAACGGCGTTTTCGTTCAAGTTGCCCATCTTCATCTTTTACCTTTGCAAACACACGCCACAAACAATTCACCAAACATCTCTTCAGGATGATAAATGTTAAAGCAGCCTTGAATTTTTGTGTAATGCTACTTTTAATTAAAATCAAAATTAAGGGAAATGTAGCAAATAACCTTGAGAGATCAGTAGTTGCCCTTGAAAAGTTTCAGCATATTCCAGGGATGTGTAGGCTTGTATAAATCACGGCTTTCTACACATTCTACTCGGCAAGTTCATTACCTTGTCAACCATTTCAATACTAGCTTTTTGAAAATAAAAATGTTAGTTCGAAATACCTTTACTTATTTTTATTTATTTGTATTTATTTATTTATTTATTTTTTTTGCTTACCATAATCTTTTTTACCCTGTCGCATTTAGCATGACATTTAATGAAAGGGTGGGTTAAGCGAAATGTGTGTCGTTCCATGCTTTCACCGAATAATACATTAAATGATTAAATCCGACTGCTATGATCCAAAAATGGTGAACAGCACTCACATTCCTTAAAATGGGCGCAGCCGAGCATTTTGCGAAGAGTAGTTGCTCATGAAGCTTGTACGGAATTGTTCAGTCAGGAAAAACACCGCGAAATACCGTAGCAACTCTAAAAAGAAGCACTTACACATTACAACTTTGTTTGCACGCATCCCAAATAATCTCATATTTCCGAGATTGTTTTTGCTTCATTTCTCACAAGTCCCCAATTATAGCCCTATCCATAGCACCAGATCGAGGTTTTTCTCAAATAATATCAAAAAACTACCACCAAGCAGGCTTTACCTTAATTATTTCTGATGCAGATTCAATCTTGCTTGTGATTGTTCCTTAATAACGAGCTTTGAAACTGTACCAAGCCAATTTGATGTGCACAATGTAAACCCTCAAGCCAACGGCAGTAGCTCCCCATGTGAATACCTTATAAAGAACACTGTCAGTTGCTTGGGAGTTGAGACCCGTTTCGCCATCTTACCAGCCAAGATCAGACTGACAATTTGACAAACATTTTGGTTGGCCAACAGCAAACAGGTTTAAAACGATATGCTGAACGGCATGCATTGATTTTCACGAGTACAGACTACAAAAGGGCTTTTGCGGAAGCAAAATGGGCGTCTACGGTACTTTTACATACTCCGTTTTGAATTTAGACGTTTGCATCTGTTGTGGTCACGTCGAAATATTGGGAGTGAACGCCCTGAGGTTTTTGTTTTATTTTCTGCAATTTCTATTTACAGATCCTTGTTAAAACAACAGGTCTTAAAAGCACACAACCAACTTTAATTGTTAATTGTAATTGTTAAAAACCAGTATGTGTGACCCAGTTGCACACGAAATACCTTGACAAACATGTGAACGTTTAAGCTTAATCGGTCATCGGAGTTACGAAAAAACAGTGAAAAGCCCTCTCCACTGTTTTCAACAATCTGATTGCAGACTCGTGAGATCAAAATTGCTTTACAAATGTCTCAAAAACTATAACATTTCAGGCAAAGATATTTCAAGACAAGTTTTCCACCATGACCATCTTTACACCATATCAATTATTTGTGTAAATCTCTGAACATATTGTCAGTCTTACCATTATTATGCACATGCTTAAGCAGTTCATTTATGCGTTGAAGGGTTTTATAAGTAACATTTTTTTGTGACCAAAAACAATTCTTTCCAAATTAATTGTCGAAGTTATTTATCCATTTTATTTGAAATTAATTCTAAAGCGAAGAATAACTTGGGTGAGCGGCAGGTGTATTAGAAGGGGGTATTGCCAGGATTGACTGTATCTAGCCAGGGAAAAAATATATCTTTTTGACCAACTGGGATTATCTCTTTATAAGACGAGAGTTTGACCTTTACAAAATTTGTTTGAAAATAAAGAATCTGCAAAATGCAAAACTGACGCACCTGTCTGGCATTCTGAGTGGTCACATTTTTCATCACAAAAAAACGCAATTTATGAAATGCAATTGTGAAGAATGTGTGGGTGTTTTTCTTGTTTCTTTTTCTTCTTCTTCTTTTTTTCTTTTGAAAAAGCCTCCAAGTCATGCCTGAAATGGGATGATCGTGCATGAGATGGGGTGGATGGGTAAGATCGAATGCGTGGGTGGAGAAGCTGTGATTAGAGAAAGGGCCTATCTAACCATATGGATTGTTCAGTTCCTACATGTTTTGGGGTGCAGTGAATGGGTATATCTGGGTGGTATCTAACGTTTGTGGTGTGGTGGTTGATTGGGATGTATGGGGTTGAGGTGATCCGTTGGTCATGTCTATTTTAGAGGGTTATTTGGGAATGGTTGGGTTTAAACTGTGGAATCGGGTGTGTGTGTCAGTGATGGTTGTGGTGCTGGATGATTAAGAGTAGCAATGGGATGGGTTTGGTCGAGTGGATGCCTGGGTGGCTGGGTAGCAGAGTTTGTTCGGTAGATAAGTATCACTGGATATAAAACAGGTAGCTGTTAGAGCTGGTTTGGCTTTAACCGGATGGATGGCTGGATGGGGTGATTTTGAGGGTGTTTGATTAGTATACCGATAAGGCGGCCCTGTATACGATTTTATTTATGATTAATAACAACCATTAATGTATGTACAGGTTACAAGCATACACTCACAACTCTTAATATGTACTTTACTGGAATAAATTAACACTTTATGCCCCCTGCAGCTTCTCTCCTGCTCCATTGAATACACTCCCATCTAATATTGGACATGTTTCATTATTTATCCACTCCCCCTATACTCATCATTTATTCAGAGCCCTTTTTATGTCTTTCGTAATTTGCTACAGCATCATTTTGTTAACACGTTGACCCTGAGCAAGGAGCACACCTCAGTGGTTTCACTGACCAACGTGTACATAGAGAAGCAGGTGTCCTCATGCTCCAATTACCGTCGGTATACACTCTGCACAGTTTACTCGTAAAACCTCCGTCGAAAAGCTGAGCCAGAGTAGTATACACTAATCATACCATATACCGATTCTCATTCTTTTAAGTAGGTCAAAACCATAGAGAGAAGTAGCAAATGACTCCCCCCTGTGGTCAAACTCATTTCAGACATGACATTTAAACGGAACA
This sequence comes from Marthasterias glacialis, assembly GCA_911728455.2. Taxonomy (NCBI): domain Eukaryota; kingdom Metazoa; phylum Echinodermata; class Asteroidea; order Forcipulatida; family Asteriidae; genus Marthasterias; species Marthasterias glacialis. Next base: position 11,019,083 of record OU452237.1, on the reverse strand, counting down.
CTATACACCGCCCCAGAAACACACATAATTTCATATACATCTATAAACATACTAGTATAATAGCAATAATAACAGATGAATTAATGTATAAATAGTTTCTTTGATTTTGTTTTGAATAAAACGGAGTCGTATAAATCCACGGGAAATGAAAAAAATATTAATGATTAATTAAAACCATTAAAATAGATAGGCCTATACATTTTTGTTAAATGTCATGTTCAGTCTATAGCAGTTTAAATTATAGATCCAGATTTCTATAATTAATCGTGATTTGTTTTGGAGACATGTGTTTTCAGATTATGGTTGCTTTTTTGTCATGCTTTGTCTGCAACCTGTCGCTGCATTTTAATTCAGCACAAAATGTATCCCTTAATTATCAGAGGAACAACTGTAGATAACTTATGAACAAACAAAAAAACATCAAAATACTGTTCAGCCTGATCAATAAAGCCTAATTATACGATAACCCAGCAGATATATTCCCATTGCAAAGATTATCAACAGAAGAGCAAACCAGACTTCCCGAATAATCAATGAATAACCCATGTCAAACAACTTAATACTTCTCTTATCTTGGATAAATCTTCAGCCGAAGACCTACTAAAGTTGAGTAAATTACAATCAAAGACTTAAAAAATGACATGAAATCCGATTTCTTTTCTGAAGAATACGGATCGAAAAAGAAGAGTTAAATATACCTTTAGGCTGTCACTTTACAAATTTAAATTCCATCAGGGTCAGTGCTGTCAATTTCAAGCCCAGGTCCCGACGTTGTGTTTACCGGACAGGGTAATCCCTCGAGCAAGGCATTGTCATCATGGTTGGAGCCATAACTTATTCATCAGAAATAATCTGTCCTTATTCACATTGTCAGCTTGACATTTGACTTTGGATCAATGTTTGAAGTCGCGACTGTGGGGAAATGATTGGTTATTGATGATCTTTTGATTATAATTGCAGAATTATTCACAGTTAATTATTTTTTGCTTTTTGTCTCGAATCTTGGTTTGGACAACTTTTGCCAAGCCATGTTATCAATTTTGTATGGGTGATTGATTTAATTCTCCCACGGGGCGTGACCAGTTAATCAACCTGTCAAAACATGATTAATTAATTGATATTGTATATTGTCATCAAGACGATATTCATTTGTCACCCAGTCACAAGGGCGAGATTTCACAGATCTTTTTACAAGAAATAATTATTGCCATAATTGTATTAGGTGAGCTGTGAACAATTTAAAAGTTGATATTGTAGCAACTATTGACCAGCAACATGCACTACTTTGACCTCGAGTTATTTCCAATTTGAATCTGCGAAAGATTTCAGGAACAAATCACAATTCTCTCCCATTGACTAAAACTGCATCGACACATCACGTGATTAAGATGCCCAGGGCTAGAAAAAGCGCCCTCTAGTCAACGAATAAGAAGAGACACGTACGACACGCTTAATGAAGCACGGCGGCGAAACGTTACCATATTAATTTTTAAAATAAATTTACACACAAATCCCAGGAGATAACATAATTGGAGTTCAAAAAGGTGCATGTTATGACGGTTCATGCATATTATAATAACACACCTGACCTCCTTTGTACCAGTCAGATCTGTATTGTACTGGTTCTTTCGAAAATCGCTTTTTTTCTGATAAAATCATTTGGAATCTCTCAGATACCGCTGGAAAATCAGCTAAGACACATGCAATCGGCTGTAAAAACCATTGGCCATGTAATGAAACAGGTGAACTACATTTATTTATTTATTTATTTATTTATTTATTTATTTATTTTGTTATTTAACAAAATATAAAAAAACGATCATCAATTTAGCTAAAGATATATGTTTTTATATTAAAATGGTTAAAATTTAGGCTCATTGTGGTCAATCAACACGTTTTTTCATACAAGGCAGTCACGCCCCTTTTACTAATTGCGTTAAGAAGGTCAATGTGCTTATTCTTTTCAAGGTCTTTCCGAAACCACCGATGAGGCTCCGCCATCTGTGACCTCCGCCATTTTGAAGTTATATATTGCACGTGGCGTTGGGATTCAAAATTCCTGACACGAAGGAACTCAAAGCCTGATCCTGAATCATGATTTCGAATACAATCTTTAAAAGGTCACGTACAACAGCAATCAACTGCGAGTTAAGGAACCAGACGAATATTGGATATTTATAGATGAGCAATCAGGGTGAGTGTCTGGACAGATAGATCACAATCAACCGATTTCGGATTTCACATCAATCAAAAGTTGTTAAGGCCAAGTTGAGTGGTTAATATAGACTTACTGGGAACAGAACTGTCAGAAGACAGCAAGGCAAACTTTCACTGGTCGAGACATGTAGCAAACTTAATACGGGGAAACGAAATAAAGAACCGGTCATGGTGGAATACGTTCGACTGAAGAATAACATCCGAATGAAGAATAACATCCGAATGAGAGTGTTTTGATTCCTCTGTTTATGTCTTTATTGGTGAAATAATCCAGTGCCTGATACAGTCAACTGACACGCACTGTCAGTAATCGAAACATGTTGAAATTTACAAACAGAGACTGAATTTGTTGTTTTTAATTTAGAATGGGATGATTAAATAAACCAAACTTCCCAACCAATGCATAGGTGAGTATTTTCGTGGCTCAACATTGTTATTTTGTTCCATGTCACTTGATAGAGGGTAATTCGTTTCAACCTGGCTCAAGAGAAACACGACTCTGTACCTACGTCATGTTTTCCTATCTCGCCAAAAAAGCAAATTCAGCTGTCAAAACAGATGATGACGACTAAAAATAACAGTGGAACGCATTGTGATCACGTGTGGATTTAATCGAAATGTAAAGTTGTCTTCAAGTGTAATTTTTATTGTCGGTGCACATTTTTGAAGAGTTACCCTTAGGGTTAAAACAAACCTGATCAAAAACAACAATCGATCTTGCAGGGAGAACCACTAGTTTGAAGTAGTCTGGAAACACACACTACCTTTTCCCTATATAGTCGATATTTACAACTTCTTCCAAAAGTTAAACCATATAAATATTACTTAAATGACAAAAACAGCTTCCAAATATAATTTTTTATTGTTTCGCTGATTCACTTTTAATTTCCAAACTTGACTTACATAAGCGACTAACCAACTTATGGAATTGGAATCTGCTAAAATCGTCAGGGCTTGTTGATGGCTCTCACGTTTCAATATGGCAACACTGCAAGCTTTCAATGGGACCTGGCGTACAGATAAATACCTGCTTTAAACTTTGTACAAAGAAGGTCTCCAATTTAGGCCAAGACTATAACATTAACCGACTACTGTGTGTGTTAACAAATCGATGCGATATTACGATTTAACATTATCATACCCTATTTGCAATAAATGAGTGCTAATTCGCAATAACGGTATACGGTGATATTTCAAGGCTTCCTTACTCGCTACCACCGCCCCCCCCCCCCCCCCCCTATCGGTAGCTCTACGTGATATGACGAAACATGCTTGCTGGACAATCTATTCCTTCCTCGGTACAAAATACATTACAGCATTACAGGCCTTAAGGAATATGATAATCTTGATAAAAGAGCAGACAGTGCTGAAGAATACATCACTCCGCAGAAAGATGCACTGATTGTGCAAACTAAACAGGCTGCTGTATGAAGGCGGTACAATGTCACAATAAAATATCAATTTTGGGGTGAAAAAAAGAAAATTTGTCTGGAGCGAGATTTGAACCTGCGACCACCGGCTATACGTACCGACACTCTACCAACTGAGCTATTCGTAATTCCCGCTCCAGTTAATTTTGTTTTGTTCACCCCAAAATTGATTTAAAGTTTACCCAGTCAGTTTCCCTTGTGGTTTATTTCTTTATATTTAAAACATCAGTGTCAAAAAACAATGCCCTCTCGAATTATGGACAAAGAACAAGTCATTTGGATGCTCTTAATTTGCAATAAGGTATGTACAGGGGCAATCTTCAAGGTGCATAAAGAAACGCATGGGAAACACAGCATAGACTCAGTGAAAACGATCAAACTAAAAAATCATCGACTATTCTCATGTTTAGCGAAAATACTAACACTGTAAAACAACTCCCGCAAATAAACAGGTTTTTGGGATATTCATATTTGGCATTATGGTATCAAATGCAATCTTCAATGTGCATTTAGAAACTAACGAGAGTCACGTATCAGGCAGGTACTATATGCGGCGAGTATCTAAAAGGTTTCCAAATTATAGCAATAAATATCGATATTCCAAAAAACCATCGCAACTTTTCCGGTTATCCATGAAAAAAGATATCGCCCAGCATACAAAGATTCCTCAATATAATAGGAATCAAAAACTAATAATAATGGTGTACATTTATAATGCGCCATACCTGTCATAAATGACACTTCTGGCGCCGAGTTATCAGGAGAGGAGGAGCTGTTAAGGTTGATTTGATGAGGCTAAGCATAGAGCAAGCCCCTTGCACTTTGGGCTAGGCGACCAAAATACAACACCTTGAAAGGGACACGAGGTGAAAGAGATACATTGCTGCCATACCATGGCAGAAACAGTTCCGGGGCAAGCCCCTTCTCTTTACGATAATTATAAGTGTACTGTGGGTTCTTTTATGTTCATTACACAGCACATGCGACCTATGGCTGTACATCTCATCCGGAGGACAATCAATAAAGGGTCAAGTGTCTTGCTCAAGGACACAAGTGTCGCTACCGGGACCAGAACCCACACTCTGGCTGACAACACCAGAACTTCAGTCCGGTATACACTAGACTGGTCAGTCACGACACTCGACAGCACAGTATGAACAGTATGCTGTGCTCTTCTGAACCTATTCTGCACTCTCTGTCCCTTTAAGAGGGTTGAAAGAATGTTTTTTATCTTGAGGAAATAATCGAGTGGGATGAATAATGAGGAACAGACAAGTTGTGACATCCTCTCAATCAGTCTTGGCCTACCCACGCGATGCAAGACATCTGGAATGGCAAATCTCGTCATCACGTGATAAGACATCCCCACCCCTAGGGGCTCCAGGTATTGACCAAGGCTCCAAGCCCACAGGCCTCAGGAAGAGAAGACAACAGACAGAAGAGTAAAGTAATACGGATTATTTGTACATTTCCCCCTTCATACTATTTAGTTTTTCAATTGGATAATGAAGCTGTGACGTCGCAGATTTTATAAGAAAGTAATCATCTCATTTTCACAACTGGGTGTGGCCGTTGTAAACTGCACAAGCAAGTAAATGAACAAATTTAAAGAGAGAATTTACGTTGATTTTATTGACAGAGTTCGCTGTGTCAAAATATTGCCTAACAACATGGGATTTCCCAGAAACGAAAAGAGCTCGAACTTACAAATAAAACACTGATAAAACCTTTGTTAGAATTGTTCCGCTGTGTGCACATGGTGTAAACAACTGCCAATGATGGCTTAAGTCGTCTTGGTTATAATGTTTAAGGTTCTTTGAGTATGACAAAGCAAATTTGTATCGATGTTTGAGACAAAGAAATTGTGCTCACAGCCAAAATGCCAAACATACCGAGAACATTCTGCCTGTTAATTTCATTCAATCGTTAACCTCGAACTGGAAATAAAATGTTCGTATCATGTCAAATTCAAACTGGTTGGTCATCTCTTTTAACATGCGAAATCGACATATCAACATTCGCTCTGTTGTCACCAAACCGGCATAGAGAGATAAGTTGATATTTCCATTTTTTGCCTCACCGACGGCTTACAAATCTTTTGAGTCATCTTCTTTTTTAAACACAGATTGTTTTCATCATATCCGGACCCATCCTGAGCTTAAGTCTTCTTAAGGACTGACCTGCCGCCCTTAAAAGACAGGTGATAATTTTATCATCAATATAGTGGACTTGAAGTGACAGCCTTTACTTGTTGGGACCTTTATTATGCCAAGGTTACTCTTCCCAACGGCTTACGAAAAGCTGTTCTTAACGCCACAATCCGGTACACACTTTTTGCAAAAGAAAATCAAATGCTCCCATGCTTTTTCAGCTTGTATAGGCATCCAGACAGGCAAGTAAATATCTGTAAGTCAGGATAAGCTTGTATGTCATTGAGTGACTCTCATACGGTACAGCTCAAAAAAGGTTTTTCCCCATTTAAAAAAACACCTTATGTACTGCACCTGTCTCTCTAAATCGTACAGAAACTGCAGTAATTTTGTTTGTTTCCCTTTCCAGCCGTGTAGATAATGTACAAACAAGATGCTGTACCTGATCTAATATTAGTTGTGGTTTGCCATTGATTTTGTGAGCTTTCAGTCAATCTAATGTTGCAGTTTGATGCATTATTAGGATTGATATTCTACCATAAATGTTATCAATTACTGTGTACACATTTCTATCGACGGTGTGTACACAAATTAAGCTTCTCCAGCTTGTTTTAGTATTACCAAGAATCCAAGATAGTACTGAAATTTGACTGATTATTTTCACGGCTAATTAATGAGGAACTATACACTTGTTGAAGGTAAAAGATCATATCGATATCCCTCCTGGTCAGAGCATTTAATATAACCCGCAATATTTGGAAGGACAGATGAACTGTGTCAGCCTTCAATATGAATGATATCTAGTGTGGTGAATGCACATGACGTATCTACATCGTACACAGTTTGTGCAGTCATTTTACTACACTTCCACCGGGTAGTTTAATGGTTTCGAATAGTTGGCCAACTTTGAAAGTAGGCGTGTTAACAGAAGTTACTTCTCAGTTTAAATACAAAATAATAACAAGTTGATGCGTTGTTCCATGGGCATTGAATTTTTGCCTGGTATACAATAGATACACAACACCTTTAAAATACTAAGATTTCAGATCATTTTTTTTAAATTATTATTCTGGGTGAGTGTTCGTACAAAATGATGAGAGCTTCATACAAAAACAACGACATACTTGACAATCAAAGTCCAAGGTCCGTTTTTTCACCGACGCATCAAACTTAACATTGTCTCCAAAAAGTGTAAAGTGTCACCGAATCGACAGGGATCGTTTTCATAAGGCTGCTAACCGAGGGGGCCTATAAGACAAACTTGTTAACAGAAACAGTCCACCAGTAGGCCTAAAGGGACATTTAACTATTGTGGGCGGTTCCATTGCAAAGTGTTATAAAGGTATACAATTTACACCTGTAAGTGTTTAGTCAAGTGAACATTTTAGTGGTAGTTGCTTACCTCGTTTACTGACTGAATCAAAATCAGATGGCACATCCACTGTGTAATCATCACACCGGTTCTCTGCGAATCAGAATCTGCCAATTGAAAATGCAACTGTGTTAGTCAGTACGGTACTCGTCCATTCCAACTGACTTCTGAAAAATGATAGACCAACAGTGAACAATATCCAAACAACAAACAACACCACCATCATTAAACTCTGAAAAGAGTCCAGAACAAACAACACTACCGTAACCAATTTACTCTTAGACTAATATTGATGGGTGAACTGGAATGTAGTTCATGGACTTGAAATTGTGTAATCGTAGCGTGCCAATGGCAATTCACTCCAACCAAGTCAAGTTAACTGATGTAATTTTCTGGGTGCAAATTTACTGAAACTGCAATGTGTCACTTACGTTGGTTGTACATTAAAGTGCAGGTGTCATGGGAAAGTAAAGAATGCCATGACGAGGTTGTGTCCACATCCAACGTGCACCAGTGGTTTCAAATCCAACATGCAAAACTTACTCTATCCAAATACGCTCATCCAATTGTCAACAAAGACTGCCCACTTTGCACGCGGTACTGGTAAATACTCCTACACTACAAGAGAATTACAAACTACGTGCAGGCAACGGAGGAAACCGTCTCAGAAATGACACTGTGCTGTTCGTTTGGCGAGTGCTTATAGCGCCCGCAAAATCAACACGCATGATCAATGGCTCACTATATCAGTACGTATAATACAGCGGTTGGCGTTTCATGCCTAGCAACGGATTATGAGAAAAGGGCGTCGATCGACCATACGTGGATGAACTTTGCAGTAAACTAGATCGGTAATATCATTGTTTCAAAGGGGTGTAATCTGTTCTACTTTATCTACTGATCAACTAACACCGTTTCTTGTAGTTAGTTATTTTGGCTTATATTATTATCCCTTCACAGCAAACGCACCCTTAAGATTTGCTGACCTATCATTCCGAAGGTTATGGTAAAACGACTTTTAAAAAACATCATGCAAATTATATCTGAAGGTACGGTGACTCAACGCAAGATATGTACAAGTGGGTCAATTTGTTCTGAAATATTCAATCATTTTACAGTAAGGATAAAGACCACATAAGAAATATCTGGGGGCTAAATTTCATCAACAATCCTTACTTGAGAAAATAGAATACCCGGCAATTTTTTTCAAGCTATAAAGTAACTTTGGAGGGATAATGTATTAAAATCCCTGCGCTACTTGAGAAAAACACCCTCACATGCAGACAAACTAATGCACGCGAAAAACCCAGGGAAATCATTGACAAGTTGCTTACACTTTGGTGGCGGTGTTGTGAATCAACCTGTATCTAATTTGTATATTTGAATCCTTGTCAGCCATCTGATGAAAGAGACTTCCTTACTACTAACCTTGCTTGACAGAAGAGTACATTTCCCGTGACATTTCTAGGCAGTCAAGACGTTGAGTCTATTTAATGGTCCGGATTTATAGGAAGCAGTAGACAGAAACGACCAAAGCTTGTGCCTATTATTAGACTATAATATACGAAGTGGCGCAGTAAACGATACTTTGTAAAGATACCACGGTGGTACATTTCTGTTTGCTTAAACTGTTTCACCAAGAAGACAAGGTTTACCCCCGCTTTGAAACATGACAACTTTATCCCAATCACCTTATTTTTTTCTCTCGAATTATCCGCGATAGCTGGTCTTAGTTATGTACGAAATTCATCAAATGAGGTTACAGCAACACATAATTTGAGTACACCATCAACTTAGGAAAATGACAGTCCACGAATAACGAAATGCTTGCCAAAACCAATTTTAAGGAAATATTTCAATGTAGAATTTGAGTGTGTCTTTTCCTTTAACTGTCCGTGATCACTTTAATGACGTTTTATGATTGACGATAACGAGAATGTTTGGCGCAAGAAATTTATGGCGAAGTATCTGTCCCAAACTGAAATGTGTTCTGTAATTTTTTTTAATGTATTTATCATTATTATTATTAATTTTATTATTTTTTGTGGTGGGGGGGAGTCGGGAGAAGTAGATTTTATTTCTTTATGTGACGTCACGGTTCGATTCTTATTCGCGTATTCGATTCTTACAAGGTATGAACTATCTAATTTTCAATGTATGAATTCATCTCGTATCTGTACATCGAACATGGGGGCGCTCTTCATCGCCTACTTTTCTCAAAATACGAGGAAAAAAACTTGAAAGTCTAAGCATGTGTCGGTAACTAACCGGTTGTGCTGCGCCATAAAACATTGCGAACGATTTGAACCAAGACTACACGGGAGATCTCGTTAAACACAAGCTTATCCTCTCTCTTGCTGTCTCTTTGTTCAATGCAGATGTTAGCATTTAACAATGTTCCGATAGTGTGTTGAAATAACGGACTCATCGGTTTTTTATACTACATACAAATGACAGCTTATTAAAGGTAAAATGCACCCCTTTTTCACCATCAAAGATGGGATATATATTACATCTGTTTATTACTTTTTAGTTTATTTTATCTATCCTTTAATTTGCGCTTGCGCTGCTGCATGTTGTATGAAATGAAATATTACAAAAAATAAAATATAAAACAAAACAACTTACGGTATGTTTTCCGTATTCCCTTTTTACGCCAACAGCTTAAAATGACAACACAAGGGAATACTATGGTCTCTTTTCTGTTTTGTATCCTCACTAAAATATCCTCGAGTATGATCATAGATGTCGCATCACACACATACAAAAATATGGTATCAACGGAGGCTGCACATTGCACATTTCCCTCAAGATGCAAGGTCGTAATAATTTGTGGTTCGTGCCGGGTCAGTGAAGTGGAAAGGAATTAATCTTTATGCCTGAAAGACTGCAGAACTCACTGCAATTATCACGGAGTTTTAACCCGGCCCCTTGTTTCTCCCTCTCTTTTCGAGCGCCCTCTTTCGTGTAGCATAGCCACCCATCACCCCACTATGCGACTACATACGTGTAGTCCATTTATATTTTACAACAAAAACAACAATATTTACAAGTCCTTCAACCAGCGTTCATAGATTTAGATTCAAATTAAGTATACAATATGTTTTCAAGATTTGTTTGCAAAAGTAGAAACGAACAAATAAAAAGTAAGACGTAAAGCAAAACAGATAATATAAACAGATCGAGTGAAATTGATGGAACAAAACGAAATGTGTACATAAAGAAAATGGTTGATCTGCGTGGTCGTTGGAGGACGCTATAATTATACCGAGTACCGTTTCACCTGTTGAGGGATTTTTGTTTAACACAAAAAATGAGAGTTCTTCAAATTCATTTTACTTTTAAAGGCAATGTTTGAGATGAATTTTGTAGATTTGATCTCGAGAAAATACTTTACAATAACAGTAACGGTATACGATATTATGTCAAAATCAAAGCAATGATTTAAGCTGGGTGAATATTCAAGCAAAAGCAATTACGATACGAAGGGTCAGCAACACTTTGTAACCCTTAGGTAAGGTTAGGTTTGAATACTTAGCCGTTGGGCACCACTGACCAGCCAATGGGTACTCTTGGTTTGCTAATAAGATTACGGCCATCTGACTTGACGAATTGGCTAGAGGCGTTATTCTAAAATAATATCAATTTAAGAGAGATAACCGTTTTCATATTTTCACCCTCGAAGACACCCCTGAAAATCTTGTTTATTTGCCGTTCGCAGTCACTCAATTTTTCAGCCAAATCGCCCTTGGCATTTCCACAATCTATACTTCAATAGAAAACTTGTAACCCCTTGTCAACCTCCCCCCCCCCCCCTCCCATCATATACATTTTGCATGATACGGGGCTGTGGGAGATCAGGTACAGGCTAGCCTTGTCACAAGTTGTGAAATGTACCCCGGGCGCCTAAAAATGAAGATGCATGCAGGCGCATTTGGTGATTCTATTGGGTTAATGTATCAAGATCGACTCGGGCCTTGTTTGTGATATGTTAAGCTTGTCTGCAAGGCTAAGTAATTGGTCTGACCGCCCACTTCTGATTCGTTCTTTATTTTATTTTATTTTTTTATCAACTGCTCAAAGATGAGCTTTTTTTTTTAAAGGCAAACCATTATGAAAAGAAGCTGTTTGTGTGATAATTGTACATTCAGAGTTATATTATGACAGTATAACAATGCTACTTTCGTCTGTGTTCTTTGCTGGAATTATATGTACAATATTTTATTGTACTTTTTATAATTCACTGATAGGATTGAAGTGTACAAGCATACAGTTTGGATTTTACAAATCGTGAGTCTTTATTATGTTTTATCCACCCTCGTGTAGTAGCACCAACAGTGGGACACTGTATATATATTGAAACGTATATATCGTCTTGTTGCTATTACCGGACAAAACGACATGGGATGTGCATTTTGTGAGAGGTTCCATTCTTGCTCACTCTCAGTAGATAGATAAAGCTATGCTCCTCTCTAGTGACGTCATCACCCCCCCCCCCCAACTACCACCACAATAAATCTTGGTTGCGCCTTTTTGTGAATCAGATTCCCTGCTTGTAGCGTTATCGGTGACACGCGCAAGGGTTGGACGCGCACCATGTTATCTTTACATCCAATTTTATTCCCAAAAATGGCCATGGCCAGACAGTATACGTTTGACGTCAGCACAAGGGATCTATATTCGCGCCAAAACAAAATGCGATGCTGAACAACCGTTTCTGTGGACCTTATGCATTGACGTTATCAAGCTGCCATCTTAGAGGTAAAACATCTTATAATAGACATGAACCAATGTCAATGGAAACGCACAGATTTGTACGCGCGGCGCACAGGATCGGCCAATGGGAAACCTCCTTTCGACTTCTAGGCGAGAGCGCCCACTCATATGACGTCATGTGTATACATAAGGTATATTATAATGATGTAGTTGAATTGAAATCAGAATTGAATCAGTTTAACATTTTGAAGAGGGGCTAATAGAAGGGGTTCGAGCGGGCGAATTGTTCCAGCTGTACCGGTACCAGGCATAATATCACGGGCCTCCATTTTTTGTACGTATCGATGGCAAGATGTCACTTGGAATTATGGTAAATAGTTCTTGCTGTCGGCACACTGTTTCCGCCAATTTATACAGAAGATGGAAAAGAGTGTAGTCTCCTGTGGAGATAAATCGAGTAGGCGTTCGCTCGTCAGGATACTGCTAAAATTCGCTCAGTCTTTATGGCACGAACTCTAACACAATAACACTTTGACGACGCCCACGGTTTGCCTGTTTTGTTTTTCTTTTAATCTCCGTTTTTTTTTTCTGGGGAGACACCTGTACGTGCTGATAATAGTTGCAATCAAATCAGAAATTCGAAATTCGAAAAAAATAATGGTCACACTCAAACGGATTGTCACAACCTGACCAAAGAAATGGAAAATCAGAACTAAGGGGATAGAATTTATGTTGCTTTTTTTTATTTGTTTTTTCTTTTATTTTTCTGTCAGGGTTAACCTGGATGTTTTGTCGCTCATATTGAGATCTTATATTAAATCGAAGAAGCAGGTGCGAGCTTGTTTATAACTTGATAAAACACGTAATGGGACAGCTTGGATATATCTTGAAAAGGAGTAACTATAATGATTGGACTGCATGTGGTGTGTTGGGGATAAATTTTGAGCTTCAATCTTAAACCTTACTTTGTATAATACTGAAACTGGTACACATCATCACAATTCCTTTTAGTTATTTTTACAACTGTGTTTCTTGAAAAGCCGAAAAAAGTGTAGTCTTAAGATTTCCATGAAAGAGAAGCACATGCTCTCTTAATGTAAAAGAGTGAAAAACTACTCCTTTTGTCCGTCATACCACTCTTGCAATGAGCCATATGGCGGACAACTGTTTTTTAGAGTGAAAAACATGTATTTTCACTAGATTCAGAGTGAAATTCACTCCACTTTTACTCAAAAAAGAGTGGTGAAGAGTGAGTTTCACTCTCAAAAGAGCCAACTGACACCACTCTGGCAAGCGAGTGAAATTTTCACTCTTTTACATTTAGAGAGTGGTGACGGATTTGATTTTCAAATGAGGGAAACATTAGTATAGCCAAAACAATGGAATCGAGTATATAGAGTACAGTAAAGGATACACGTTATCGACGATTTTAGTAAGATTTGAACCCGTGCTGGATTTGAACCCGGAGCTTCACAGATGATAGGTGAGGAAAATGACACTACTACAATGATTCTTTGGCTCCGTGTCATGAGGAAGTTGTCAAATTAAAGTGGACATTACGTCTCGTGTGTGATAACGGCGCGAGTATAATTTGCACTTTTTTAGTTTCGTCTTATGCAAGAAGACCTTGTACAAAAAATAGTTTGACAGTACTTCAAACTTCCAAGCTTTATTTCACACTTCTATTTAAGAGTTTTCATAAACTAAAGGTGGTACGAGTGCGGGCTTCCAAAAAATGCGCCTATTTCTCTTTAAGGCAAGCACGATTACTAAGCCGTGGCTGTTCCGTCTCTGTAACTCATTCACACCCTGGTATCCTGTCCTCCTTTCCCATGGTGTGAAACCAGAGTGTTGGCTGTCTATCAACGTGTAAAATCCCAAGTTATCAAACCTTCTTATCATCGCTGTATCTGACTGCATCTTCCTTTTGAGTTTTTTTCTTTCTTCCTCTAATTTTGTCTATACCGAAGAAAATTTTGGTTAACGCCAGACTCATACGTGCGGAGCGCAATTTTTTGCAGTCTTTTTCATCTGTCATCACTCAGACTGTGCGTGATTTTTAGATACTGGTAACAATTTTGTTTGGCAGTGTTAATTTCAAAAAATGTTTTTCCTAAAAGAGAGTTTTCAACGTTCATATTTGAGAGACAGTTAGCCTGATAAACATTATTAACCTTTTTATATTATTATTAATGATGTTCGCCTAAAAAGAAGGGCCTATTCATTAGCAACTTTGTAGTTTTAATCAATTAGAGTGGAATGCTTCAATCTGACACTTTCTTTAACAGCAAAAGTCGGCAAACTGTGTATGTGGGATGAAAAATTGGAATCAAAATGGCTACCGGTAACTAAAGTATTTAAGTAGACTAAAATGACGAGCCATTACTGTCGAGTGATCATATTTTCAATCAACGATTTTACATGTCGTTCCTCCTGCTTGGTTGAGAATGAGAATCAACGAGACTCAATTATCAGGTATCGATGTTTGATAAAAGCTTATACGGGGATCCTCAAGCTTTGAATTCCTCAAAAGAATAACTTTGTTCGAGCTGTGCACCTTTTGATTGATTCAGAAGTAAAATATTGATATACCACCTCAACGCAAAATTAAGAAAGTAAAAGATTTCCGAACGTCAAGATTTTACACCACATTATTCCCGATCTACCAGTAACAAAAGGAGTTCACTTCCTTATTTATTTTGCAAGAAATATATCATTTTTCAAGGTAATTCATATTCAAGATTTTCACTGCTGTATCGATTGCCCTGTATTAATCCGGCAAGGGATCCTGTCAGCTAACTTTATAAATATTGTATCATTGGATGATTGAGAAACTTATTATAAATTGCAATTCTTGTCATGATGAATATTTTCAATTATAAATGGACATTATTTTGACATGCGGGTTGGTCCTGTTTAAAGTTTGATTCAGTCTTCCATAATTTAGCAGTTACTTTAACTTGAATGGCAAGACAGTCGCAATCACTTGACAGCCCAACGTGTGTACACAGCAGACGGCTGTCGGCGTTCACCATTAGTTTTTGCGTGAAATGCAATCCAATGTGTTAAAATAAAGGGGTCTGGAGAATGGACAATATTTCAGACGTGCTGTGTCAGCGTTACGGCGAATTACAAGCATGGGCACGGGCATCTTATTAGGGCATCTTATAATGATACCTCCCAAGTAAAACTGTGTGACCGAAGCAGGGCTGAAAGGGAAACAGTCTGCTACTTTATTGGCTACTGGGAACGACTATTTATAAAATCGATAACGCAGACAAGGAACTTGACAAAAATGGTGACGGTTATAAAATATCAGGAAACGGTGAATGGCCGCTCTCAACCTCTTAAAAACACATTTTCTGTATAGCCATTTCTCTAATGTGGGGAAAATTACAAACTCCTTTATTGTGATAACTTTTTACACTGTGTTAGGTGTCATACATGGCATGCTAGCTTTTATAATGAACCACAAGATTAAATAAATGTTGTTTTTAAACAAAATCAATTCCATTTTCACGTCTAACGTCCAAATTGACCAGTCATTCTCGGTCATTCCTGGTCATTGGTTTTTAAGTTTTCTCCTTTTTCTCGCCCAGCAAAATTGCTGCCTCAATGATGATGTTAAAAAAATTGAACCCGAAGAGCTTGCCTGAGAGTTTGGATTGAAGTAGACTGGTCCCATGTAGGATCCAAACCCAGTGGTTGAATTATATGGGCACTGATGTAAGCTCCCTTAAATGTTTAGATTGGTGGAAATTTTAGTGATCAAGACACTTTGCGAGTAATTAATTAACCCACTTAATGACCACTGAAAAACTGAAACAATTATCCATGTATCTACGTAGACAGGTCCTGTCCTCATCCGCAGCACCGGTCTTAAAAACCCATTGGTTTCATGGGATAGGTTTTCACTAACGTAAGCTTTCATAATTTTATCTGTGTTCAGATTAAAGTTCATCATGGCGGCTCGTGAACATGGACCCACTGGCCATGGTGCACAAATGAAATATTTCAAGCACGTAAATTAACGACAACGTATCTAATGGCAAGTAAGAACAGGCTTATTACAGGTAATGTATTGCATATAAAATTATCTTCTAACGCTATAGCATGGATAGCCTTGGTTTGTATCATATCAATCGTAAGCAAGGCATTGTCATAGAATGTTATACTTGCTTCGCCAGTTATACATCCGGCTGATTATTATTTCAGTTGTAAAATTCTTAAACCTAACCTGGAAAGGGTCATCTTTGCAACAACATACAAATCATTACACTATAAACTGTCACACAAACATCGCCATACCAAAGCCGTGTTTGCCTAGCAAATGTCGGTCAAAGGTTCATGTCCGAGGAGCCTAACGTTATAGATACGTGATGTTTTAAAGGCCAGTATCTGGCGTTATTCACAAGCCTGGACGTGATGACGTCACTCGGCTTGAAGCAGAAAGCTATCGATGGCCACAAGAGGGCGGTAGTTGTATTTATAGGTTGCACCTAAGTACCATTTTTCGCATTCCTTCCCGTTAAATGTAAGATTTACCACAGTTTTTGTAATAAATTAACAATGGGTCAATAAGAGAGAGAAACAGGGAAAGACTTAAAACGAATCATGTATGTTGTTGTATTGTTGTTCGCTACATCTAGATTAGTGTTTCTTTATGACAACATTTGCAATTGATGCATCAGTCGTGAATGGTAAACTTTACATCATGTTTACACTGTAATAAAACGGCCTCCTCCAATTCCCGTTGCAGCCGTCCTTTCCTCGCCACGAATTTGTTTTCTCTTGAATGATTTTGTCGATCTTTCATTTTGCTTAACAAACTTATCCTCTTTAAAACTCTTGGCAGATTTTGATGGATGAGTTGATCGTTTGTTTTTCTAAAGGTGATTGCGAGCTACCAAAACTCTCAAGTGCCAAAGAACAATGTATCAGAAGTTATTCCATTTATTAAGTTTTTTTTATATTTTACCTTATTTATTTTGTTTTCAACAGACACATTTTAAAGCGTATATATGGCCATCCATTCAAATGTATGTTTTTGTCTCTGAAAATTTGAAATGAGTCTAACAGTAATGAAAATAATGCTACTAAGCCTGACTGGAAATTCAACTAGACCTACCCTCTTTTATCTAGGCCTAATGCAGTTACCCCTGCCGGGGCTATACCGGTGTTTTTCGCCAGTACTGGGACCAAACTACGCCCAGCGTTAGTTTTATTTTACGCATCACAGACATCTCCGACCAATATGTTCACGCAACTAAACAAAACGTGACGCGAGTTCAATCCTGCGCGGTAAGTGCACGCGAGCATAAAAGCATCCGATAAACACTAGTACAGGATTTATGAAATTGATATAAAATGGATTTTTTCTGTAAAATCTGCAAACTCTTCATTATCATGGTACAGCGGCTGCCATCTTTTTTCCTCCCAATCAAAGAAAGTAAACGAACTAAGGGCGGTAGGGAAATCAATCTGGTCCTTCAACAGATGACATCGGTATTTATTATTACAACCTAATACAGGAAATTTAACCAAGATGGCGGCAGCATGACACATGGCTATCGGACAAATTCCGTTTTCAAAACCCCGGCTTGGGCTTGGGCTCTGGCTTGGGCTCCGTCCGCCTGTTTGAATCCCCTTGTTTGAATCCCCTTTTAAAAACGGGCACATTTGGGTTTTTTACCTGCACTTTGTTGAAGAATGTCACTCTCCGATCAGGCTGATGTTTTTCCAAAGTCCTTGATGCTTTCCGATATTCCGTCCGTCAAAAAGTTGTCATAATTCCGCATTCATTTTGCTTTTTCGTTCGCCATTTCGTGCTGACCTGTCAGCAGTGCGCGCGGGACCTAAAGATTGACCGAGGGCAGCAGATTTTGTTTTCTTTTCTTTCATTCTCTCTCTCTCATTTTTTTTTCCTTGTTACTGTTTATTTTATTTTTTTTATTTTTTTTATTTGCTATTGTTTTGTTTTAATTCATTTTCAAATATTTTTTAAATAGACGACAAGCAACAAAATCATAAAATCATAATCACAACACGCCTTTTTCTTCTCACATAATTATGTCACTACCGTAGTATATAGGCCTATAAGAGCAAAAGACTGGTGATGAGGTCGTATACAGCAGTTTAAGGCCGGCAGAGTCATGGTCGTGCAGTAGAGGACCAAGCCACCCTTCCGTTAAAGGCTTTATATCATATAATCATTATTTTCATATTTTGCATTATCTCTATATATAATGAATTTATAACTAATCATTATTCATATCAGTATTTATATGTTACAATTATTTATAACTAATCGTTATTTATATATGATCATTACTTATATAAAATCATTATTTACAATTTATGGTTTTATATATATATAATTAATGAATGTATATAAATAACGATTGATATAAACAATGATTATATTGAATAAATACAAGAAATGCATAAATAATTATTATATCCACACAATGATTACATACAAATAAAGATTATATATAAATAATAACTGAATAGAAATTAGCCAGCCTCATCCTCCCTATGTACCGAGTATAGAGTATTCCATGTACTTATACGCATTGCTCCAAGTAGCTGGAAATATCTCCACTTTGTTAGTTGTTCTCTTCTCTTTCAGTCCTGTTTATTATGCTTTAACGCGTATTGATATCGCCACCGTTGGACGATTTGCGTCAAGAGTTGGACAACTGTGTTGAATTATTTCGGAATTCACAGTTATGAAGCATTGTGTTTTCTTGAACTATTCAGCCTTCTTCAAAGAGCCTTTCACTGAGGTTTCAAACTGAGTCGGCATCGAGTATTCTAGATTTAGCACTACTTGCGGTCCCATTGGCTAGAAGTTGTGTACTCGTACCAACTGATGACTTCACAATTTCTTTTTAGTGCACCACGTACATAGACATGTACATTTGCTGAATATGAATGACTGAGCGATTTTTGTTTGTTGTGTGTAAATTAAAAGTTTATGTTTAATTATACTTCAAACGTTTAATTTAATACTGTAGCATACTTTAGGTATTCTTTCAACATGCATTCCTGTCACACAACCATCCTTCTTACATGCTATTCATTCGTTTAGGATTACCCATTCATCCAATTCTCATCATGCAGTTACTCAAATGTTTCTATTACTGAGTTCAATACCCTATTTCATAATGCATCATTATTTTTAACTGTAATTAGATTTAGCTTTAGTTACAGTAAATTATACCCATCAATCGTACAAGGCTTGGCATCGCAAGACTCACACAGCTCTTGTCAAGAAGTAGCCTTTTAGAATGTCGGAAGTATCGTACGGTGTTAAAAGATGAAGTTTCAATTTCACTCCCGTGGACAAAAGAAAGCTCAAGTTGTTGGGTGTAAGCATCTTTTACAGATTTGAGAAGGGGGATGTTGACCGTAACAGCGTGAGGTCAGAAGGAAGTACTTGCAATGTCCTTGAATGAACAACCCAACACTTACCTGATATCCAAGCTGTAACTGTTGTTTGATAGATCTACGATTTCGAGACACGACTTCTATCAAGTGTTCCAAAGACGAGGAAAGCTGAAAGCCCAAGCTAAGGAAGAAAACAGTCCACACTACTAGATCATAGGAAACTTTGTTTGACAGAGTAAGATAATGAAATGAAGAGGAGCAAGGCTGAAGACAGTACTCCACTTACCTGATATCCACGTTGAAAGTTTTTAAGATAAAGTGTCTTTTGTTGTTTTAACCATATAGAGAAGAACCACACCAAGACATTTGTTCCAAAGATGAGGAACGCTGAAAATCATTGCTGAATATATAAGGAGAAACTGAAGCCAGGGACAGGAACAATCTTTTGAATGAACTTGCTGAACGTGAACACCAGTTCTAGTGAACACTGTGTTGACGAGTACTAACAACTTGAACCCTCTCCTGCAACGATTTTGCCTCCACATTAGAAGTTAAAAGTTGTGAAATTGGAGCAGCAAGAGGTCAAGGGGGTACATCCAAATCACACAGCCCCTCAAAAAGGCCTCTGCAATAAACTCGAGAAGAAAGTTCCTTATTCAGTTCCAATCTGGTGGGCAGATGACGAGCCGAATTACAATATTGTTGTTCTTTTATTGTTCACTTGCGACGTGTCTTTAAATAAGTGAATACCAGTATTAATTGGGGATATCCTTTCGCTTCAATCCATAACTTAAGAAATAAACGACGGTAGCAAATGAAAGTTGGGGAATGGGGAAATTCTATTGATTGAAGACTTAAAGACATGACAGAAACTGTCAGTTGGTATAACGGAAACACTTCTGAAAGTAAAATCGTAGTTACTCAGAGAGGAACAGAAAATGTGCACCTTATATACTCCGGCGATTCCTTACCAACCCCATGTACTCCGACCAGTCTGTCCAAGTTTCCTTACTATTGACTTATTCTGTTATACAACAGTTAGTTTGTGTTTTAACATGTTACCTGCTCATCACACCTATCCTAAAAACTCATCCCGTTTCACCCATTTATAAGTTTTATCAAGCTGAAATTTAGTTTTGAATAGGAACTGAAATTCTTGTTCTCATTTTGTTTAGTGTTTGCATGATTGTGTCAAATTTAAAGTATGCTGTTGTTCGTGTGTGTTGTGTTCTTTATAATTTCTCGGTGGGTAGGTAAACTCGAGAAGCACGTTCCTTATTCAGTTCCAATAAGTTCAAACAAATTTCCATGCCACATGTAACTCTTTTATTGTTCACTTTCGACGATATCCTGATGTGTCTTGAAATAAGTGGATGTCAGTGTTAAAGTGGAGTTGTCCTTTTGCTTAGATCCATAAATAAACAGTACGATTATAATAGATTGTCATAATATAATGGCAACATAATCATGTTTGATGCATTAAGTTTTATTTCATGGTATTTAAGTCCATAGCGATGATAAAAATTCTTCAATGTCTATGTAAAGTTCTGGCTCATAAGAAACTAACTTAATGGTAGACGTTTTACTGTAGAAAAATACCGACATACTTTGTCAACAGGCATTCATCTTCGTCGTTATTACCAAAGCTATGTTGCCGTTCAGTTTATGTTTCACTCCAGATCCAGTGCTCAACAATGGCTTATAATATTCCCAGTTTTGTTGTTGGCTTTTCCACTCGTAGTATCCCTCTATTGGGTCTGCCTTGCCTCCTCTTGTACAGGAACGATGCTATACTTAGTTCAACTGCATCAATTTAATTGAGTTCATTGAAGTTGTGAGAGATTTTTACGATGATGGAGGTCGACATTATCTAGCTCTCCTTTAGCTTCTCCTGAGGTCTCTTGCGGGTGGTTTTTCATTGTCATGACAACCATCCCAAATGATTCTTGAGATTTGTGCACGATGTCTGATTGATTGTCAGATTTTGTTTTGTTTGACTGGCTGAATAGATATTTATATATATTTTTTAGTAATAAGGTTATAAATTCAATATTAAGATATACTTAAATCTCTCATTCATTTATTCCCTCAAAACTATATCATCACATTTCACCTGTGTCTTTACACTACTGCTTAAGTAATTATTTATTTATTTATTTGTTTATCTTTTTTTTTTTTTTTTTTTTTTGGGGGGGGGTTCTACGTTTATTTTAAAGACCTACTTTTATTTACTCCCCAAAATGCAAACAACTATAGATGAAGTAAATGCTAATCATACTACGATGTGGTAATGTAGACAATCGGTGGTTCGCCCTTGGCGGATTTAGACAGCACGGCCTCCCCGTCTTCTCACTATAACGCTCAATACTGCAAGTCGACATGGTAAGATACCTCGTTTTTCGGTATATTTTATGGCAATACAGCTCCGTAGCTCACTTCTTGACTCCTAGAAATCAACTTACCTCTTAATGAAACAGTTGTTTCGCTTATAAATTGCTCTCCTTTACTGCACCGTCCTCATGGCCGAGACCAGAACTCATTTCAGAGGGTGTGAACACTTTGGACAAATTCATAAATGGATTCCTACATACATGGGTCCTATACCAATTCTAATATCAAAGAAATTTATATTGTTTATAAGTCATATATCTTACTCACGTTCATAGTTTCTATTTTAACCATCAAAAGTTATTTTCCGGTGATCAATGACCCCCCTAGAGTCAATTAACACAGACAGTTTCTCATCAACCATCCCTCACTGCATTCATTCATTAATTTACTTATTTATTAATACATTTTAATTATTATTGACATTAAGTTACGATCAATGTATAATTTTTTTGAGTGTTGTGTAAATTGTCAGTTGTTGGTGTTTGATTTCTTGCTTTAATCATATTCATGCTGGTCTTCACTCAGTTGTTGAACGAAAAACGTCCACCATTGATTATTTTCCATGAGATTCCTGCATTGTGATTTTGTCCTTGTAATTTTCTCGTCCTTGTAATTTCCAGCCGATTGTGTTGACATCTATAAAATTGGGTCACTTTGAGTTATTCAATGAGACGTATTACTTCATCTAAATACAGTAAATCACTATAGCAACAGCTAGATAAAATATAATACATGAAATCAAAATTTATATTAAAACAGTCTTTTTTATGAAAATGGTAAACGTACAGGCTAAAAGTGATTACAGTAAACATATTTTTGAACACAGCAAGATGCCTATAATGAGGCAGTGGTTTCTTGTTGTTAATGGTGGGAGTGGTAAATGGCACACTGACATTGACGTTTTATTGGTTATTTTTGGTAGGGGTGGTAAATGACCCAATCACATTGATGATATCTTGGAGTGACTTTAAAGGGGTGGTCAATGACACACTCACAATGACGGTTTCTTGGTTGTTTTTGAAGGGCGTGGTAAATACATATTCACATTAATGATATCTGGGTTGTCTTTGATGGGCGTGGTAAATGAAGCACTCACACTGATGATATCTGGGTTGTCTTTGATGGGCGTGGTAAATGAAGAACTCACAATGGTGATATCTTGGTTACCCTCAATGGGCTTGGTAAATGAAACACTCACATTGACAATATTTTGGTTGTCTTTGATGGGCGTGGTAAATTAAGCATTCACATGACTTTAACGATATATTAGCTGATTTTGAAGGGCGTGGTAAATTCTCACACTGATGATATCTTGGTTAATTTTGAAGGCATTGAGGTAATTGAGGCATTCACAAAAATAGTTACTTGGTTGTTTTTGGAGGGCGTGGTAAATGATGCATTCACACTGATGGTTTCCAGGTTACTTCTGAGAGGCCACGGTCAATTTGGCATTCAAGTTGATGATTACTTGGTTGGTGTCATAATTTTAGTGGTGTCTTTGGTGAATGATGCAAATAACAAGTTCATACTGATGATGTGTTGGTCGCCACTGGTCAGAGTGGTTAACAACACACTGAAACTGATTTCCTCTATACGGTGGGTATGGTGTCAATTACACTTGACGGTTTGTCCTGGAGCATTAGTAGAGTCTTCTTAGGTCCATCTCGAAGAAAAAAATTATCGAATTTCATCCACTCCGCCTAGAGTAAGGTGTAACGACATGTTTGCATGTGTCTAAGCATTGCAAATGCGGTGCTTCTGGTGCAGTATTGTGTACACATATATACATATTTAAATTTTGGTAGATATCTTGTTTGTGATGTTTTAAATTATTTATTCAATTATTTAGTTGAATTATTTTTTTTCAAACTCAAGTTCCTTTCAGCAATTCATTCATTAATACATACATCTCTCATCCATACATTTGCTCTTCACCTTCGTTTATTTTTTTATTTTTTTACTTTTATTATTATTTTCTTTCGTTACATGCGGTATTTTCCTATCAATAGGCCCTATTTATTTTCTGTTCACATAAAATGTTGATGCACAATAAGCATTTTAACCAAAAGTGTCCCCTCCTTTAACTAGTTACATCAATACCGCTATTCTTAAAGAACCTCTAAGGGTCACATTTCCTCAGACATAGGTTCTTACCCTTACTCTCCTCCTGTGTAATAGTGCGTGGATGTTATGGCTCACTTACAAAAAATTTAGAACCTACCTTTTCATGTTGATTAAAATACCAAATTATTTTATTGAGGGAGACATAAATTTCATCTGATACTGAGAAACCTTTATCACCTTTATCAAGAAGACGCTCTTACCTTTATGAAACGGCTATCCCTGAGGACTTTGGACACTTGTGCATGCATAGGGTACAGAATGTGTACAAACACACTGTTCATATCAGCCAATATTTTGTTTCCATTGAAGTAGATGGTTGACAGTGAAAGATACAGTATAAGAGATTCCAAATTGACATATCAGTACAGTACAAAAAGAAGAAGTTGAAGAATAACTCATATTCAACAAGTGAAGGGTATTGTTTACAAATTATGTGTAAGCTTTCACAACAAGAATGTTGCGACTTCTAATACATCCACCTGCAGTTCTTTGTATATCTTATCTAATCTTAACCATGTTGTACTAACTTCATTGCTTACTTATTATGAGTTTACAATACATTTACATACCATGGTACCAATACTTCCTTCTTCAATTACTTTGCCATTATACCTCGTGTAAAGTATTACTACGAGACAATAGTGATATATATGAACTGACAACTGCCAGTACCAATTCAATTACCTTTATCAGTTGATTCAAGACCAAAATGGTGACTTTGGACTCATACAAAGGAGTGAGTCAAGACAATACGTGAAGCTAGTGAGGTATCATATATTGTACAAGATGTTCAGGTAACTAAGTGTCCTGTGATTACACCCAAAAGGAACTTCAGTACCAAGTATAACGGATTTAAGAGTGAGATGAAGTACAACAAACAGACTTGACCACTGGAAAAAAAATACAGAGTAAAATGTGCATTCCATGATATGGCACAATACTTTGAGCTGTTGAACCACGGTTCTTTTCGGAACCACCACAACTCATAAGAGATCATTACATGGTGTCACCACAAACCTTACTAGATTGTATTTCCATGCACTATGCACAGTTCCAAATCCGGTATAATAATTACTTATAAGCTACTTACACACACAGAAATTATCTCTCATTATGTGATACTACTACAGCATAGACATAGTGTTTTTAAAAACATTGTAACTTAATTTAATTAAGAGTTTACCATACACACACTTACCTTTATGGTTATGGACTGGGGGCTTCATCAAAAAAATAGTGATCAGTAAAAAAAAAAGTCACAGAGAGCTTCAGCTCTGAAATGATGAGAAATAAAGGTAGGAATAGCTGAAGTGATACTCAGCCAAAAGAATCTTGAAGAATGTCTCTCGGTAATGGGTTTAGAAACAAGAGATGACAAGAGGAGTCAGACTGGAGTACTGACCAAAGTGAAAAAGGGAATGTCTTAAGAAATATGCCTTAGATAAAACAACCAAAAGACTCATTACTTAATCACTTTCAATAATTTACTTGTATAGTACTTATTAAACATAAGTCGCAAACTCATAAATACATGACAGAAAGGTGGAAGTACGTTTGCTTAATTAAATTTACAAGCTTACTGTAGTCACTACTCGTAGTTAATTCCCAAGATACATCTACTCGACACACAGATATACTACGGGAAAAGGGCCCGGGGCAAAGGGCCAGGGGCAAAGGGCCAGGGGCAAAGGGCCAGGGGCAAAGGGCCGGGGGCAAAGGGCCGAGGGCAAATGGCCGGAGTAAAAAGGCCGGGGGGGAAAGGCTGGGGCAAAGGGCCAGGGGCAAAGAGCTGGGGGCAAAGGGCTGGGGGCAAAAGGCCAGGGGGAAATGGCCGGGGGAAAAAGGCCGAGGGAAAAAGGCCGGGGGAAAAAGGCCAGGGGAAAAGGGCCAGGGGCAAAGAGCCGGGGCAAAGGGCCGGGAGCACCGATATTTGTAGAGGGGGTAATGTCAGTTAAAATTGCCTGATTATGGCAAATGTCACGGTGACACAAGGCTGATGGGGGCAAGCAGGTGGGCAAGATCTTCCTGATGGGGGAGGGGCAGCTGCCCCCCGTGGCTATGCTTTAGTACCTTTTACATTTACTCTTTGAAAAAAGAAAAGGTATAGGCAACTCAAGAAGATTTGATACAGAAAAGAAAAACTCAAAGAGTACTCTTTAGTGTACTCTTTGAGAAATGACAAAGTGTAGGCAACTCAAGATTCGATTAAGGATACAGAAAAGAAAAACTCAAAGAGTACTCTTTGAGACAAGACAAAGTGTAGGAAACTCAACAAGATTTAATTAAGGATATAAGAAAAGAAAAACTCATGGATTACTCTTCACACTTACTCTTTGAGAAAAGAAAGTGTAGGCAACTCAAGAAGATTTGATTAGGGATACAGAAAAGAAAAAACTCATTGAGTGCTCTTTACGTTTGCTCATAAGAAAAGGCAAAGTGTAGGCAACTCAAGAAGCTTTGATTAAGAATACAGAAAAGAAAAACTCATAGAGTACTCTTTATGTTTACTCGTTGAGAAAAGAAACAGTCGGAGATGTAAAATCCAATTCAGTTACAATAATCACAACTTAATTTACAAAACTTGCAATACTTCATCCCTGAATTTACATAGCAGTAATACAGTCATCCTATCGTATAGTAGGATTACACAATGTGTTACTTATGAAAACAGCTTCAGACACCTGCACACTCAATGACTTGAAAACAGCTTCAGACACCTGCACACCCAATGACTTACCTTAATTAATCGGTTAATTCCTATACTGACTAAGTGTAAGTATAAGTTACCGCCACCCAGTAGTGGAGACTGAGAAATAAAGAGTTTCAAAGAATATGGATATGGCATGATCATATGACAGAATTAAGTTGAAGCTGACTGTTTGAAAAAGAAGAAATTCCAAAGCATGAAAACATCGCATAACAGGAGTCATGTGCCTAAGGTAAAGACATTGAGATATCACACTGCAAAAACAGTGCTGAGAGAGTTTATTATGACTTAACACTTACCTCCAAATTGACAATTCATGAAAAAATAAGACCAACATAAGTTCAAATTTCAAAATTATGAAGAAGATTTAGACACAGGCACAGACACAGATAGAGATGTGGCACATGACAAGGGAGTTCTGAAGAGAGGCATTTTGAGTATTCCCTAAAGTACGGTATTTGAAGAGCACATTAAAGTTTGACACTTTCCTTGTATGTGAGCCTAAATGCATACATAATTCTTAATACACTATCTGCCTGTCACTACACTGGCTAATGAGTACATCTTATCTTTTCACATTCTCCTTTACAGGAGTTCAAAATACATTGAATATTATAACTCTTCTAGTTATTTTTTTTTATCCCTAGCTATGCGTCCATCCATTCCTAAACCTAACATTGGTATAGACTATGTACCTAGCAATATAAATTGGATGCTAAATTTATACGCTTGGCTCTTAATTATTAAACCATCATGTACCAGTGTATTTATTTGAAGACCATCCATCCATTACTTTTATCTCCACCTCTCATCCTCTTTCACACTCTCTGTCTACGGTGAAAACTCAAACCACACTCACCCATTCTTCAATCATTCAATACATCTGGAACTTGAGGTTTTTGTTTACAAAAAAATAATACCATTATTTTGTTGTTCCATTTCCTTTTTATCAGTAGTGTTCAAATATTTTGAAAACCTTAAATCTATAAAGCTATAACATGACTACTTTATAAATGATAAATTATTTAGTCCTTGTGTGTTATAGTTAGTATAGGGCCTATGCTTGTTTTGTTTTTTGTGTTTGCTGTGGTGTTTGTTTAGTTTGTGGTATTATGTCAAAATGTTTGGTAATTCTTTGCAAAGCATTGTAATCATCACTTCTGAACAAAAAATTGTATGTCCTCCTTGGAGAGTCAGCTTCTTCTTGATTCTCAAGATCCAGTTTTATGAGCTGGATATCATAACTGCAGTATTTTTCTTCGTTGCTCATAATCTTCACATCATGCTTTCAGTAGAGGTATGATGAATGTACATGTATCAATTTAACGAGGAATGCCAATGTTGTTGTGAGCCATTTACAACCCTATATTTAAAAGGTCACGACCTTTCCGCCTTTGTCCGGTTTGGCGGTAACAGGTGTGCTCACACAATGAATGAGCATTTTTAAGGCGATTGAGGCTATTTATTAATCCCAAAGACACGAATCGTGAGTTCAGTCAAATGGACTATGTAGGCTAATGATATAATAATAGTATATGTGTGATCTTTAAACTTAATAACATTTACCAAGAACAAGTTTACGTCCGAATAAGTGTTTGAAAGTACAGACTTTCGTGGCTTATATCTACAGCCTACAGGAAATTTTTTATACAGCTTAAAATGTATTCACAAAGTATTTTGAATTGAATAATTACAATGAAAACAATGACAACATGTTTAAAAAATTGAGTGAATATAATGATTGTAAACTAAAAAAAATAACTTTCAAAGTAGAAACCAAAACTGGGCATATGGGGCTAAGTGGGCACATGCCCCATCATCATAAGTTTCTAACTATAGACCTTATGAAGTCACTATGTATTTAGTACAGATAATAAAACCCTCGCGCTGAGGTCAAAACAGCTACAAACGCACGCTCGATGCTGCGTTTGACCCCACAAATGGCAGCGAATGCATTAGGTTCTATTTCAACATGAATGATTTTCATTCTTCATAAAGAAATTGTGGAATAAAGTTTAACTCATCTTTGCATTTCAACTCACCCACCCTTAATGACTCTCCAGAATTCGACCATTAGATAACAACCAGCACAAAATATATCCAAGTTTGGCAGCATCATCTCTGTCCAAATAAGAGGCACTTCAAAAAATGGATACCAACTGCCCCCTCTTCTGAAACTCCGAATGAAACTCCGAGTCTTCACAATGTCCTCTCCAATGCGGGCTCACCGTAGAGTTGGAGTCAAGAGCAGTCTGTGTGGTGGTGACGGTAGAGAGCACCATCACTTTACTTTCCAAAATACATAGTTTCACTTGTCCTTTCAAAACTTCAAACCATTTACCTTTAGTCTATAACACTGGAAGGATCCATTAAGTTCATACACGGTCCGAATTCGTGAAAATATGATCCGTAAAATTTAATGGTTGAGTAAGTTTTGTGACAATGGAAAGGGTTTGAACATCCACCGAATGTGTAAAACAAAAAACTAGGGTCGGCGGGTTTACCTGTTCACTCTTGTATTTCTATGCACACTGGTTATGAAAAGTCTACGCTATATTTATTTTCAAATGAAAATTAAACACTATTTTTTGTAAAAAGATTTTATGACGAAGTAATTTAGACAATAGTATTTTCCGTCCTTTTACTTCTTTTCTGTTTTGTTTTATACAGAGCAATCAGGAACTATTTTCTGCGAAGTGCGGAAGGATTCCAATGCTCTACGGTCGACCTAGCGGCAATGTTGTCCGTGAAACTTTCAGCGCATAATAATATAGCACGAATGATTGGAAACCCTTGCTCTATTAGTTGTATGACGTTTTTGAAGATGTGTAATTAAAGCTGTATTACCCGATTTTTCGCCGAGTTTTTAATTAACTACCACTATAATTAGCGGGGTTTTTTTTTCTCGTGCATCCCTAAACGAAAGCTTATAACTTTCTCAAATCTATAGCTGGGCATATTTAAAACTTAAATC
The DNA here is from genome assembly GCA_911728455.2 of Marthasterias glacialis. Lineage (NCBI taxonomy): Eukaryota > Metazoa > Echinodermata > Asteroidea > Forcipulatida > Asteriidae > Marthasterias > Marthasterias glacialis. The sequence goes on along the minus strand of OU452237.1, from coordinate 10,989,610 downwards.
AAAATTTTCGGGTCAAATCGGCCAAAAATCGGACCTATCGAGTCTTTAAACTACCATAGTGACCGATAAATAAATAACTGACAACATAATAAAACGGTGATAGTTTAATATTCCTTTTTGTAATTAACTTTTTAATGATAATGTGCAATCTGCTTGCATAAATTATATGCAGACGTAAGCCTGTATTGTGAAAATACAACTCTAATTGATTGATATATACTCTAACATGAAAATACAACTCTAATTGTTTGGCCGAAATATCGAATGTATTTTCCTCCAGCATACCGCCCTCTATGCGTGTCCTGGCACGGATGTTGTGGCTCTATTTAGATTCCATGATCCACAGAGCATGATAAGAATACCTACAAAAAATTTGTTATCGTAAATTCGAATTCAATCTTCAACAGAACTAAAATTGCAAGTTTCCCTCAGGGTAGGCACAAAATTTAGCATAATCTCTCGTACGAATGTCAAGTTAATGAATCAGTACCACGTGATGCCGTAGCTCTCCGCTGATTCGTCAAACGGTGCTATTGACACAACAAATGCTGGAAACACAATTTCCGCTGCAGGATACGGTCAACAAATTTCCGTCGTCTCGAAGGTGAGTGTTGCTTTATTTTGACTACTTTGTCTGTCAAACCATAACAAAAAAGGTTTTTTTTTACCATAACGTATGTGCATGTTATGTCCATTTACTGGCTGTTTGTGGTTGGGAAAACATTTTTGACGAGGCGCGGAAAATGGTGAATGGGCGTTGAAATTACCTGCTGCCCAAATTCCGGACACATTATTTATTTGGGGGAGAACATGTCAATCCCACAGCCTGACACTAGACAGTACTTACTTGACAGCTTGAGCTGAGGGCCAACTACGTGGATGACTTCCGTCATCTTGTTTATTGGTGATATATTATAGCTACCATAGCAGTAGCACATGCTTGCAAGCATTTCACAGTCTTCTTTTTAATGGTTATCTATTATTTATCATTAACATAACTTTTTCCCTCATTATTTATGTCCACAACAAACAGAAAAAAAAACATTTTGGATTAATGAAATACAACTTTTGGTCATGATCACAATGACTCAGTCAATGAGTAACCAAGGAGGTCAACAAAGCGGATATCAGATTTGGCATCTTAGTACTAGTGTAGTAGTCTAGTAGGCCTAACTTAACTTGGCCCTTATAAATAGTGCCAATACGCTGGACCATGGAGTACAAGAAACCTCCATGGCTGGACTACCTCGTCTTCTTGGCCATACAATCCTCTACCCCCACAATGTGACATTAACTTTGGAATTGAGACTTTCTTCTTTTTTTTTACAAAACTATTTCCCACGATGATCACTTGGTAATTGCCCGAGAGTCTGGAGTATAGATTTGCGATGCGACAACTTCTTTAGGTGGAATTTCATGAAAAATGTCAGAGCTGATACTGACACATTCAAACACCGTCGGAGCCTATGACTTACCGTTATACCTTACTGCGGAATTCTGTGCTTGCGTTTAAGCACTGTACAGAGTCAAGGGTTACAATTATTGCAACTACTACTACTAGCTGTGAAGACTAGCTTCAGTAGGCCTACAATGTTTTAATCCTGCAGTCCAGAGTTATAATCACCCAGGTCTCATTGCAGTTATTTCCGGGACATAGTTTGAAAAAAAAAAAAGTGTTTTTTTTATGTCAGAATGCAAAATTTTACAGAAAGAATCCTGTAAATTGTTCATTTATCAAAATGAAAGAAAAAACTTACTCATTGAAAACATGAATGATTCCAGTACTCAATTTAAGTGTGCATGTGTAATGTATGCTAGTGTACAAATGGAAATCCCGCTAATCTCTACGATGCTGTCTCGTCTGCTCGTGGCCAATTAGTGTTGTTAGAACTTTCACTAATCAATGGACTAATTGAATCAGCAGACAGTTTCTGAATAACCAGACTGGGCAAATGAGCATGTCATTGTAAAAAATAATGTAACTTCTTTGACAAGGAAACATTCTTGACAAGACCAGATTACTTTCCCTACTAGGTGTAATCCAATTAGAAGATCCAGAAATGTCAACATTTTTGATGGGGCACCAAGACAAATTATTTTGAAATGATCTGAGCAATAGAGGTTCTTATTTCTTGCTCCAATTATAATGTAGCCAGCTATGGAGGTTAACATGACAATCGAAGCCTGAAGTGGTGCCTGTGCATAGCATGTAATACATTGAAATTTATGTTGTATGAGATTGATGGTGACATGTAGACATGATAGAGTTTCCTTGTAGATCTTGATCTCCAGTGAGCAAGGCGTGCTAGGAGGGAACTTTTCAAGGGAAACCAGAGCAGTGGGCTCGATTTCACAAAGCACTAAGATTGATCTTAAACACAAGTAAGATGAGTTGTCAGTATTACCGCAGTAATTTGTATCGTGACATCACACTTTGATTCGCACTTTGATCAATCTTACCTCTTTATGAAATCAAGGGCAACAGGATCCATATTATTCATACAAAGCTGTTGCTTGAAATAGACAAGTCTTGCTTAGCAGAACTAGTTTACCAGCCAGAACACCATAATGAATATTATTTATGACTGGTTCCCTGCTAGTTTTTGCTTTAGCAGAAAAATTTACTACATGTAGGCCTGTATTTATCATTTTCTACACTGTACATATGTAGCCTACATGGCAGCTTTATAAAATTGAACCCAGAAGAATGGAAGCAAACACCTCCTTTGCCTCCATAAACATGATCAGGCCAAAGCTGAAACTGATGGTAAAGATTTTAATTTATGAACTTGAATTTGGTGTCAAATTGTTTAAAATCAAATGTCCCATTTTATTTCGAAAGAAGGCTTAATATTCTTTATCACGAGTTAACAAAAAAAATGTCTGTGTTACTAGTAGTTATGCACAACCCAACAAAGACAATTTTGTGAAACAAGATTTACATACCAGTAGGCACTATATTATACTTGGGAATGTATACACTGTACAATATTATTTTGTATTCTAACTTACAATGTATTTTGATCTGATTTATTGAATTATTTGTTTATTTTTGTTCATTATTTTTTTCTTCATGCTATTTATTTATTTGTTTATTTTTGTTCATTTTCTTTTCTTCATTTTTTTTTATTTTACATCATTTATAATTATTATTATTATTTTCAGGGGGGGACTTTATTTTTATTTGTTCCCCTTTCTTCATTTTTAAATTACAGCTACATATCATGCAAAATAATAGAAGTGAACCTACGCAGGTTCTTGAACCCAGCCACTGACTAAATGTTAAAGAGTCTTTACTTTTTAAACTGCTATATAAATTGAACAAAAATCAATCAACTGTTACTGTAAATGATGTGCAGGGGCATGATCATTACATTGCACCTGTCTATAATATGTATTACTACAATGCATCGTTACACATGGTGATGATCATTGTCAGGATCATGCCAATACAATCTACAGATCTCAGGAGATAGAGTTGCGTATGAGTCATTTCTTGTGGGTTTTCTTTATATTGGATGAGGTAAATGTGGATGAGCTGTTCAAAAGTGGAAGGAAGGCCATGAGAAAACTAGGTCTTTTAAGCTAAAGTACACTTTTTGGTGGGAGATTTTCCATCTAAAAGACCAAATATGGTAGGAGGACCATTTTTTCTTGTCACGTTTATTTCCAGGAAAATGACTAATAGGAAATTGTATTTACCTGTGGTTCTTGAATTGGAATGAGACACTGGCAACATATTGCATTAAAGGGAAATAAAGGCCCCCATTTCCAATGTCGGGCACTTGCCATGTCAGATTCAAATCATTTGAGCTCAGCAATGGTGCGGCAGTGGTTTCATACATTGTGCTTCTGTCGAACTTTGCCAATCGTTGCCAATGGCACGGCAGGGCCTGTAGAGGTGGAGCCGTAGTTGAGCTTGAAGCCTCTGCCGCGTCAAATTCCAAACGTGGTTTCAAACGTCACGCTCCTGCCATGTCGAATCGAACAAAAATGACATTTTTAATTTGACACGGCAAGAGCATGACGTTTGAATCGGGCCTAAGATTTTCTTCTTTAATGGTTTTTTACATTAATGCTCGTAACCAGTGTATTGAATTTCAAGGGACTTGTATTACTGTCGATGACATACGTACACATGACACATGTATCATAAGCCCAGGTCTGATACTTCATAAAATGCCCCTGCTCATTGTTTTGGTGCCCCTTGAAATGTTCCAGTAGTAATTTACATATAGAGGTGCCCTTTATTTACATGTAAAAATGAAAACTGCTTCATGGCTTTAAAAGAATAAAGTATATGTAACAGGCCCCTTTACTATAGTATACGTCGTACATGTATGTTCCTGTAATTGGCGGCATGTCCACTGTTGGTTTGGTCAATAAATAAATAATCATTATTTATTTATTGACCAAACCAACAGTGGACAAGCCGCCAATTCAATATATAAATAAATGAAAAGCAGAAATATTCCCATCAGCAAAATGCAATCAAATTCACCTTCCCGAAAACATTTGTTTTGTTTGTTTGTTTGTTTGTTTGTTTGTTTGTTTGTTTTAGGGTGAAAAAACGTGTGCAGTGACTTCTCTTTTTTGTTAAATTTTACCGCATTCACTATTCAGATCTTCGTCAACCAGCCTCTAGTGTACACTGTAACACAGTAAAATTCGTGCATTTTTTTTTTATCAGTAGTCATCTTTCTTCTTTTTAATTTCCTCTTCTTTTCTTATTTCTTTTCCTCTGTTTTAGCCCTCCCCTTAACTGGCCTGTTTTAGGGCTGAGTGGTTTGCGACTCCCCAAAATATTACAAAATAAAAATCTCTTGTGTTTTTATGTATAGTAGTTGACACAGGTCTTCGACCAGATGTGCAAATTCCCTTTAACATGTTAAAATAATAAACATCCGCACGGACGGGCAGGCCAAGTTTATATGTTCTTTGTTTTGTTTGTTTCATTTGACAGTTATTGATTATGCAAGTGATGACCGGGTCTATGCACCTTTTCGTTGAGTAGCTCACCTGTGTGTGAACACTCTGAATGTCACAGCTAACCAAGCGTACAGGTGTATCTTTAATTATACAGGTAAGTGTTAGGCGCCCATGTATTGCCTGGGTTCGAAATACGGACCACTGGCCGGAGTCCAGGAATTTTAGCCCTTGGCCAGTAACCCAACAATCGAATCCAAGTCCTTTTTGTGGTCTTTTTAAGCTGAATAAAATGTTTACGGTCGGGTTGTAAAATTAGGGTCGGTCAGGTAACAAAAAAACAGAACCTTTTTCTTTCCAGGTCTTACTGCTTAGCAGAAAGATTATCACTCATGCCACATGTATGATGTAAGTGCTTACACTATTATGTCCGGTCTGCTGAAATATTTTACCTGGCAATTAAAGTTGTCAAGTGATATTTTTTAGCGTGGCTTCATGGGAGACCAGACCCAGCTGTATGCAACAACAACAGGTTGATTTCAAACACTGAACCCTGGATAACAAGTATGTTGATACTACATAGTACAAAGTACAAAATCTTGTCATCAAATAATCGTTCATTATGATTGTATACAGTTAAATACATTACAACACATCCTCAAAATTTGTGGAGTAGTGTTATTATTTGTATTGCTCCAATCATGGTTGCGCCTTTTATAATAAAGAGTGCATTATAAACAGCATAGGATATCTAAATCAACTCTTTCATCTCAGATTAGCTGGGTTAGTATGTGAAAGACTTTAATTGTTTGTCTTGACAATGAGCTGGATACATGATTTGTTTGAATTTTTTTTTACATCTTTGGTTTTCAACCTACTGTTTGTTCATCAGTGGGACCCCCTCCCACCTACACTGTACTCTAAAACGGTCCGCCCATGACTGGAGCCAAACACATACATGTACTGTCATACATTCCTGCACTGTTCTCCTAGCATGCTTGATGTTTTTAGGAACAATACATGCTAGGTACAATGCACATGTCATGCAAGGCAATACATGTTTTCATTTTTTAAGTATTTTTTTTATGTTGTTTATACTGACTGCCCTATTTTAAGAAAGTTTTTTTGTGAACTTTGACGTTTGATGACAGGTGTTTGTGCTTACATTGAAATGTTTGGGTGTAAGTTTTCTTGTGCACTTGTTATGGGATGTTGTTTACTTTGTAAAGTGTCTTGCACATAAAAGCATGTTTACTGCAAAATTTGTATATTGTTTGTTTACAGTGATTTGGCCCAAATAACTTGATTGCTGATAACGTAAGATGTAAATTATAATATTGTTTATCTTCATGTCTAGGTGTGTGGTGAGTTGACAAGAAGGCGATGTGCTTGTTAAGCGGACGACGTGTCCGCTGAAAGTTGGAGGTGAAACAGAGACTCAGGCACGCCTACAGATTCATGATGGGTCTCCGTTTACTTGTCTGCAGGACACTGAAGCAACCATAGACTGAGACTTCTTAATGTACATTACTTCAAGCCTGTAACAACCTGTACTTTAATCTGTTACTCACAAGCTACATGTAGAACAATTCTATTCAACCCCTGCAGTTTGGACTAGACTATGCAGATTGTCCGAAAACGTGCCAAATAAATCGACGTGCCTTGTGTTCAAGTCAGCCCGCAGTGAGCAATTAAACTCACCAACTATACATTCTAGACATTGAACCTTCAGCTACCCTGTCAACAATAATTAATGAAGGACATCATTTGTTTGGTCAGCACTGACCAGTCCCCTTAAGCCAAGTGTTGATGACCAGCAGCCTTGGATTCAGTTAAACAGTGATTGCAAGTACAGTTCACTGTCTGGCATTAAATTGCATTTTTTTCTGAACTTGTTGTTCCAGTAGACACAGTGTTGCCTGGTGAAAAACTACCTGGGAGCGAAATATTTTCAATTATTCTGATTGACTTTTGTAAACAACATCAACAGGCTGTCTTAGCGACTAGCTAAACACATTGTTGGAAAGCTTTAATGATAACACCAAATACCGAGAATTTATTTTTACGAAGGGTAATCTTTTATTCAGTTATTACCGTGCACATTCCTGTTTGGAGACTTTTTTTTGTATTGGAATCATCTCAACAGTGACGTTAAACTCTTCACATTTATCGACTACATGTACATGTACCGCGATCAATTTCCCAGTATTCTCTTTGATTATCAGCATAAATACTTCAAGAATTTCCACTGCAACTGAGACCACAAAAGACTTACAAAAAAGTGTTACACTCTGCGGATTTCAAAGAGTTATATATCTGGCAAAAGGATAGTTTCGTTGGATTGACTTGCAGTGGCAGAGATCGGAGATTTCACACTCTGTCTGTATTCATCAGAGAGCTGCAAAGGAAGTTCTTGCATTCAAACAAAGTGTTTCAACTAGCTGAACTGTGTGTGGGACCTGTGCACTGATTAGCATTGAGGAAGCTGAAGGCTCAAAGGTAAGTACATACATGTATGTAGAAAAATCTGAATAACAATCAATTTCTTTGGTAGGATTTGAAACTTTGCATGGTGGTAGGAATGCACTCTAGTGAGGTTTGAGGAGACACCATAAATATATAAAACTCCCTCTATAAGTTGTGGTTCTGAAGAGAACTGGTGGTTTGACAAATCAATGTGTCGATCAGTATGCTTTGATCATCTTCAGGAGGAATGCTGGACTCGGTTGCTATAGGCTGCTTAAGTACTGCCAAAGAGGTTTAGCTAACGGGTAGGCTTAGCTCAATGGTGCTAGAAGGCAGGAAACTGGAACAGGATAAGCTGGGCTTGGCTCGATCGATGATGGGCGTACATGTAGGTGGGAACTGGCACAAGGAACAAGCACAAGCCTAAGCACAGGAACAGGGAAGTAAAGGTCTTAGTGGAGATGGAGGGTAGAGATGACCCAAGTCTAAGGAGTTGGGGTGTGACCTTGGATATAGGAGATCCATTGGTTGGGAGGAGGGGGAGCCAAATGTCACTAATGTGGAAGCCAATGTCTTGTGGAACAGTGTTGTGCTCTTTGGCAGTACTTAAGCAGCATACAGCAAAAGAGTCCAGCATACTCCTGAAGACGATCAGAGCATACTGATCGAAACGTTGAGTTGTCAAACCACCAATTCTTTTCAGAACCACCACAACTCAGAAAGAGTTTTATTTATGGTTTCTCCAGATCTCTCTGCCTTTTTTTCCGGATCACTAATCATTTATTAATATAAATTTATTAATAGTACTTTCATGTTACTTTTCTTGTTTATTTTTAACGTTAACTGTAACTGTTTATAAATCTGTTATTTGCAAGTTAACCAAAACTTATTTTGTTATTTTCAAGTTCACTGTGACTCCAGTTGCTCCATTCTAAAGTGTTTCCCCCTACACAACAATGACTCACTGAAATGTACAAATTGTATCGCAAAACATAATCACACATTGTGTTTTTAAGGAAGTGTACATGTAGTCAGTTGTTGTATACAGTATTTTGCATTGTTCATGTTCATGCTCCTATCCTGTGGGCTGTGTTAGTTCAGAACTGCATTGAAATGGGCCTACATGTACATGTGATTTTGTTCAGCACAATGTGCTCTGCATTGCACCTGCACATTAAAAATAAACAGCTGAGGACCTGAATATACCAAAGGTCGGAAGATCAATGTCAAATGTGGGCAAATCCACTGAGTAGTCAATGGCACTCATGTGGGAGTGCTGGTATGTGGGCTTGTGTTGGCTTCACTCCAACATTTCCCATAAAAAAGAACTTAAGAAACGTACCTACTTGACACTCACAGCAGGTATATGTAGCAATACCAGGGCTCGATATCACAACATGCACAAAGAGCTAAGATTGATCTTATATGTACATGTATCTTAACTGCCAAGCAAAGTCTGATGTCATAACAAGGCAGGGCTTGTGCTAACTTTTTGTCCTGACTAGACCACCAGGCTAGTCAGATATAGTTTTGACTGGCCCTCACATATTTTTACTAGCCTGACCATTTACACCACATACTGTAGAAAACTGACAGGGTACATTTAGAAAGAGGAGTCATCTGACTCAGTTTTTACTAGCCCGGCCGGGCCACCCAGAAGCAAGTTTGACTAGCCCACGGCACTCTTGACTTGTGTTTGTACGCCGGGCTAGTGTCTAAATCGAGCCCTGCAACGTTATTGACATCATCTTAAATATGTTAAAGGACATGTGAAATGGACTTTTAAATTATTACAAATTAAGAAATGTATTTTTGGAGCATATATCTTTTTTTCGTTAAAATGTTTCTTGTAAATATTTTAAAATTAATTTTGAAGATTTTCAAGTACCGACGCCGGCCCTTCCAAAGGGAGCATTAATTTGCATACATCAGCAAACTTGTGACGTGAGGTTTGGAGCTTCTGTTGCCTGTGTATTTTGAGTCAATTGGAAGTGTTAACGCAGCAAAGTTATAATTAGTAATATAAAGGGACCAGACTAGGGCCTTCTTGAAATTTGCACCAACACAGCATTTTTTTGAAAAGCTAAAGATGGCTATCTGGGTTTATTGTGGACTTATTTATTAAAATACATGTATCATGTTTTTATTGATTGGCCTATTTGTTTTAAATTCAGTTTTTCAAATTTCACCAGTCATTTCAAATTCACAAATCACTCTTAATTTACTTCAAAGCAAAAATGTGATACAAAACAAACTTTCATGGCATTGAAAACAATTAGATTTGTGAAACACCTAGGAGATGCAGGATGTATAATTTGCTAGGATAAACAATTTGTTAAAATACTGGTTTTCCCATACATGTAGGTATGCTGGCATACAGCATTTGTGCATTACGGGAAATCACATAAGGTAGAAAATGGATAATGGGACATTTTTTATGCAAAGCTTCTTCCTACAAGGTAATCTGATGTACATGTGCACTTTCATAATATTTTACATGCTGAACATAATTACAAAGACTTATCAAATACATGTCATGCATACGTACAATGTAGGTCCTATCATTTTCAAGTTGCAAATTAATTATTCCATTCAGATTTCTTACGCAGAACGGAATCAAAGTTATATTTAAAGCGGAAATTCACAAGGCCATCTGTAATCAGTGGGATGATCAATTTCAGCATTGACATTTTCCATATGAAATAATAATGAACAGCATCAGTATGAGTAATAATAAAATCGTCTTTAGAGCCCTACAATGCAACTCCCTTGAGTTTTGACTAGGATTCTTACTCATCTAACAACATCCAACACTTGGGCATGATTTCACAAACAGACAAAGCACTAAGATTCATCTTATGATGAGTTGTCAGTGTTACCACAGTAATTTGCATTGTGACATCACACTTTGCTTAGCAGACTTCAAGATTGATTCGCAGTTGTAAGATCAATCTTAGCTCTTTGTGAAATCCAGACCTGGTAACTCAACACCCAAACTGTTGGACTCTGAATATGGTGGTACATACCGTGTAGGTCCTCCTTACCTTTCCGAACTCGTAACCATCAATGACCAATCCCGCTACTCCCTCCGGTCTTCTAATGGCATCCTGCTTAAACATCCTTCTCCTAAGATGCTCCCCACCCTTGGCAATAGAGCTTTTTCAAGTGCAGCCCCTACACTCTGGAACCAACTACCCACATCACTACGTAACCAGCGATCCTTTAACATCTTTAAGCAAGAACTCAAATCATTCCTTTTCTCTCCGTAACTTAAGTAAATTAAATTTAATTGAATTGTGATAAGTATCATGTATCATATTAATGTTAAGTATTATGTATAATGTACCCCCTTATTTGTGTCATGTATTATTTTAATGTTTAGTATTATAATTGTAATTGTAATTAAGTGTAAAGTAGCTTTTAAATGAAATTATGTACACAGCGCATTTGAACATTATAATGGAAAATGCGCTATATAAATACATTATTATTATTATTATTATTATTACATAATGCAAAGCATAATCAGTTTGCTAAAGTGAAGTCATCAGACGAACAGAATCACACAAAACTGGCCACTTGATTTTGAAGGGTTCAGTATTGTTAGGGTTATCAGCATTGTCCAACGACAAAAGTCACTACATTGTAGATGCATCAAGAAACAAAACGTGCATGCATTGGAGGCAATTGTCTCCATCATGTCCATAGCCCACAGTCATTGCCTTAGTGCCCTTGACATGTTCCAATATCCTCATAGAAGTGCCCTTTACCAAGAAGAAAATGCCTTGGTGCCTTTGCCCTTTCAAGAAGGAAGCAACTACATGTATACGTGTACATGTAGGCCTGAAATTGCTTTTTACCATGTTTACTCACTTTTTAGATTTTTTAGAAGAAGTAGGACTGGGAAAGGGATTAGGGCCTACATGTATAATTTGAAGGACTTGAATACTGTGCTTTGTGTAAAATATTCTTTATTTTGCAAAAATGATGTATTTATATACCTGATTTGTTTGCCCAAGCAGACTGGGAGGCTGCCAGACTCTCTGCCTGTGACATGTATTAGGCTAATTATGCTTTATTTTTAATAATATGATTAATTTTGTTTTTTGGTGGGAGTGGGGATGATTCAACAACAAAAAATACCACCCTACTAAATCTGGAATGAATTGTATAAAATGCTCTTTATTTTGCAAGAATATTTATAACGGGCTGATGTTTTGAGCGTACTTGTAGCAGAGTCTTTCTCTACATGTATGTTATTTATTAATTTACTTCAAGTTAATTTGTGTACCCCCAATAAATACGTACATATAGCCAAATTTGTTTTGCTCACTCCAACATACACTGTAAAAAAAAAAAAAATTTATTTATAAATTTTTTTATTTTTTTTATTTATTTATTTATTTATTTTTTTTTTATTTATTTATTTATTTTTTTTTTGGGGGGGGGGTCATTCAACACAAAAATAAATTGTCATTTAACATAGTCTGCCTTACAAGAAATACATGTACATGTACATGTACATGTGTACTTGTAGTAGGTCAATATTTGTGCATATATAAACTTAGCATAGTTGGCTTCCTCATTTCAGTTGTAGTTCTACTACATGAGTACGGTACATGTACATGTAGTGTGTGGATGACTCACGTACTACTATGTACAATGTACAGTGTACATTACATAGATCGTAGTACATAGCCTCAGTGTACATTATGACTGGACATGTTGATCATAATTGGGTATAATGCTTACAGTCATGCCAGTACTGAAGATCATTGAATAGCGAAGCGCACATGTTGATAACTTGTTTACCACATGCATGACATATGTTACATTTACACTACCAGCATTGTGTACGTTTTTTTTTTTTTTTTTTTTTTATCATTTTTTTTTTTTAATGTCTCCTGTTCATCATGGTATGCATGTTGCAGTGATTTTCTTTTTTGTTTCTTTTTTTCCCCGTTTTTCTTTTCTTTTTCAAATTTCCTTGTGCCATTTATTAATCAGTGTACTCAATCCCAGCCAAAGAAAATGAATTACAAGCTGACAAGTACCCGGTACTTGATAATGTACAATACACATCCTGGTACACATAAAACATGTCTGAAGTGGTGGTCTTAAACACGATTTGTACGTGTAAAAACATACGTACTACTATGTATGTAAATATGGTTAATGTGTTGCAACTATTAGTCCCTACATGTACTTGGCAATAAAAAACATAGATTTTCACTGATTTGTACTTGTACAATGTTTGTTTTTTATTGTCAAGTAAGGACTGATACATTGTACTTGTAACACATTGACCATGTTTGCATAGTACATGTACCTACATGTATAGTGTAGTACAATGTACAGATGTACATGTACATGTACATGTACATGTACATGTACTGTATAAAATATATACACAGGGCTTGAATTCAACACTAGACCACCACAGGCATGACAGGTTCAAGCATGTCTGGTATATGTACTGTACCGCTTGTACATGTACACTTTGTAATACATGCGGCCCATAATTTTTACTGGACCACAAACATTCATAAAGGACCAAAAATATTACTTTGGGCGGTTTGGACTTGGAAAGCTTTAGTACATGTTGTACTGTACATGTATGTACAGTGTACATTTATATTTTATCAAGTCTTTAAAAGGGATGTGTCATGAACATGTACAGTGTACATTTATATTTTATCAAGTCTTTAAAAGGGATGTGTATTGAGAAATTCTAGAATTTGTTCGTACTACATGTATGTTGTTTACTTGTGTTGAGGTTACTTAACCAACACCAATGCTAGAGTTACGGGAATCTAGCTTGTCATGCTTGTGTTCCAGTGAGCCGTTGTACATGTAGTGGACAGTTGTGTAGGTTGAAATCAGTGACGTAACCAGAGGGGGATGGAGAAGGGGGATCAGGATCCTCCTTCTCAGAACCCTTGCCCTTCCTAAATGAGATCGAAAAAATGTACAAATGAATGGTTCGATACATTGATTAAATGGCCCCGCAAATCAAGTTTTTGCCCCTGCTTGCTCCCTCCTCCCCTCGCCTCCCACCAAATGGAAATGTCTGGCTATGCCACTGTGTTGTATACATGTACTTATGTGTACTGTGGGATTTAGAACTAAAGATGAGTGCATGGCACATGTGCATTCAGGCCTTGAACTTTGCTCTTGAAGGGGCACAGCAATTTTCCTCTGGGAAGGGGCACTTCTATGAAGAAAATGTTAATTTGTATTGGAACTTTGCAAAGGGCACCACAGCAAAAGCACAGGGCACCACGGCAATTGCTGTGGGTGCCGTTGGTTAATTCGAGGCCTGCATACATACATCATGTACATGTATTCCAAGCCAGGACAAGTTCATATTTAAAGGAAGAAGTCACGACCAGTGTCCATTTTGAACTGCAAGTTTGCTGAGTGAAGCAACTCTGCAAGCATGCCAAAGCAAACATTTTCAATGTTAAGAAAAATGTTGGCTCTAGCTATTTTGTAAACTACATCGTAGCCCCTAGAGTGTCATACTTTCACTTTGTGGAGCTTCCGGGTCTGTAGCAAGGAAACAATTCTACTTTACAGACAGTTGTTCATCAAGGTACAGTGTACCATTATTGTCTTGCTACAAGGGGCATAAGGTGTTGACGATTTTATGACATTCATTTATTTCTTATCAACAGCTCCTCAATCTTAGAAGTGAGTTCAATATACACTATCTGTCTGCTACATTAATGAGCCAGAAATGAGGTCAGCAATCTGTGGTGGAACTAACGTTGTCGAACCCAATTCTCCTTCACAGGTACGTCTAAAAAGAGTTTCTTTTAAACTTGTAGAACTTGTAGAAAATCCACACGACAAAAGGTTCTGTTACACTCAGATTATAACTCTTAGGAGATCATGTGACCAATCAAAAAAAGTCTTACCAAACCAATTCTCTTTCATGTACATGTATAAATAAAATGTTTTACTTTGTTAGACATGTTTGAAGATTGTTTAAGCTTCAAATCGTAAATAAATAGACCTTTAGTTATTATGCTGCAACCATTATGGTCATGTTCCCCGTATCCAATAACAGTAATATATGCTAATATTCATTGTACAAAAAAGAACCAGACTATTTGCCCTTCCAGCCTCGGTTTGGTTACATTGGTTTGAATGGGGGAAAAATCAAAATGGCCGTACCATGATAAAGGTCTATTAGCCCTTGGAGACTCCTTTCAGCAACCTAGGGCTATAAAGGCAAACAAAAATGTTGTAGTTATTGGCCTTGCATTTCCAAATTTATCATCGAGTTCTTTCTCAAAGAAAAATGCACAAGACAAGTGACTAGGCCTACCGTTTTGAATTCAAAGCAGCATGGAATGGTTGAAAGTTAATTCCATGCCACTTTTAACTGCAGTGCACATGTACTGCATTACGTACATTGTACAAGAATATGAAGTGCTGGCCAGTGCAGAAAACCTGAACATTTTTATTTGTATCCAGACCTGGAATTACATGAAGGCCATCATGGCCTCTGTTGCCCTGGTCTTGGCCTTGGTGCCCCTTCAAAAGTTTCCATAGACTTTAAAAATTTTCCAGTGGAAGTGCCCTTTGCAAAATGAAAATGCTTTGCCCTCTCACAGATGAAATTTCAGACCTGTTGTATCTAACACTTTACACACAGTCATCAGGTCATAAATATGCAACTTTTGAACTGATCAGCTGATTTCCTCACTTTTGGTTTCTGAGCTGTAACATTGAAAATGAAAGACACAGTACAAAGTCTTGCTGTGCCTGGAACCTTCTTCTTTTTATTTATTTATTTATTTATCTATTTATTGTTTTTTTTTTACGTATTGCAGTTGCGTGGCTGACATGTACATAGGTCAGTCATGAAGGAAGTTTGTTGATTGAAAATATTATTTTTAGAATAACAAATTGCCCCCAAACACCTGCAAGCTTCCGTTGGGCTCAGTAATGACAATCAATAAGCATTAATTAAGCCTGGCTGTGTAGAATACGAATTAAGGCAAGATTAGATCTAGAGTAAGATCAATGATTCTGAATTAATGGTTCCTTTCAGAAAAAAAAGGAAAAGTTTAAGGAAGTAGAATTTATATATGAACTTACAGACATTCTTGTTTGCTGGAAACATGTTAATATAGAAATAAAATACATGTAGACTGTAAAAAAAAATTCAACACTAAAGTGTGTATTTTGTTCCCTTCAAATGAAAAGCAATTTAAGGGGGAAATTAAGGTTCCGTAAACGGAATGTGCAAGACTTACTTGGATTATTATTGTTGATAATTATAATTGAATAGGTAAAAAAAAAAAGTATACATATTTATTTATTTATTTTTGTATACTTGTTAACAAACTTTTTTTGTTGTTTTCATTTATTATTTTATTTTTGTTTTAGACTATTTTTTTAATATTTAAATATTATTATTATTATTATTATTTTGGCGGGGGCTATGTTTATGAACCAGATGTACATTTACATACTAATCTGCTTTTGTTTAAAATTCACCATGCTTGAAATTCAGTTTGTATGGTTTGGTTTTTCAAGACGGATACAAGCGTCTTGATCCCTTGTGAAAAGGATGCTTTACAAATGACTCGGTGATTGTGAGTGGGGGGTGTGAAATTACAATAATATATGTTTGCACATAAACTGTACAGTGTACACATGTAAAGTGCTGGTAATGAGAAGTTAAAGTGGTTCATATATGTTCCAGTGTATTCCCTTGAACCGCTAGCCAAATGCCAGTTAAAAGCCATGAGGACCAGTCAAAAATTCGGTCCCAGTGGTCCGATTATTTATTATCTTCCAAAGTGGCATGATTTATAAACAACTGATTGAATTGTAACTTCAAATTAAAATTCCCTGACATAAACAATTAACAACATTGAAAGGAAACCAATATGGACCAGTGAAAAAGCTGGCAGAGCAGTGAAATGACAAGGTAACTGGTCGTGCCGGTGGAGTCACTGAAAAACGTACGGGCAAACCCAGTACGGTAGGTGCCAGAATACAAATTTTTGAGAAAGAAATTGAAGTCAAAACAGATTTTCTTTAAAATATTCCCAATCGTTGAGCATACACACATGTGCATATGTACCAACTTGCAGCAAATCCTGACCCTCCAATTTCCATGTTTACACAATCATGTTACAGGAACTTTCTTTTAAGGATTAAAATTTCTGTATCCTTTTCCTTATTACAATAAGGAAATATTCAGAAAACTTTGCCAGTCACATGATTTTTTAGTTTCTTTGGTTTCGATTTATTCTTCTGTTTGTTTGGTCTTTTTGTAATGCTGCATATTGAATCAGTAAATATTGCTTCAGGGACAGCCATAACAGGCTAATCAAGGTAAGTTGAAAAAACAAACTTTAAAAACTTTTCCTTGTAAGACATGTAAGATGTTGGCACTTTCTGATGTTTCCTTGTTTCACTTTTGATGCATGAATAATGGACATGTAACCGCATTCCTTTCGGGCAGTATATTCAGCCACAGCTGGAAAATCTGAGTGCATTTTTTAATTTTTTTTTTTTTTTTTTTTAACTGTTAAAATATACCAAACCTAATATACATGTAATGAATTTTCAAGAACTTTCCAGAATCTTATCCCATAATGTTCGTAACACTTAGTATCCGTGGCACTGAAGAGTCTGACTGCTAAGACTCATTTGTTTCAAAGGTTAATTTGTTGATTGTGTTTCTTTGCGGTTTTTATTTTTGCATGTTTTGATAAATGTTGGTTATGACACTGTTGGGATACCCATGTAAGGATGTATTTCACAATCCCCTTTCACAGCAGACAAATTTCCTAGGAAAAAGTTATTTCCGAGAAATAGCTACATGTACATTACATGTACTGATACATGTATACCCCTGTTTGAGACTAGTGTTTTAAGGTAGAATACAGGATTTGTGTTCATCAGAAATAAAAATTAATTAGTATCAGTCTGAAAGCTTAATGATTATGAGGTCCAATCTTCCATATAAATATTTTTGTCTGAAATACTGTCAATGTTGAGAAAATACAATTTAAAGACCCTGATTTTAGTTTTGTTTGTAACAATCAAAATTAAGAACAATGGTTTTTACAAGCTGAAAAGTGTGCAAAGTTTTTCACTATCTTCACCCGACTCAGACAATGGATTGAACCCAAATTTTCAAAGTGTTTTTTTTTTTTTTTTTTTTTTTTTGGGTCATATTGAAACACACAAAGTAACACTGCACTATCAGCTTTACCAATCCTATATTTGACCTTTAAATGAGATACAGGTAACTGCAGGGTTAACTTATAGAGTGTTCATTTTTCACCCTAGAATGAGCAAGCAGTGGATGTGGGAGTTAGAATTCCCCAGGAATTTCCTGGGGTTTTAATTCCTAGGAATTGGCTCTGTAGTGTGAAAGGGTTGTGAATTGGAATGTTTAGTGTTATACAACCATATCAATGGTATCACAATATTTACATCCTTGTACTAGTTCGTGTACAATGAACTTGGTCAAGGTATGTCAAATGTCTATTTATAGGGTATTTTTAAAAGCCAGGGGCTTGTCATGGTTTGTGCATACCAGAAATTTTGATCATTCAGTACACGGTATTGGCTGGAAACCGGAAGGTGTGGGTTGACTTGGTACAGTACTTTGAAAGGGAAATTCGGAACATGATGATGGAAACCGGTTATTTACTAAGTTGGTGACAGTTAGCTCAGTTTTCGTCATGTATTTGGTAAGCTTTTTATCTGTTGTTGAAAACTACATGTAAGTGAACATTGTTATTTTCAAAGGCATCATATCTGAGAATATTGTACAATCGTGTACCCTACAATGTACCTGTGGGGGTGTATGGATTTAATTGTTAACCTTGAATGCGTTATGTATACCACAAAGTAAAATATTCACAACATTTGTACTTGGACGCTCAAAAAAATGTATTTTGAAGCACTCAAATCTAAAAATAACCATAACATAACTTCATAAGTTGGTAATTGTTTGAAACCCTTAACAATACCAGGCAGTTTGGCTAGCGTGTGGCCTCAAATGCCAACTTTCCTTTACTCCGGGTATGAATGTCACTTCACACCAAATTATTTGGAATTGAAATGCCAGATCCAGTGATAAGCAATTGTTATTTGGGCCTACCGGCTCCAATCCTTCTAAATCCTTCACTTTGGCACTAATTAGAAGGAACTGGGACTCTACACCAGAGGCGCAGTCCAAACAGCTACCTAAGATTCAAGTTTGAGTAGTACATATGTACATACCCCAGGGCTCTCTTGGTACATGTTTGCATACTTGGCTAATGGCTAAATCAACCCTGCCTAATGATATTTTAATTGCAATTTGGAATTTTTTTTTTTATTGTTAACGAGTAACCAAAGCTTTCAATTTTATCTTTAACCATGGAGAAACCCTCTTGAGTTATATCAAGTGTAAAATGGCCTGAGGCAAAAGCTTTGTAAAACTGAAAAGTCTACCATGATTGTATTACATGAGAACTTTTCAGAGTGTAGACCTTACGCACATGACGTCATTTGAGTGGGGCGCCATCGGCTAGAGGTCCAAAGAAGGTTGCTTATTGGCCGATCCTGTGCGCCCCGCATACAATTTTCAATTGTTTTGTCATCATTTTACCTCTAAGATGGCTGCGTGATGACGTCAATGCTTAAGGTCCATTAATTGGTCATTGCCTTGGTACAATGTACCTCTTCCCTTGAAATGTTCCAGGACGAATTTTCGTTTCCATCTACCATCGTGGAGGTGCCTCTCATCAAGGAAAATCTGTCTTTCCCTAAAATGATCAAGGTATCATGCCTGCCCTAACAATCCTTGAGAGAGATACATGTGTATTCTTGGTGTGAATTGGTCAGTTGTGGCATATCCCAGGCCTCGAATTTACCCACGGCACCCACAGCAATTACCCTGGTGCCCTGTGCTTTTGCCGTGGTGCCCTTTGCAAAGTTCCAATACAAGCTTACATTTTCCCCATAGAAGTGCCCCTTACCAGAAGCAAATTGCCGTGCCCTTCCAAGAGCGAAGTTCAAGGCCTGATATCCTCAATGTCATAAGTTCCAGATTAACGATCAGAAGGTGCCAAAAGGTTGTCCAATGAAATTAGTTTTGACAAAACGCGTCCAGATAACTTCACTTACATATGTAGCTGTTTGCTGTTTTTCTCAAAAAACAATTTATTATCAATAATTGAAGAAAAAAAGAGCACACTGTTCGAAACATCCAAGATTTATCTCACCTCTGGCTCTTCTCAGAACTATCACTTCTTTCAAGAAGAGATCATCTCTTTCAAGAAGAGATCATCACATGGTTGTCTTCTCTAAACTAAATCTTTTTCAACACTATGCAAAACGTTAAATCTTACTTAAAATTTGCTCATTTTTAAAGTGAAAGCTTTAGTTGATTTTACAGCTTAAAATAGGTGCTGTTATATAATACCTTGTTTTCAATCTGAATTGATGGATTTCTATTCACTTGCCTTGCTATCTTTCATTCTCCCCCCCTCCCCCCTTCAGAATATTCTTCAAAGTTGTTTTATACTCTTTTGTTTTTACGTTCAAACGTTACATGTAGGCCTACAAGTAAATCAAAATGCTATTTAAAATGCTATTCATCAATACCTGAGACAGTTTATCCATTCTGATTGGCCGAGAGGGCCACGTGGCCATGTTTAAACGGGCGATATAAACACGGTGAAAAGTGTTTAAAACCAGCCAGCTTGCGAACGAAAACTATAGCCCCTGTACCAGATTAAAAAAGTATACTTGTTTCCAGCTGTTGGGTTTCTGATTGGCCAAAAGGGCATCAAGTGCCTATAACAGCTGCAGAGACATGAAGATCGACATTCCGTTCAAGGAATTGGCCCGTAAATATGGATAGAAATTTAACGCAGAGTCGAGCTGAGAAACTGTCAGATTTGTTCCCAATTTTTGAAGGTTTTTGCATGTTTTTGACAGAAAGGCATTTATGAATGGGAATAAAGGTGTGATGAATTGGTTTTTAACTATTGTTTAAAACCTCTGAGGGGCCTGGTGGCCACCAGGCCCCTCATCGGTTTTAAACAATAGTTAAAAACCGATTCATCACACCTTTATTCCTTTATTATAACACTGCATACATGTACATGTAGGCACTCCAAAGTACAAAGACCCAGTAAAACAATCTAACTCATAATATGAAATAAGCATTTGCAGCAAGGGTCCACTTGGATTATAGGGGTCTTTGTGTTGCAATTTAATTAAATATTTTATCGATAAACATGTGAAATGAAAAGCTTTGATGGGCTGCAATTTTCTCATCGTCTTTAAAATGTGATTTCATTTAGAGCTCTTCCACCCTTTGTTGTTAAATTGGAAAATCTCATTTAAAGATCACCTCTTATTTGGGGTTTAAATGCTATGGTGAATTTCTTCTCTGAAATACAACGAAGACACTAAGCGCTCAGACATTGTCAGCCCATGAAGAGATTGAAAATTCATAATGGTGACAATTCAAAGCAAAAAGTGATTTAGTTGGACATACATTGGGATAGTTGCAGAATGAGCTTTGAATGTATAACGTTTAAGGCTATAAAACAGGAAATTTGGATGCATCAGCTTTCAATTTGAAAGTTGACTTGGTGCCAGGGTCATGATTATTATTTAAAGACCTTGTTTAGTTTATAAGCATGACCTTAATCTGAAATATTGCCGTGGGTAAAGTTTATACGGGTACCAGTAATGTTTTGAAGGCTTATTGCGCTTGTAAACCTATGTACATCTAATGAACTATATTGGACCTAACCTTCTGTTATTAAACTAACTACCTACAATTACATGTAAAATTAAGTACCTACAATTACCTGTACCATTAATTCTCCAGGCTTTCATGACCATGATTGAGATATAAATGTTGTTCACATCCATGAGCTCCTTGCACGCGCGTTACACGGGGTGGTTGAGCCACGCTCACCATTTTGGGAGTCAGCGGCTAAGTGTGTAGACACTGCATCGCCAAAAATTTGCACTACACTGTACAACACACAGGGACATTGACTCCCAAAATGGCGCAACCAAGATTATTGTGATGACGACGTCATGTGAATTGGGTCAATACATCATTGAAGCACAGCCAGGCATACATGTAACTTGTGCAATGTATGAGAACCAATGTTTGATATACATGTAGCACTGCACAAATGTATACTCAGTGCTTTCCCTGTGGAAAAAAAAATCCACAAGTGAACTACTCTGGTGGATTCGAACCCACAACCCCCGCATTCTAGAGCAGGAGCTAATTTAATGGCACTGCTTACCGCAGCATTCTACACTTACAGCCCACAGCTTACAGCCCATGGAGTGGCCGAGCGGTTATGATCACCGGACTCAAGTTTTGGTGTTGTTTGCAGCGGAATGACGGTTCGAATCCCGGTCGCGGTACTTGTGTCCTTGAGCAAGATACTTTACCGTAATTGTTTTTTCCTTCGGATGGGACATTAAGCCGTAGGTCCCATGTACTAGGATAGGTAGTGCACATAAAAGAACCCAGAACACTTAAATCGTGGAAGAGTAGGGGTTTACTCAGTCTGTGTTTCTGGTTCACATGGCAAGCGCCCTTATCTACAGGTTTCCTCAGTCTTGAGAGCTACAGTGATCAAGTTCACTTATGAGGCATCCTTGGTTTTATTACCAGAAATATAATGTATAGTAATAATAATAATAACAATAACAATAGAATTGTGCATTTTAAAGGGCCCTGTAAGTGCAGATTTCTGCGGTAAGCAGAGCCGTGAATTTGGGCTCTGATGTCCTTTGGCATTAGCATACATGTACCATGTAATAAGGAATGGGAAGTGTAATAAATTGACAATTTGCCAGTTGTTTTTTTTTTTGGTAATGTTTATGGACCTATTAAATAAGTATGGCTTTCCATTTAGGACTTCATAACTGTATTTACTTTATTTTAAGACTGATTTACATTTTATTTCCTCAATGTTTTATGATTTTCTAGGGGTTTGGATCCACCAACAGCAACAGTATGCAGAAGATTCTTCGGTCTCCAGTAACGATGAAGAAGAAATTAAACAATGCTAAGACGTTTGGCGTTCCCTTGAAGGAGCTAGCAAGGGGCCCTAAAGGTGTCAGAGTACCACCCTTTATTAGGAAGATATGTGATTTCATCCAGATGCATGGTCAGTAAATCGTTCATTCAGGATTTTTATTTTTTTTTTTTTTTTGCAGATAAAGCAAAAACTTTGCAAGATGGTTAAATAAATACTCGAACATGTATACTACAAAAGCATATAAAGCTGTTCAGAAATTACTGCTTATAACATTTCTTTGCTAAGCAACAAAATGAGCAGGGAATCAGTCGCAACAATGTAAACTTTATAAAACTTTAGCTGGTAACCTGTTTCTGCTAAGCAGTATTTTTCTGTGCTTACAACATGCACAAGCTTTATGCAATAGGGCCCAGGCCTGAGATTTAGGGCATATAATACACATTACATACAAATGCATACACTCTGATGACTCAGGCATCATGTGGGTAAGCCATTGTACACATTAAAAATTGACTCAGGTGGTTTGGGTTTGATCATTGTCATAAAAGCCCCGATGATTAACACATCTTGATTACGCGACTAGAAATTGAGTGTTACAGGGTGAAAAAGGTGAAGGTTATCATGCATTTTGTGTTCTGCGTTGGCCCGAACAATATTATTCTGAGACAACTGAGGGTGTTGGGACAATTCTACTTGTTTGTAATTATTGGAAAACTTGTCATTTCAAAGTGGACTCTCACTCTAATCTTAGAGTAGAATATCGTTTGAAATACCTGTGAACATCTCATAGAAATTGTGCTCTTTTCTGTGAGAAAAAAAAATAGAATGGTAACGTCGTAATTTTGTTAATGTAGTTATTTTTACAATGTCGGGATTTTGGTAGCCAGAGAAGAGAAATAAGATTGGCTTGAAGCACAAGTTTCCCAGAATTTCAAACTTATGTTTTTATTCATGGTTTAATTTAATTGTTTAGTAGTTCCAGTTCCACCCAAAACAATATACTAGTTTTCCCTCTGGGAAAAACAGTCTTGGTATGTTCAGCAAAATGTTAGTTGTTGTTTATTTGTTTTTCTGTTTTTTTATTTTAGAAAAGGCGTCTTGCGCAAATTTCCCAAAATTTCAGAATGATCTCCATGATTTAGTTTAGTTGTACCTTGTATGGTAGTTCCAGTTCCCCACAACTTCTTGTTTTTCCTCATCAGCTCGTCAGAATTAAAAGTACAGTCTTCAGTCTTGATAAGTTTTGCAAAATGTGAGGGTTTTCTTTTTTCAAGAAAAGGCATCTTACTGTAAGACTTTAAAATAAACCTCCACCTTTTCAAAGTTCATCTATTATGTTGTGGGGGCTTCTTTTTACGTTGCCCACCTTTTATCTGTTATTTGGCAGGCATCGGTCATGAGGGAATCTTCCGTATCAATGGCAGTACCCGAGTTGTGGATAAGATGAAAGCGATCATTGATAAGACTGGCGACACAGACTTTGAGGAGGCCGGTGACGTCATGGCTATAGCCAGTCTACTGAAGATGTTTCTCAGGGAGTTACCAGACCCCATTATGACAGAAGCACTTCACCATCAATTTATCAATGTACAGCAAAGTGAGTAGGATGGCCAAATTCAGTGGTGTCAGATTGCTTCCAAATTTTGAAGCTGATGATGAGACAATTTCTGGCTTTGACGATGAGCAGTGGGGCTGAGCTTAGACTCTGTTTCTGTACACTGTGTTCCATGGTAGACTTTGGAATGCTAGGTGGCAGCGGCCATACCAGGTCAATTTACATTGTTTACAAAGTTCTGAGCATGCTCACATTTCCGAGAACAGTGGATTTTCCTGATAAGTCTGCTGCCACCCAGAGTCCACAAAAGTCTTCCATTCAACAGCACGGCTGATGTCGAAAGTGATACGTCAAAAACACTGCATAACAATCTCTACATATTTGTCTAAACTTTGATACAAATTTGAACTTGTTTTATTGCCCTCTGTTTTAAATAAAGCTTTTGTAGGCTAGTGGCCCCCCCCCCCAACAAGTCTGCAAATTTTCAAAAACATTTATCAAATTTAATTTTTTTTTCAGCCTTCCAGTCTAATCCTGAAGAGTGCATCAAGCAGCAGAAGAATCTGATCCAACAGCTGCCTGAGGAACATTACGTCGTACTCCAGTACTTAATCCGCTTCCTAGTCATGGTCGCACAGTACGAATCAACAAATAAGATGAACTCGATGGCCCTGGCAATTGTCTTTGGCCCGAACCTATTCAGGTAAATTTGACAAAAGCAGTTTTTTTTTTTTTCACCCAGTTTGGCTGACAGACTAAACGTACACTCAGAGGAACTGTGAGAAGGTTCAGGGGTTTATGTTTCAATACACTAGGAATGTGACTTTTGTCTGTGATAATTTTATTTGACTTATTGGACATCTCAAGCTTGTTTTCATTACTCCCCGCGTTGATAAAAGCCAATCCATACTTCACACTATGGAAAAGCAAAGTTTCATTTGATACCAACTGTGAATTAATAACTGGCCAAAATTTAGCATATTATATAGCTTTTTTAATATCCAGATAGCAAGTCTATGATGTCCAAATTTGCTTTAATTTTTGGGATGAAGAAAAATTGACTAGAACGGGAATTGAACCTTAAACCCTTGGGTTTACGTGCCAGTGCCCAACCAACTGAGCTATGTAGCCCAATCTTGGCGGTCTCCCTATTTTGTCAATATCTTTGCTTCGAGGGCGCCAGTCAGAAGTCATACGGCCGTATTGCTTTATTGCTTTCGTTATGAACTATCATTATAAATCATCTTGTTGGATGAAGGATCTCCATTACCAAGAGTTGTTAGCTTCCCTAGTTGCTAAATAACTTCTGATAACATCCAATCCTGTGGTATGTCCACTCCAGGTGTAGCGCAGGACTCGATGGCCTCCGTGAGCAAGGGGTGACAAATATCATTGTCCGAACACTAATCGAGGAATACGAAACAATCTTCAAGTCAGACGATAAAGATCAGAGTTCATCGCCGCCGTCGTCAACCTCAGTGGGGTCAAAGTGCATTCAAGTACAGGCCACTACATCCAAGCGGTCACCACCGGTCAAGCCTGCTCCTTACCATGATTATGTGCGACAGAAGGAAGAAAGGAGAAGGGTAAGCCAATATGGGAAGGGGGTAGACGACAAAGACATCAAAATATGTGTTCCATGACGACTATTTCTTCTTGATTTTAGTAGAATATAAATGAAACATTTATAGACACATCTCCAAAGGTGTACTTGTACTTTTATTTCCGAAGATTATTTTTTCTGTGACTGTATAGCATGAAGTGATTTCATATTACTTGCAGATTATTACATTCATTTTTTTATTTTGTATTTTTTATTTTTATTTAATTATTTTTTTTTATAGAGGTTTGAGTCGGACGAAACCAAAGATATTAACAGTAACTCCTACGCAGACACTGACAGGGAAATCAACAAGAAAACGGACGATGGCCGTGACTGCGATTCACCCAGCGGTCTGCTAAGGTGGGTCCCAACTTCACCCAAATGTACCAAATTGTTGTCAGGATGCAATTGACATCTTCAAAGATTCAAAGATTCAAAATTTTATTCAATCATGTTAAAAACATGAAACTTTTCTTCCCGGTGCATTATAAAGAAGCTTTAAAAACATGAGCTCTAAGAAAATATAGAAATAATATATATATATGCACGCACGACACAGGCGGTGACTGTGCCACACTCACCATTTTGGAAGTCAATACATGTAGGTGAACATGTAAAAATGCGCACCACACTGTATAACACACAGTGACATTGACTTCCAAAATGATGCAACCAAGATTATTGGGATGATGACGTGAGGTAAATTGGGTCAATACTCTGCTAAATAATGGCAATAGGATACATTGACATTTATGTCTTTGGCCTCTTATAACTTGATACCAGTACCACTCCTGAGTAAAAATTCTAGCTGTACTTCTTCCTTCAATGTGCAAGAAAAAAGTCCCCCTCTTAGACTGGTTATGTTTTGAGTTATTTTCAGGCCTGAAACTTCACAGAGGCAACGGAGGCAATTTCCTCTGATGCCCCCACCCCCCAAGTCAGTGCCTTGGTGCCCCTTGAAATGTTCCAATAGAAATTGACAGTTTCCTCATAGAGGTGCCCTTTACCGAGGTGAAAATGCCCTGTTGACCTTGCCCTTTCAAGAATGAGGCATATAGGCCTGAATTGAAAGCTAGACGATGAAATGACTGTACTTTTCCAAAAAACAAATGATGTATCACACTTTTAGCATGTTTAGCTGGGTTTGATCTTGACTTGATTAGTTACTGGTTGCAGCCTTGAAAATGCATCCTAAGTGTTTGCTTGCCTAGGTCGGCGATATCTGCCGGATCATGGCTCTCCACTGTTCCCTATCCCCCATAGCAGCCGGTACGTACTCCTTCAGGAAGCCCGTATCGTGACAAATTTTGTCTACATAGTTGGTATACGGTCTTCCTCTAGGTCGCCTGCCATGGGAGGGAGTCCACAGCACCAGGCTGCTGACAGCAAGCTCAGGATGTCTGTGACAGTGTCCCAGAAATCTCAGTCTCCTGACCCTGATCATGTCCCTGATCTTTGGTAGTGCCTCGTACAGATCCTAAGTGTTTATTTGTGAGTAAAAACTGCTGCCTGCTCATGCTGTGGACAGTTCAGCTGAACTACCTTCGACGTTTATCATTAACTTTCTCTGTTTCCCTCTACAGTCCAAGAGATTTAAGTGGTGTTGAAGAGAGGGCGTTCTCCCCGTTCAACTTGGACAGTGAGACGGGAACAAGTACAGCTCCGTCACCAGTCATTAATGACATTGCTTCGGAGTGAGTCGCGATCCATCTGATTATTAAAAAGTCGCTAAAGCCTAACCATCCCCAACCTTTCAAAATCCATCTGCAAGTTCGTTCTGTTGACTGAAGACTGCATTCGTAAACTAATCAGACTTAGTTTGGGTTTTGAGTTACCATATGGTGTTGGATTTTATTTGAGTGAGGAAGGATCCTACTAAACCACTCAAGGGAGAATGTGTTAATGTTATTTAATGTTTTGGTTTTATGACTAACCTATGGTGTAAGAAATTTCGTTGTTTTGTTTTTCGACTTAAAAATGTCAAAAAGCGATTTTTTGTTTTAAGTTGACAACTGCAAAAATTATTATAGTTTTGCAATTCCACAATGCCACACTTCAAGCCCAAGTTCTTCTGTTGGTAACAGTTGATTTCAACCTCAGCAGCTCAAAATCATCATAATTTTTCTTTCCTTTTTTCCACAGATTGGTTGAAAAGACCATTCAGGAGACAGTTTCACAACATTTATTTGGACAAAGCCCCTCGTCAGACAGAGATGAAAGTCTTCTTTCTCCCACACCAGAAGGTACCTATAATTTATTACACCAATAAGTAAGACCAGTAATCTGTGCTATTTACTGCTGAAGACATGTTTCATCGGTGTTTAAAATAGGGTGAAAAAGGTTATTTGAAATTTTTACCCATACACCGATGTGTGTTAAGCACTGTATACTCAGTACTTTCCGGAGTCCTGTGAAAAAAATCACAGGCATTTTCCTCATGTGGGATTCGAACCCACGACCCCGCCATTCTAGAGCAGATGTCTTACCATGGGGTCGTGGGTTCGAATCCCACCCGAGGAAAATGCCTGTGATTTTTTTCACAGGACTCGGAAAGTACTGAGTATACAGTGGTTAACACACATTGGTGTATGGGTAAAAATGACAAATATTATTCTTTATCCCCGATGCAAAAACTAACATCTATTATAAGGGTAAAATATGGTTTTTCAAACAGAGTCTTAAAAATGAAAATACTGATGATGAATTCCATTCTTTGATTCTCATTCTCTCAACCTTCTTTTGGTTTAACTGGTTGGTTTTAAGGTATGTTTTGAAGTTGTTCTCTTTTCCAAAACAGCACCTGTGCCTTCACCAAGAAGAAGATGGCAGAAGACAAAAGAAGTGGAGCCAGAGGAGAGCAAAGATAACCTGTAAGCAATCTCATTTCTCTGTTCAGTCAATTGAAGTTTTTAAGCTTTAATTCAAATTGAGGGTTTTTCACGTTCTTATTTTTTTAGATCTGAGGCTTGTCAAGATTTTTCCAGATTTGAGGATTTTTGTATATCTCCCTCTGCTGAAAAGTTTTCTTGAAAGACATAAACTGGCCGTAAAGGGCTGAAAGACATTGTCATTTTCATGACCAAACCTCTCGTCTTACATTGTTTGTGGTGTAGAGAGTCTGTGAATCCTCTGAAATGTAACACTCAGGAGGTTCAGGGGGCTTCATCCTCTAGACCAAGGGGAGACCCAGGCCCACTACCCTAGTTCTTCATTCATGTTAATGTAGAGAGTCTGTAAATCCTCTGAAATGTAACACTCATGAGGTTCAGGGGGTTTCATCCTCTAGACCAAGGGGAGACCCAGGCCCACTACCCCCTAGTTATTCATTCATGGTGATTCATGTAGAGAGTCTGTAAATCCTCTGCAATGTAACACTCATGAGGTTCAGGGGGCTTCATCCTCTAGACCAAGGGGAGACCCAGGCCCACTACACCCTAGTTCTTCATTCATGGTGATTCATGTAGAGAGTATGTAAATCCTCTGAAATGTAACACTCAGGAGGTTCAGGGGGCTTCATCCTCTAGACCAAGGGGAGACCCAGGCCCACTACTTCTTCATTGTTTCTTGTGATGTAGAGTGTCTGTAAAGCCTCTGAACCCAGGAGGTTCACTGGGCTCCATCATCTAGATCGAGGGGAGACCCAGGACCACTTCCCTCGTTGTGATGTGAAGAGTCTGATGTGAAGAGTCAGAAATGAAACACCCTGAAAGTGCAGGAGGTTTTCGTGAAGAACGCAATCAATTTGTTAGGATTTTAATCTTAAATGTACAATCACACCACTGTTTTTTCTGTCTTTTTTTGTTGTCGTCAGTAATGGCACTGACTTCCCTGATGGGCGGAGTCCCTCACCGGTAGAGGAGATCTTCGCGTCTGTTCAAGATCGCATCCGGTCATTTTCGGATTCAGGACCTTCCTCCTCCGCGCCTGATAACAAATCTCCAGAAAGTTCACCCAAGGTTAAGCGGAAACACTACCCATCCTCAAAAGCATTCGAGTTGTTTGAAAATAAAGGAATAGTCATTGTTCCTGGAAATGTAAGTGTCAATTTTCAACATAGGCTCAAATTCTACGAAAACTTTTACAATTTATTTTTTATGTAAATTACACATAACTGTTAGAACCATATGCAAGGGAACAAGCCATAAACAATATACATGCATTACAAAGGAGTTTAGCTGTCAACCTCATTTTTACTGAGCAAAAGTTTTCTGTGCTTAGTACACTTTGGTTTGCCCCAATTATTGCAAGTCAACTCTTGTCAAAAGACTGAAGCTTCTGTATGATTTTGTGGTTGAAGAAGTTTGCCTGTTCAACGTTTTATTTGTCCAGAATGAGCTCCCGGCAGCCAAAAGGAAACAACCAAGCAGCTCAGCAGTTCAACAGATCAAGGAGGATCCCAAGCTAAACAGAACGAACAGTCGTAGTCCACCATCAAAAAGTAAAGCCCCAGACCCACCGTCTCGACCCTCCAGAACAAAATCAAATCTATTGAAATCTAAAAATCACGACCAGAACTCTCCAGAGACCAGGTCCCCCATGTCTGGGTCACCGAGGTCAAAGTCACCAAGGTCAAATTCTCCGAGGTCAAATTCTCCAAGGTCAAATTCCCCGAGGTCAAATTCGCTGAGGTCAAATTCTCCTAGGTCTTATTCTCCTAAGTCTGACTCACCCAAGTCAAGATCTCCAAGATCCCAATCACCCAGGTCACAATCACCAAGATCTAAATCTTTCAGGTAAGCCTAAGAACTTTGTCATCATTTTTGTTTATTTTTTGTATTTGTTTTATTTTGTCACTTTTTCACTTTAAAGCTTTGTTTAAACCACTTCAGGCCTATTGTTATACCCTCCTTGGAAAAATTACAAATTGTATATCACATTAATGACAACTATGTACTCTTCGGGGTATGTTTATTTGCGAAGCAGTAAATAATGATCGTTTGTTGTAATGCAGCAATAATCACTATTTCGCTTGGGCAGGAAGACTGTTTATTTCCTTTGACCTCTCACTGATTATGAGTTAATGTATTTTTTTTTATTATCTCATATTTAAATTAAAGGTAATCTATATGCACCAGCCAATAACTAAATAATCCCAAGCCTAAAGGAGGTTTATTAAATCTTGATCTGTAATATGATTTGTTCAACAGTAGATCTAATGCAGACACACACCATCTATCCAGAGATTCGTCGATAAGTAACATTGATGCGGATTTTGACAGTCTTTCATGCAACTCGCCAACACTGAAATCGGTATGTTCACTTCTTACACACATAACTAAAGAGTTCTTGAGTTGTGCAGATTAGTTACTTTGCGGGGAAAATGTTTGTAGAACAGACTTTTGAAAAGTCGTTAATGGCCTCACATTTCAGTCTGAGGAGAGTCATAGCCTTTGAGAAAGACTCTGCCGGGGTTGAAAAATGAGGTCATTAACAACTAATTTTTTGCGTTTATATCATCACGATCATAGGTCATTTCGGTGGGTACTGTTTGCTACAGATGTTTCCCTTTTTAGAATTGGATTTATAATAAGAGTGTTTGGATTATTTGTATTTATTGCAGTTGACAGCAGGAAGGATAGCACCTCCTAGGAATAGAAGATCTCCCTCAAAAAGGTACGTAAAACCGAAGAAAATGAAGGCTGTTAGTCTCACCCTCTCTAGCCGATGATTTGTCAGGATCTTCCTGATTCTAGGAGTTTTCACTGATCTCCCTTCGCCGTAACATTTTCTTCTTGGAAGAGGTGAAGATGCATTACAAGCAAGTCAAAAGTCATAGCTCTTGTTATGACCAAACCTCAAGATATATTTGAGGTGATGTAGAGAGTCTATAAAACTGTATAATGTAACATCCTGTATACTCTGAAGAGCTTCACCTTAGAGCAAGAGGATACTGCTACCGATATTTCAGGATTTTCAATGTGTGTATCATTACGCCCCTGCCTCCTAGTCACAGATTATGCCTGTATCTTCAAATCATTGTCAACCAGCTTGAAATAGCCAGACGTTAAAGTTCACTGTTCTATTTTATGGATAAGAGCTTTTAAAAGACCAGAAAGCTTTCTTCTACTCTTCATACTGAGATCTTCAGCGACTAATGTTCTGATTTTTGATTCATCAGGAAAGTAAAACCTGAAATAATCAAGACCGAGGAAGATGACGCCAGCCGGCCATTCACTGAGCAGCTTTCCATCGTCATCCCAGACACCCATTCTACGCTACAAGAATCCCCAGAGAACACCCCTCAACCCAAACCAAGAAAGAAACATGCCCACCCTGACCTGAGTTATCCCCACCAAGCTTTCGACAACAGCCACACGCTGTCGGACGGGCTGGGCGCGTTGATCAACGGCAAGGATACCGCGCAGTTATCACCACCACGGTCACCCCTACGACGTGATCATACGGTCCCACCGCTGAACCTGACCAGTCTACACGAACATGCAGATGGGGAAGGTATGTATCAGTGCAGTACACTCCTTACCTGCCCCATACATTCTCCCTACCCTTGCGCAAGTGCACCCATCCCATAGAGTTAAATATATAAGAACTAGAGGGCGTACAAAACCGTTCGACATGGCCCGCCATAGAGCATTTTCACCCCTTGAGACATTGGTGCTGACCAATAATATTACACTGACATAATAGATGTTAATTTTTGCATCAGGGATAAGAATATTATTTTAAGAATAAGACATCTGCTCTAGAATGGCAGGGGCCGTGGAATATATGCCTGTGTTGTGTCTTTTTCACGGGACTCGCGGAAAGTACTGAGTATACAGTGCTTAACACACATCGGTGTATGGGCAAACAACACAAATCATATAACACTGGTCATGCACCAGTTTCCACAGCTAACATTTTCCACGTGGACATTCGTACGCAATTGACCCGTAGGGCTTTGTTGCCCATCAGCGGATCAGCGGAGTTCCTTACATGACATAGCGAGTGCTCCCTCTAGTTCTCATACATGACCCATCCAGAGGTGTTCGCAAAACCCCCAATAGAATTCAATTCACTTTTCAAGTTATATTTGCATGGATGACAAATTGCAGACTTTGATTTAGACATTTTTATTTCTGCCTGGGGAAAAGACCGCAGTAATTTTTCTTCGGATGCA
The DNA here is from genome assembly GCA_911728455.2 of Marthasterias glacialis. Taxonomy (NCBI): domain Eukaryota; kingdom Metazoa; phylum Echinodermata; class Asteroidea; order Forcipulatida; family Asteriidae; genus Marthasterias; species Marthasterias glacialis. The sequence goes on along the minus strand of OU452237.1, from coordinate 10,956,893 downwards.
AAGAAATCATGCTCTTTGATCTGCTTCTCTTGACCTGAGGATACTGTTCCAAGAAGCTCATTGAAATCTTTAACTCCGGGGCTCGATTTCACAAAGCACTAAGATTTATCTCAAGATAAGTTGTCAGTATTGACATAAGTGATTTGTTTTGTGACATCACACTTGATTGATACAAATCTTAAGATCAGTCTTAGCTGTTTGTGAAACCAAGCCCAGGGGTTACTGAAAGGTGGAAATGCCATCATTTCAACATGCCTCCTTTTCAAAATTTAGATCCTAATTTCATACTTTTTGTCAGCAGTGACTGCCACCCCTGTAATTGGGAGAGGAAGAGAGAGAATGAAATCGCAAAACCAAAATCTTCCTGTTTATTTTGTTTTTCAACCAAACAGAGCCGATACCAGCTTGGAAAGCAAGACACCATTTCCATGACAACACCCAAGAGGCTATGTTATCCCCCCGCTCCCTCAAACTACAGACTATCACTCAGTAAGTTTCCATTTTCTCCAAATTGATTGATATTGTGGTAACATTAATTGTCAATTTTTTTTTTCACTTTCTTTGTGAATGATATGGTTGGTTTCTGTGCTGAACACGAGTGCCTATTATTAGTTGTCGCAGTGTTCATGGGTGGACGTGAACTAACTTTGTAGTCTGTTGGTAATTGTGACTTTGTTCCAACGTGAACCGTGTATTTTGGTGTCATTTCCCCATGATTTATTGGTGAAACACAGGGATATAGGTTGAGAATTAGCAACGCAAACCTATTCCAATCTCATACATGTAGATCTGCTCAGCAGGCAAGTTTGCTGGGCAATTAAAAATATCCCACCCAGGTAGTGTCCCTGTGGAATTTTTCCACAGGGTTCGGGAGCACTGAGTGTACAGTGCTTTGCACACATCGATGTAGAGTAAAACAGAACTTTACAAAAAGTATTGCTAGTTTTATGTGATTTTGAAGGTAAAATAAGATTCCATGACCCGATAAGAGCTGCTTCTGCTATCCTCTTTTTTTAATTTCGTTTTATTTTCATTTATTTGTATTAATTATTTTTGTTGTTGTTTGTTAATCGTGTGACTGGCCTCATCCTTTCATACAGCCTGGCTGAACAGCAGCAAGAGGCCCCATTGTCCCCAAGGGCCGGAGTTAAACCTTTCAACTTCACCAGGTGTGACTTACTAATTTACTCGGTCATCACAACCATCACCTCCATTTTCCTTATTTTCATGCTTTTCCACCAGGGCCCAATTTCTTAAAGCCGTTAGGCACAAAGTTTGCTAAGCACAAAAAAGTTTTACAGAAATGGGTTACCAGCTAACATACTGCGTAATGTACGTTGCTTGGAACTGGTACCCTGTTGTTTTTTGCTAAGCTAATGAAACTGTTAACTGCTGCAAGAAATTGCCCAGTTATCACCAGCACCAGCTGAGGGGCCAATTTCATAGGCCGTTTACGAAACCACGGTTTGGGCTTAGGCTCTGTCAGTTATTTTGAAAACGTGTGCTGTCCTTACGGGGCTTCAAACAGGCGGACGTAGCCCAAGCCCGGAGCCCAAGCACAAGCCGTGGTTTCGTAAATGGCCATAAAGCGCGGACAAATCTTGCTAAGCAAAAGCAGGTTGCCAACCAGATTTCCAGACAATGTACATTGCTTTTAACTGGTCCCCTGATAATGTTTACTCAGCAAATGATGTGTTAGGCTTTTTTGCGTAGCAGATTTTTGAATTTGGGCCCATGCCTGGAGTTGCCCTGGTTTAGTTTGGCTTAGGAGCCCTCACAATGTTCGTATAGGGAGGTTGCATGACCCCGGGAAAAGTTCGTTATGCAGCCATGTTGGGTACAGCCATGTACAAACTCAATGGCTGGCGCGCCGTCTGCTGAATGATTTCCTGCACCTTTTTGTGCACGCAGCATTAGAAAAAGGTCTCGAGTGACGTCACGTGAAACCTCTGTATACAATGTCCACCCCTTGCATTGACGTCACACAGAGTTATAGGTCACATGGTCTGCCATTTTGGGAGTCAACTTGCATGTAAAGATAATGGTGCGTGTAGCGTGTCTGACCTCATGCAGGTCACCTAAAATGCACGCTCCATAGTAACACAGGGGAATGTGACCCCCTAAATGGTGTAACCAAGATTTATCGTGGGTGATGGCATCACTTGATTTGGGTCAATAGGTCGCCCTGGTTTTAATAGAATCGCATTTTCACTTGCAGGCATTATGATTTCCGATTTTTTTTTTTTTTTTTTTTTTTGCCCGCAGAAAAGTCAGCAATTTTGTTGTTAAATAGCCTGAAAAGTCTATAAAAGCCCAAACCATCATGTACTCCAATTGTCCTGCTTTTACCCCAAGGGCCTCATGCCGGCACTTGAAAATTTCCTTTCATGGATAAAATTCCTGGCCTGTACCACATGTGTCCCTTTCAAATGACAGTTTCACCTACTGTACTAAGCCATTTCAGGTTTTTGTTGGTTTTCCATCATTGTGCACATTACAAGCAGTGGTTATCTGACCAACTTGATGCAGGATGCCTTTCCGGTGATACGGCTCCCAGAGAGATGGGCATGGTTTGCGTGCGCTTTTGCAAGAGATCTGTAGAGATTGGTTATAGCCGTGTCCGAATGAAGTGGCTTTTGCATTGGCTGTAGGTGGAGTGCTGGAAAGACCTACATGTATTCTTCAACCCTGTCACTGCAGCCGACAGCTGTAGCCAAAGTCACTTCATTACATAGAAAGATACTCCAGACCCTCATCAGTTATTGCCATGTTAACTTTCACACCACTGATTAACAACCTCCCCACAGAGAGTGAAGTTAACAATTTCATTTTCAATAGAGTCTGACCAGTTTAATGCCCGAAAGGCATGTATGCAAGCAAAACTTTTAACGACACACAAACAGAGGTCGATTAAACCCGTTTTAAAAAAACTGTCCAGGGATGCTTCCGGCAGACGTATAAAAACACTCGGACATTCTATTGTGTAGCATGGACAGTGCATGCACTCACTGTGTTACGTTCCGTTTGCCTCGTTAGAAAGAGGGACAAAGGGTACTGGAATTGGTTAAGTCATTGTTTCATTATGACAACGATATTCCTCCAAAAAAAAATTATTTCTGAAAATTCTGGAAATTAATCCCACCTGTGAGCACAAGTTTAGGAAATCCCAGTGGTAAGTGGTTGATATGAGTGTCTTTATTACCGACCTGCATGCTCTAATCGTGCGTCACACAAACAGACTTTTAGGTACACAGGAGGTCGAGATTATTCAAAGCATCATGCAGCAGGTGTATTTCCTGTTTTCATTATATGATGTTTTTTAATTTTATCTGATTGGGTTTTTAATTTACATTATTTTCAATTTCACTTCAGGGTAGATTTAGAATCACTTCTTCATCCAGTTGTTTTTTCATTGAAGTAATGATCACATTTTCTAACCAATGATGGAATGCTATCATCATCATCATCATCATCATTCATCATCTGGCGGTCGCAACCGAGATACCATTCACAACATTCATGCCAGGAGTCTTATCCTTCATTATGTTTGGAAGGTCCTCAACTTCAAATTCTGTGTCTCTGCCAATCACGTCAATGTAGTTGAGAGGTCAAAGTCCTCTATCAGGGCACTCATTGTTAATGTGTATTCTTTTCTCACTGCAAAAGTAACTACGTGACATGCGTGTTTGGAAGTGCACAAATCATTTAAAATCTGACAAACTGATGAATAAGCTATAATACTAATTACTATATTCGAAATGTTGTATCTCGTTAAACCTATCCCGGATGTACACACAAACCCTGCAGCACTGGGATATAACATTTTTGCACAGAGCTTATTACAAAATTTGAGATTTAATGAAGTTTCTGAACTGACACGATGGAATCATGTTTATAACATACACTTTTTTGTCGATACACAGACCTAATATTACACAGAGACCATGACCTCGGTTGTCACATGCGAGTTTTCGGGCATGAACCTGTAAACTACATGTGTAATATATTATTTGTGTTTTTCACCCATACACCGATGTGTGTGTAAAGCACTGTGTACTCGGGCGGGATTCGAACCCACGCGAGGAATACATGCCTGTGGATTTTTTACACAGGACTCAGGAAAGTACTGAGTATATAGTGCTTTACAAAAAAAAACAAATAATATTATTTATCCCTGATGCAAAAACTAACATTATAGTATGTAATATATATCATGAATCATATATTATGCATCTTTAACGCCATTTCCTTAAAGTAAACCTTATGCATATGACGTCATTTGAGTAGGGCACCCTTAGCAAAAGATAAAAAGGAAGTTGCTCATTGGCCCATCCAGTATGCCATGCATACGTAGATGTGCCTTTTCCATTGTTTCATCATTGTTTTACCTTTAAGATGGCGGTGTGATGATGTCAATGCATAAGGTCTATCAGAATCCATCCTCACTCTCAAAAAAATCCAGTTCCACATGGGTAACCGAACACCTAAACTGTTGGACTCTGATAATGCTGGTTGGCCTGATCCCATGTAAAGCATAATCAGTTGACTAGTGCAGTCCTCAGTCCAACACCATTCAGTAACCCAACACCTAAACTGTTGGACTCTGATAATGCTGGTTGGCCTGATCCTATGTAAAGCATAATCAGTTTACTAGTGCAGTCTTCAGTCCAAGAGAAAAAAACAAAACTAGCAGTTGAATTTCACATGGTTGTACTCACAAGACTTACTAGAAATAGTTGCTTTTTATTATCCACACCATGCAACGCTTCAAACATCACTCATCAGTTTGGTTTTTGACGGGTTTGTAGTAGTTGCAGTTAAGATTTTAAAATATTTACCAATACCCTATCTATTAATCTAAACTCTTATCATGTTATTCGTCAAGTACTGTGACCTACTCCATTGCCTTCTTGTTATGTTATGTGTTTATGTTGTTTCTACACAGTGTGTCACATGACACGGATGTCCCACCCTCCCCTCCGTCTTCACAGTCAATACTGACGGGGTGCGTACCTATCCAAAGTATTAACCACATGCTGATTTCAAAAACGCAAACCAAAATTAATATATAAAAAGAAAATGCCTTGAAATGCCATTGCTTTTAAAGGGAATTGTACACCAGGTAGGGTCGATTTGTACAGGTGCTTGGCAGAAAATATTGCTTAAAGGCAAAGTATACCTTTGGTTTTTGTAACCGTACGTTTGCCTTAATGCTATATAATTGTAGATATATACTATAAAACTAACCTGTGTAAATTTCATTTCAAAAGGTGGCAGCGTTTTTGAGATATCGCCAAAAATCTGGAGCGGTTGCGTTCACGCAGAAGAAGTATCCTTCATTGGATTACACATTCTGAGAAGCGTTACGGCCATAACGCTTCTCAGATTCAAGTTTTTGGGGGATAAAAAGTGATATATTTTTCCATAACTGCAGTACTTCGAAGTGAAACGTTTCTCAAAATGCATTATACTATCCAAAGCTGCTGTACTCCTTACCAAGTAAGTTTTCATTGCAAACAATTTTCAGAGTCATAACCAAACGTATGCAATGCCTTTAAACTTCTTCGCATTTCAAAGAATAGCAGAGAACTTGGCCCAATTTCATGGGACTGCCTACCACAGAAACTTACGCATACTTCACAGAGAATGACATGTGTTTCAGGGCGTCGTAAGCGCAGAGTTCCGCGGTTAGCAGTGTCATGAAATAACAATCAATGTTGACCCAAGGTGTACATCTCCTTTGAACGCGCCCATCACAAAATGACTCACCAACATCATCATGTAAGAAAAACTGCTTTAAGAATTTCATCTTTTCTTGTACTGAGATCTTGGATCAGTACTCGGTCATGGGGATGGTGTTCCCTTTTTCATACTCCCTGAACTGTCCTTATTGCCATTCTCGTGCTGTCATTAAGAGGCTTCACTGCTTGCTTTTGGGCGTGCTTTGTATGTAATTGACAATCGGCAAAGTTGGACACCTGGTGTTAGGTATTAACTGTTTGGGTGGTTTGCTGATTTGTTTGTTGAGGGGTTGATTTGTCTGTTTTGGGGTTGTCTGTAAGTTAAATTGTTTTTTGGGTTTCATTGTTTGCTTTGCTTTGCTTTGCTTTCGCTTTAATTTGAGGTTTTCTTTTAAAAAAAAACCATTATGTTCATCTGAAAATTTCTTAACCGGCTTAATTTGTCTATAACTGCCCTGAACTGTGTACTATCTTTGTTTGGTATAAATAACAGTCATTTTGCACTCCGCAAACTGTGTTTATTTTACAGGAAACAGGTGTAATGGCCAACTCCCATAGCCCCCATCATTAAAGCCCAATTGTAACATCAGCCCAAGTAGAGTCTAAGCCATTCCTATCGCTGGTTTGCCCAATTGTAAATGCGATCATTGTCACAGTCGGGCTTAGCAAAGCCATTTCTGCACATTCCACTGCAAATATTCTCAAGCTTTTGCTTCATGCCATAAGCATAATTAACCCTATTTACATTCTTAAAATATTTATTGTTCCAACATGATAATTAACATAACAAAGTTTGACCTACATTGTAATTTGATCTGTGAAAACAACTCTGTGATTTTAAGCAATCTTCTGCAATACAGTGACAACTCGCATTTAATGGTATGTGCTTTCATTAAAAGAATTACCATTTTGTGTTGTACGTAGTTTGTCCAAGAGAGCCGACAAGCTGCAAGAGGAGAACGATCTAAGCACCGTCAAGCAACTGACCAAACAGATACGAGTCTTAAAGAGAAAGATCCGACAGTACGAGGCAGAATTTGAAGAGGAACACGGCTACAAGGTGATCGTGGTGTTGCTTATTGAGTATACTTTCCAGTACACCATGTAAAAAAAACCTCTCAATTAGAGGTGTTGGCTTTGAAAAGAGTTGGTTTGTTATTCTCAATGTTTTGATTAATGTGTTTTAGTCGCCGTCAAAACAAAAGATTTTGAAAGGATCTGAACTCAAAGAACGTCTAAGCACCCACAATGAGCAGGCATGCAACTTATCAGCTGATTTCTTTTTTCTTACTGTTAATTGCCATTGAAAACTGAGAAACATTGTGTAAAGTTTTTGTGTACCGACAGTCTCTTCTTCTTTTGCAAAAACAAACTTTGCATGTCGAAATAAGATAAATGATTTTGTTCTTAAATGCTCTGTGGTTTTTATTTTCTACCTTAGACTTAGTGTAGTTACCTGCTAATAGTTGATTGTATGGTTTCTGAGCTCCAGACAGCTTCAGATTTGTCATACATTTGTAGGCATCAGAATAACTGAAACTGTCTTTGGTTTTGTACTTGCAGCCGTCTCATAACCACAAGACCTCACAACCTCAGATTAAGAAGATGATGGGAGAACTAAAGAGAGCAAGTAAACAGCTTAAAGGTATACAACTTCTTCGTCCGGAGTCCTGGGAACAGGCTTGTGATTTGTCAGGATTTTTCCCAATTTCATGATTTTTCATTGATCCCTCCCTGAACCTTCATATTTTCTTGAGAGAGATGAAATTGATGAAAGACTGAGTCCTTGTTATGATTAAACCTTAATAAATCGAATTGAAATGATGTGGAGAGTCTGTTAACCTCTCAAATGTAGCACCCTGTAAGTACAGAGCTTCATGTCCAACCAGGAGGAGACTGTTATCTAATTTTCAGGATGTTTCATTTTCATACCATCTTACCCTTGTGGGAATTAAGTCTTTAGTGCGTTTGAAGATTGAAGGGTGGCATGGGTGGCTAGTGCGTAAAGCGCTCGCCTCGGGCCACTGTGGCCCTGGTTCGATTCACAGCCAAGGCCATATATGTGAGTGGAGTTGTGCGTTGGTTCTCTCCTATGCCATGATGGTTTGTCTCCGGGCCCTTTGGTTTTCCTCCCTCGGGATAAATCAAAAACCTGGCTGTGCTCTGTGGTCATACATGTATATGGGTCAATGTGGCTGGTTGCAAAAGGCACCCTTGCATGCCTGTGGATTAACCACGTTGAAGCCACGCCTTCGCAATTCAGCTTCTCATCTGTGAGTAAGGATGATTAGCCTCCCAAATTATTAAAGCAATGTAAGTGGGAACCAAAGGTTCCTATAGATGTTTGAATATGCGAGAGACTAGCAGAGTTTATAGACCGATCCATCAAGCCCCACCTACCCCGGGCAAGCAACTGTCTGACAATGTCACCCACATAGGTAACGCATTTGTCTCTTGTAACGTGTGCACTCGCTCACGACAGCCCCATCTTGCAAAATAGGTGCTCGTGAGTCTTGGTTCTTTTCCTAAAAACTATACATGTATACATGTCCCGTTAGCGGTTTTCTTCGTGGTGCCTTGCAGCTTTACTGTAACTGTAACACATCTCTGCTATGGTGTAATTATTATTAGCTGCTACAGACAGTTTCATTGATGCATTTTTGCTTTGGGTATAACAATTTAAAAAACAGTGTTATGCATAAACTAAAATTTTGTTTTTTCCTTTCTGTTATTCACCCTTTCCCCCCTGCTCCACCCTCCCTTAGAAGCTAAAGAGAATGCGGCCAAGGCTAAAGTGCCGTTGTCTTCAACTATGCCAGCCGATATGCAGTGCAGTCGCAACCTTTCACAGCAGTATGATGATGAAGGTGCATCTAGTCTGGAGGCGGCTCTACTTGAGACCGAGGACAGACTTCAGGAAAAAAGAGATGAGGCTCAACGACCTGATGATATATTTGTAAGTCAGTGACAAACAGATTCGAAATTGACCCAAAGTTGTCAAAACCACAATGAAGATATAACTACCAATTTGATAATTTATTTTCTACTGGTATTTGACGGAGATATTACTTTGTCGTACATGCTGAATGAGTGTTAATAGATTTACCCTTTTTTAGAGTACATTTGTGGTTTAATTGATGCTACAATTGTATAGACCCCCTTGCATATGACGACACAAGCTCAAACACCGCCCTCGCTTGGATCAAGGGAAGACCTGTCGTTGCCTGAGAGTTTGCGTGGCACTGCGTACACACGTGCTCATTTTTATTGTTTGACCGCTGTGATACCGGCCTATGCAAGGGGTCAATTGGGGATACAGACAAATATACCCTCACATCAGTGTAAGGATAAAAACCAAATTAATACATTTGCATTTGTGATGATTATTTTTTTTTTTTATGTTGTTTCATTGTGTTTATTAATCTGTCTGTATTTTGTGAATGCTTGCTTTTATTCACACGTATCTGTGTATTTAAATGTGATTATATATTTGACATGTTCAAACATATCGTACTGCTTTTGCTGCATTGTAGAAATGTTCCAGGCAGGATATTCTTCCTACTTAAGTCTGATGTTTTGGCCCTCAAAATATCAGCAAAATTGTTATTTTAAAATAGCCTAAAAAGTGTATTCAAGCCTATACCATAATAATGTACATGTAGGTCAGCCCTTGTACTTAATACAATTTTCCTTCTTTTTTCAAGAGCCAAATATTATGCATGAGGTTCATAATCAGATGGATTAAAAAATAAATAAATGGGAAAAACAAACAAAACACTAAGAAAATATTTTCATTACCAAATTTGAATAAAGAGTTGATAGTTGCATTTCCATGCTCCATTTGTTCCAACCAAGATAGGCACAAGGCATACTCAGAGAAACAAAATAATTATTGCTGTAAACGACGACAGAAGTTGAAAACTTTGTTTTGGGTCGTGTTTGTTTTTCCAGATGATGACCAGAGAACAAGTGCAGGAAGAGAAGACGGCTATCCAGAAAGCCTTACTACAAATGGAAAATAAATATGGAAGACCGGTACGGATTGAAATTCATTTTTTATCCCTCCTACTTTTCATACCATGTGCTAGTTTAGTGACAGAAGAGTTGCCTTTTTTGTTTTGAAAGCACTGTATAATACATGTAACAGAGATTTTTACGCACTTTTAAACCAACTATTAAAGCGCCTTACAATATTACTACCCCCAGTTCATCTCAACTCCTTTGGAGTATGCAGCGCAGGCACAGGTTGCTAAACATTCACATCAGCAATTTCAAAGGTACCCAGTTACTCGTGGGTGATGAAAATCAATTTCATTTAAGTTACTTGCTCAAGGACACAAGTGTCATGAGCAGGATTCAAATCCAAACTCCTCTATGACTCAGCCATCAGAACTGAAGTCAGATGCGCTACACTGTTCGGCCATGACACGCTAGATTTATGCAGAGTATTTTCTGGTTTCCTGGAGTTATTTTGGGTTATCGTGTAAGCAACTAAAACTAACTGGATATAATCATACAAGTAGTATTTTTATGTTTTTATCAAGTCTTGACAACTAGTTTTCCTGGGGAAAGTGCAGTAATGAAGTGCAAATAAACTGTACCATGCTCAGATTAATTCACCTCAACATCCTTCTTTGTGGGATGATCCACCCTCTACGTCTTATTCTTCATTTCTTGGTGATTCTTTCAGAGTACCAGGGAAGCCAAAGAGTTGATGAAGCCATTGTACGACCGCTATAGGAATGTCAAGAAACTGCTTGTTAGATTGGTAAGCTGAGAGGAAAGGAATGCAAGGTCATAGACCAGAGTGGGATAAAGATGTCTCAATTTACCGTATTGAAAATTAGGATGCCCAAATTGCTTGCTGTCAGTACTGTTTTAACATTGTCTATTTGAGGATCAGTTTGGTGTCAAAGTTCAATACAAGGTGTTATAGACACACATATAATATGCCCCTCATAAATGGTGACCAGGTTTTCCTTTAAGATATGTTGGTCTTATTTGATTTGTATTGTCCCTTCTCCATGTTTTCAAATCTGAACAGTTTTTTCTTTTTTAATAAATATTTGTTTTCTTCATATTTATTAATCATGTTAATCCGAACAATTTATTTTTATTTTTTTTCTTTATTTTCATTTATTATTATATATATAATTTTTTTACTTTGTACGGTTTCTCGCGATTTGACCTTGGGTTGCTATTGAGACAAACCAAATTGAGATTTCAATCCAAACAATTTCCTACCTATAGGATCTTAGACAGCCTGATGATGGGCAACCTGTGGATCTACAAACCATCAAAGAACATGAAGAAACTAAAGAGTTCCAGCCAAAACAAATGGTAAGATGTCATCTGAGATCATCTTCTGTCTCAAAATTCACCTTGTAAACACACTAATTGACCTTTTTGCCACTAAAGTTGTATTCTATTTGTGAACTTTTTATGAATGTATGGTTCCAGAAGGCCCATATGCTCATTTTCATGGGCTTAAAAGAATGTTTTTTGTTACATGGAAGATTGTATACCATAAATAATAATTGTAAAATAAGAAACTGGCATGCAACTGTTCAGCTGATTAGGGATTAGTTTCATGGCTCTGCTGACCGTGGAGTTTTGTGCTTATGGTCACCATTTTTTCGCTTACAGGGTTAGCGCTGATTTTGTGCACTAGCTGTGTAAACAAAGGATGCTTAGTGACATGAACTAAGCATGCAAACAGGCAAAATTCCTTGCTAACCTGAGAAATATGCTTAAATTAAGATTGGATTTTTCTGCTACTGTTAGTGCTTATCTTTTGCTTGGCGTATAAAAGCAGAGCCATAAAATGGAACCCAGCTAATTTTCTTGTTTTTCTGAAACAACAGTGGCAAAGAAAACTGAAAAAGTGGGCTTTCTTTTTTTGATTTTTTTTTGTAAACAAAGAAAAATTTACCAGAATGGGATGTGAACGGGCAACCTCCAGATTAATGAGCTGGTGCTCTACCAACTGAGCTTTCTAATATCCTCTATGTTTGCGGTCTCCCTATTTTGTCAATACCTTTGATCTAGGCTTTCTTTTCACGCTGTGTTTTTTAATTACTGAGTTGCGTAGCTGAAAAATGTACACATTTAAATGATTGTTTCTTTGTGATTAGGGTCAGATTCACAGTCTGTATCGTGAGGACGAGGATGCAGAAGAGATGCTAACGACTGACTTCACCGTCACCCAGGATGTGAAGGGACTACTGGCTAATATAGACCTGGAAGATAGCTACCCAAGTCCTGCTGAGAGTCGACGGAGCAGCAGCGGCGGGAGAGAAGAGACAGCAGCTGAAATGGCTTCCAATCTCCATGAGGCATCCTTGTAAGTCATGCTACCACCATCTTGCCATGTTCCCTGTGTACTTAAGCAGTAATGTATACTTGATTATCCTTTTAGCAAAAGGGATCTGACTATTCAATACTTCCTGCCTCGGTTACATTAAGAAGAATGAGAGTAAAACAAGATGGCTACAGAATGGGTCCATGTCGTACTTGCAGGATTTGGATATTTCTGACTTTTTCATGTTTGCTTGGTGAAAAAAAGTAGCTGTTATTTTCTTCAGAATAAAGAAATCCTTCTCTTTGATTTGAATCCTTTGTGCTGAGTAGACTGTTCCCTACTGTTCACAGAAGCTCCTTAAAATCTATAAGTCCAACTGGGTTTACCAAGAGGTAGAAATGCCATCATTTCAACATACCTCCTACAATTTGGACCCTTGTTTCAGACCCTTTTTGTCGGCAATATTGGATTTGGATTGGTCTGTGGTCATTGTCTAACTAACTAAAAATGGTGATAATGTTTGACTGTTTTTGTTTTAGTAAATGATATTTTGGTTGGAATAAAAGGGGTTCCGTTGACCCATTTCATTATGCTCAGCGCACTCACACACGCCTATCCTGTCCACCATTTTGGGAGTCACAATGGGTGCATTCGATTAGCCTACACGTGTATACCGGGGAGTTACACTCGTGGTAGCCACGAGTGGTAGCTAATCGAACGCTGCCGTGTTTTCGCCAGGCATCCTGGGAACGGTAAGGTCAAAGGTTGTTGCGTGGAGGCGGGACATAACGCAGCAGAAAATCCGTACCAAAAGTAGACGAGTACATGGAGTACAGCGTCCAGCGGTATGAACCAGATGATTTTAAGAATCATTTCCACCTTGAAAGAAACACTTGTGAGTTTCTTATCAAGTAACTTGGGCATTGTCCAGAGTTGAGGCCCAGACAATTAAGTTTGGAGAACTCATTCCCAATGTAGTTAAGCTGAATACTTAAAACATTTTCCAACACTGTGCATAAATTTGTTTGTATACTCACGGCGAATTCAACTGAGTATTCCCCGCCATCTTGGTATGGTGCGCCTGTGCTGCAGACGGAAGTACGTCATTACACCTGGGCATCCACCAGAGACCCGCTCGCGAGCTCACTCTGTGGTGGCATACACCGAGGGCAGCAGACACGAGTGTCACGTGATGGCTAATCGAAGGCTCTCGTGTAAGTTTTACTTACACGTGTAAGCTAGTCGAACGTACCCATTGTACGTAAAGGACATGACTCCCAAAATGGCGGAAATGGAAGATGTGCATTGTGCGGAGGTGCGTTCCACGTTGTGCGAGGGGTCAATACGTGTACATGTAAATTAATCAGAAAGAAACTGATAATAATGTGTCCTTAATACAGCCCTGAATTTTCATCTTTGAGAGGGCAAGCTTTGTCAATTTGTAAGGGGCACTTTCATTGGAAAATCTAAAAGGGCCAAGACCGGGGCAACAGAGGCCAAGACCAGGGCGCAATTTCATAGAGCTGCTTAAGCAGAAAAATATTGCTTACAAAATTTCTGCTAAGCAAAACGATGCGGGGTACCAGTAAAATTTTGTACATAAGACATGTTATTTGGGTTGGTAACCGTACTCTGGTAAGCACAACTATGTTGTGCTTAGCTGCCTTTTGTGCATGAGCAGCTGTACCAAATTGGGCCCAGGGCAACAGAGGCCATGGTCTCTGTGGCTGGCCTCTGTGTAAATTCCAAGCTTGATAATGTGTGCATTGAGATATGACGATATGAAAATACTTATAAATTGAATGGTGTTTGCTGTTTTTCATGCAGAAGTGAGCTGTTAGCAAGGCAGAATCAATCGAGAGAAGACAAGAAGAGACTACGCAAAGTCCTCAAAGAATTTGAAGACAACTTCTTCAAGGAGTCGGGTCGCCATGTACAGAAGGAAGACAGGGTCCCTATGGAAGTACAGTATAATGAATATAAGGTATGTCAAGACTGGATGGTATCCACAGGGTGTTGTTACAGATAATTGTATTTTGAAACTTCTTGCATCTTGGAGTTACAGCGTTAATGGGAGACCTTGGAACACTAGGTGGCAGCAGACGTACCAGGTACATGAGGTAAGTGTCCATTGCTTGCGTAGTTCTGAGCATGTGCACACTTCTGAGAACAATGGATATACCTGGTAAGTCTGCTGCCATCTAGTGGCCTAAAAAGTCTCCCATTTTTTGTTAAATCTTTAGTCTCAGTTGTTTTTGTTTTGGTTTTATTTTGGTTTTTTATTGATGTAAGTTCCTCTGCTTTGCTTTTTGTAAAGAATGCATTTTTCACTATGTCCAATGTGAATAGTAATACTGTACCCTGATTCCTGAGGCTACTGCTCAATTTAGTATTTATGAAAACTGATATTGCGTGACAATAGATCATGCAAGTCTTTGAATGTTTCCACTCAGTGAAGTGCACAGTCTTGTTTCCTTCACATTTTAAAGCAAGGTACAGGGAAACCCAAAGTTCCTAGAACTATTTGGATACATGTTAGACTTGCACAGTCTGTCCGCATATTAGTTTGTACACATTTATCTCTTCCTGCATAATGTTTATGATTTTTGTATGAGAAAAATTTGAACATCTGTATCTTTGTTTTTATAAGAGTTTTTAAGAAAGTTGTTTTACATGGATAAATGAAGTCTTTGTTTTTGACAGGTCAATTGCTTTTCTTAACTCAAAATTCTGCTCAGCGTCTATTTTGTGCTTAGCAGGTTTATGAAGCTCAAGTCTGGGTCCAATGTTTGAAGCCTATGAGCAATGAACTTGATATAAGCATATCTTTCTGACTAATTGCTTTCATAAAACTGTTTTTACCTGTAAACAAATGTTTGTGCTGAGTGTAGCCGATAAATGTGTGTATATGCATTTTTCACAAAATGGTCCAGAAGACTTGACAGCCCATGTGCACATTTTACAATGGGTTATAATTGCTGGCATTGTTGCCTGTTCCTTTGCTAACGGTAAGCAGTAGTCTTGAAATGTGAATTCTGCTAATGACAACTTCGTAAGCAGAAAATGTCTGCTTACAGGCTTTACAAAATTGGCCCCAGCTTTAAACATTTGAGGTAACCTTGAGCTGCTCCTTGCTGCTAACGCACGAAAGGGGGAACATTACTTCTGATGCATAGACAGCGGGGATAGCCTGTACCCTAACCTGTATACATCTCTTTGTATCTGTACCTTTCCTGCTACAGCAAATCAAGGCTAAGCTTCGTCTTCTAGATGCATTGTTGTCCAAGCACATTGAGTGTGCATAGTGGCCTTAGTAGTTAGAGTGACTGTACAGTGTTTGTTGTATCCCAGTTCTGTCTTACTTTGGTGAGATTCTATCTGACTTTCTTGCATGTCTTACAACTCTCTAAACTCTTCTTCATATTTGCATTATTCACATAGTAGACTGATCATTCAAAGCCACACAACTGATTGGTTTTTTTGTATGGTAGAGTAACTGTGTGTAGAATATACAACTGGCCTGGAGCTTAACGGAAGCATCTGTTGCCAGGCATGCAACTTCTCAGCTGATTAAACTGTGGGGGGGGGACATAAAAAGTTGAGTGTGGTTGGCCATTCCCTTTTCATATATATTCTTATTACAAATTGCAAAATGAAAATGACCTTGCCGTCTCAGAGATGACAATTCTAAGGTCTGTAACAGTCTGTCTCCTGATGATGATCAGAGCACACAAGTTGAACTGTTGAGGGAGAAAAAAAAACACCAGATCCCTCTGGAGTCAACTTTTGTTTTTGCACCCTCAATAGCTCCTGAGTTATTGTATACAATTAAATATGCACTCACAACATGATATCGTTTTGCATTTATCATACGAAAACGGCTTTCTCCAGGAGACGATCAGAGCATACTGATCGAAAGGTTGTTACATCGCCTGTTATTTTCAGAACCTCAACAACTCATCAGAGAGATGTTTCATGTACATGGTGTCACTGTAAAACAACCTCACTAGATACAAAACCATATTGAATGATCAGTGTTTGATAGTTTCCAAATCCTCTTTAGCCTTTTTGTGATATGGTAGACACTATGGGAGTGCACTGTTTGGTTTGGGTGTATATACAGATAGATTTACCCAAAGCTAATACTATCGTAGTGTTGTGTCCACCATATCTCATGATTGGTCATTTAATCCCTTCCCCAGTTTTTTCCCCCTTGCTTTTTTTTTTTTTTTTTTTCAATTTCATTGTGAATGGATGAGACCAGAAAAATTAGTCTAGGCATAGATTGTTAAAAAAACAGTTGAACAACTTTTCCTTACCACAAATATTTCTTTTATTTTGGCATTTATTTTTAGAGTGTTCTAATGCACAATATTCATAGCATAATGTTCATTTACCCCTTTCTCATTTTTGCTAGTGTAATTTTACTAAGTTTGTAGTTGTTACAACAATGCTAAACTTCTAACATCTTATCTCAGGTTATATTACTAATACTGTAAATTCATTACCTCTGGTTGCAAATTTAAGTAATTCATATTTCAAGAGATACAGCTTTTATCGTGTTTTAAATATTTTAGCAGGTGTTTAGTTTGACTGTCTTCTGTAAAGAGAAAAACATGGATCTTAATGTAAGTTTGCTGTCGCTTTCTCTTCAATTCAGCATCTTAAGAAACACCAGAAGCTGTTAGAAGCTCTTGTGGCCAAGCATCAGACGCAGGGGTCACCTCTTGAGGAGACCACCCGTTACATGGTGGACTTATAACAAGCAGCCCCACCCAGCATCTGAAATTACTGAGGCGCCTGTCAAGTTGTCTTTGTTGTGACCGAAGGAGAGGAAGCTCCTCAACCCTCCTACCCTCTGACCATTCAATATCATCCACCGTGGTTTTGAATGGTAGATGAACTATGCCAGCCTGCAATTTGATATCATGTTGGTGAAGGCATCTACACAGCACTTGTACACACACAGTTCTGTACACAGTCGTGCCACCACACACAACCCATGTAGTTGAATGGTTTGAAATGATTGGTCAACTCGCTGGACAATGTCACCACGAGGAGAAAGGTGAATGGCAACGAGGATCATGAAGTTTGTATCTGCCAGGCATTTACTCCACTGCATGTAGGGCTTTATCATGGCTCAGCCATTTTTCTTCCATTCAAACGAATGTAATGGAACTGAGGTTTGAAGGGAGAAAAAAAAAAATAGTCGGGTTTCAATTTTTGTCAGTATTTGTTATTGTTAATGCATTCAGGGAGCATGACGATGGCTGCAAATATGCACAGAACTAGAATAGCAAATCATTTTGAAAATGAAAGGATCTTTGTGTGTTTGAAACTTGTACATGTACATATCTGGATGTGGTTGAACGATGCTTTGGTCGTACTGATCCTTATCCTACGCATGCACTTCTGGGCCCAATTTCCTAGAGCTACTCGGGCAGAAAATAACGTCTAGACATTTTCTGCTAAGCCAAAAAGGAGCAGGATACCAGTCACAGATGGTACATGTGACATGGTATTTTGGCTGGGAACTTGATTCTGTTTAGCCTGGTACTGTCATGACTGGTGTCTAGTTGTGCTTAGCTACTTTTTTTTGCTAAAGCAGCTCTACGAAATTGGGCCCAGCTGTAAGTGCAGAATTTTCACTATTTCAGGCTTCAAAGCTGGTATACTTTTGTGTGTAATTTTACTCCAAATCACTCATTTCATCGTTCAAAAGCACTTCTTACAACAGAAACTGGTCGTTCTGACTAGAAGGAGTCTTTGTAAAACAAAAGGCCATTTCAAGGTGGTTTTTGTTTTGGTTTTTTTCTGACAAAAAATCCTCTAAGAAAACTAGCTCAGTGCATTTTTGTATCTAGGCTTATGGTAGTTGCTGGAGCCAGTTTGTTTGAAGTGGGCGTGGTTTACAGTGGTCATACTAACAGGCCTGTATGCTTCTGTCTTGAAAGGGCAAGGGCACAAGGCTTTTTTCCCATGTAAAGGGCACCTCTATGAAGACATAGTAAATTTATATTGGAACATGTGAAGGGCACCGAGACAATGACCAGTGGGCAATGGAGACGATTGTCTCCATTGCCTTTTTGAAGTAACAGGCCAGTACTTATGAAAGGAAAGTGACTTTAGTACAGACTTTTCATTGTCGTAAGGGTAAGGACAAGGCAACTTGTTCCAAGTCAAAAAAGCACTTCCATTTAAAAAAAAAAAAAAAAATCTTTTTTTGTACTCTTGTGTCTGCAAAGCCACAAACAACATTACTTCAGGTCTTTTTTCCCACATCTGAGAAGTAGTTTGATCCTGACGGAGTTTATCTAAAAGGATGAAAGACATGATCATGAATTGTTGATTATATTTGTCTTGAGGGAAACAAATGTACCATTACAAAATGCCGAAATTGGACGTCACCCAAGAATTCCACCTGTAACAGTTTTCTTATAAAGTACACCTAGGCTTTAGCTGTCTCAGAGATTTAGCAGATAAATAACAGCACCACCTATAATAGAATACAAATACATGTACTGGTACTCAGGATTAGCCAAGAGGATTAGCCAAGAGGATTAGTCGAGAGAATTAGTGGATGCTTAAGATTTGTTGAATCAATAGCCACTGGTTTAAGACAATACGCAATGTTGAGATTTGTTTTAACGCCACCAGAGCAGAAGTGAACTGTATTAACAATTTGGGGTTATGAAGTGTTTCATTTGTTCCCATCTTGTGCCTTTTATGCAGTAAGTTTTTTTAGAGTGATACTAAATCTGATTGTGAGTCTTATTTATTTGTGTATAAAAAAAAAGAAGTTTAATGAGTTATGGTTTGGGAGACGAGAAAAAAAAATTGGTATGGTTTGTACCAAAAAGTAGATATTTTATTGATTTTGTCAAGGCAGGACTTGCTTTTTCCAAGTTGCCCATGCATGCCATGTGTACTGCTTTTATCATTCTATCCTTGTGATTCTTTTACAGTCGCGCATAAATTGTTAAAGTACTTGGTCTGTGTGATTCATGCATTCCCGAAATTCTAATGTAACAGTACCCCCTCTGTTGGTTAACCCTTAACCCCCTCTGTTGGTTAACTCAGGTTATCTGTAATTCCTTCCATTTCATCAAAACCAGATAGTTGTTTTGTTGGATTTAGATTCAGTACTGTCCAATCAATGGTGTGAAGGTTTTTTTTTTTTTTTTTTTTTTTTTTTTTTTTTTGACTATCGGAAGGAAAAACTTTTTTCATCAGAGTATCTTATAAATAAGCGGTAATCTTGGAATCTGGGCCCGATTTCATGGCACCACTAAGTACTGCGGAATTCTGCGCTTGCGGCTTTCTGGCTAGAATCCCAGGTGCTTCTAGCTGGAAGCACAGGATTCTATGGGCTGTAAGCTCAGCCTTTCACAGCTACATGTCAGCAGCGTTGTAAAAAAGGTGTTTTGTCTTGTTTTTCAAAAGCCAAAATTTCTTGTTTTTATATCGGATTAAACTGTTATTTATTGGAAAGAGATTGAAGTGTAATTATTATAAATAAGGAATCTGTCACTGCCAAAAGAATTTATTAAGGGACCCCTTAAAACAAAAAAATTGATAAATGACATTGATATTATTGACAAAAATTATCCAAGTGTGCTTTTTGATAAAAACGAGTACTTTGTACAATGTATATGCTTGAAGAAATTTCTACACTCGGTACGAAGAATGTTGTGAAAGTGAGCAGAAGTAATTGTACAGCTTATCAAAAAAAAATGTGATTTTTTTTTTTTTAGTATAACAGTTAGGCACAGATTTTGATAACAATTTTTTTATTAAATTGCATTTCCATATGCCTGGTATCTGAAAGCAAAGAAACGGCATGGTACTATCTGATGAAAAATAACTCTCAAAGTTTAAATTTGTACTTAGCATACTTCCATATGACTGGTATCTGAAAGCAAAGAAACGGCATGGTACTATCTGATGAAAAATAACTCTTAAAGTTTAAATTTGTACTTAGTTTTTAATAGACTAAAATGTGAAATTTCTGCAGTGCGTAGTAATAACCAGTTGAAAGGGAATTCGGTGTTGTAGTTGGCAAATCAAAATCTGGAAGAGTGCCATGTAAAGGTGGATGGTCAGCATCCTTAAAAGCTACATGTACTGGGAGGAAAGATCCCATACCTTTTAAGGTGTTTGGGCGTGAGCCTAACACCTCTTGTTGTTTATTTATTTATTTATTTTATTTTATTTATTTTTTCCCCTTCCTAAGCAATGAACCCAACGATGACACTGTTCGTAAAGCCAAGTCATGCCACCTTTATATAAAAAACAAAGCCAGTTTTAAAGCTTTATATCTTTGCATTACAGAGTTGTCATCATGTAGGACTTGTTTTTCATACAGCAAAATTGTCCCGTCACACTGCAACGAGGTCATAACTGGGTTTTGTCAAAAGTTTGTATCTTGCACACTTTTATACATATGTATAATTACATCCGGGTGCTTAGATCCGGGATTTTTGTTGAAACAAAGATACGACCTTATTGCACACTCAAAAATCATGTCTGTAATACGATGAAACTCGTCCCGTGATCTAGGCCCAATTTCATGGCTCTACTTACTGCCGATTTCTGTGCTTACAGCCCAGAGAGCTGTGTGCTGTACAGGATGCCGTAAGCGCACTATTTCGCGGTGAGCAGAGCCATGAAATTGGACCCCATTTGCACTGATACAGCGCGGCCAACTCTCACTGATTCTGCAGAAAGTTCACTGAAAATAAAGCGATCTTTCCACGGTCTGGTGAACAAATTTGAAACTCTCCCGGATTGCGGAAACTTTTTCCCTATTATGTTGAATGTAATTCTACATATCTCCCCGATTGTTGTACAAAATCTCCTTGATTGTAAGATGCAAAAAATAATTGGCAGCTATGTTGATGTGACAAAACATAAGATGTAGTACTCCAGGTTGCAGCCCTACGTTTCACAACCAGGGCAACAAGAAAACTAGCCATGCTAGATTATGTACAAAAACATTCCTTGTCCAAAATCACTGATTTAAGCACCGTGTTGAAGTGGTGCTTTAAAATTCTAGAAAAAACAGTAACTCGTTCAAATGAAGAAAAAAAAGTGTTTTATGTTTGTTGAGTTTTGAGAACAAGTATTCCAACATTCCCTGGTCCCACTTCATGTTTATTCTGAGCAGTGCCTAATCCATGGATGTTTGAGGTTGTGCCTGGTACATAATGAAACACTGCCATAGAGATCATTCTACAATGTATACAAAAATGTTTCGTCTTATAAAATCAAGAACTAATGTGAAGCAGTTGTTTGTGTTAGTGTAAATCAGGAAAGTTTATTGAGTTGCCCCAAGAGAAAAAAAAAGGTGACGCCCCCGCCAAAATCAGGCACCTCTTTGGAAATAGTGCACAAGGCATAAAAAGAGAAGACAAGTACAAACAAAAACATCAGCTCTGATCACAATGTGATGTGATGTCTTAAACATTCTATTTGTTGAGAAACACATGTCACAATTGACCCCATGCACCAAAGTCAAACGCAGCTGCTGTCTGCAGCGCTCTACATTTTGGGAGTCAAATTGTACGTACAAATTTATAGTAATTATGGTAAGCGTGTAAAAACAGCTTGACCTAAAATGCGCAAGGACATTGACTCCCAGAATGGCGCAACAGAGATTACTGTGATCATGACGTCGGGTGACTTGGGTCAATAGACCCAATTTGAAAGCTCTTATCCTTATCCGAGCAAATACACGCAGTTTTGAGTTTCAGCAGGAAATGCCTGGTTTTGGCATGGCACATCGAGAACTGTTGAAGGCAACTGTTTGTACAGTACACAAGAAGTACTAATTAAAGATTGTGACTAGAAACTAGAAACTTGAAAGAAATATGTTGATTTTGGGTAAAGTGCATTGTAGATTTGTATTTATGTCAAGAAAAATGTAAATAAATATTTGATGACTGTGAATAAAGTGACTTGTAATGTGATAAGCTCATGTACAGTACATACAAATGTTTGTAAAGTTGACGTGAACAAAAGAAAATGTTTGTTGTAGTTTTGCCATGCGTTGATCATCAGTTCTTTGACCTTTCTTGATTGTGTTATACCTTTGTGAGGTTGTTATACTTAATGTTGATAAAAGTGAACAAAAAGAAGCAATTTTGCATTTGTCTATTTTTCAATAAAATGAGCAAAAGGAATAAGTTTGTGGTTTGTTTTTTATTTCAGAAGTATTTGTTTTGTACTTTTCATAGTTTGCAGGAGTGTGACCATGACATTGGAGTCTGTAAACACCACTTTCTTTTTTAAAATACTCTACCAGTTAGCAGAATGACAGTTGACAGTTGACAGAAATGAAAGAACGCACAAGTTTAATTGATTTATGTGGCTGATATATTATTTCAATCTTTGCATCGTAATCAAGGCACAGGGGTAATACAATAATTACAATAATTATACATTTAAAAACTTATTCCTGGCAAAAATATTAATTTGGTTAAAATTTGGACAAAATGCAACTTTTGCGATTATAGTATTCTACGAAGTCTACCCTTTGCCTTTGATAAATTTTTAACAACACCGGACTCAAGCTCTTGCGCTTCTGATCTGCAGAGTGTGGGTTCGAGTCCCGGTCATGACACTTGTGTCCTTAAGCAAGACACTTCACCATTATTGCTGCGTCCTTTGGATGGGACGTAAAGCCATAGGTCCAGTGTGTTGTGTAATGCACGTAAAAGACCCCAGCGCACTTATCACATAGAGAAGGGGTCCGCCCTGGTTGACTGACAGTGTTCCTGGTCTGATCGGCTGCAGATTGCGCCACAGCACCTTGGCACCTTGTAAAACCCTTACATGGTGCTATGTAAAGGAATAGGGGTGGATTTCACAAAACTAGTCCTAACTTAGGACTACATCCTAACATCCTACATCCTAGACTAGTCCTATAAGTTAGGACTACATGTAGTTACTCGTCCCAACTCAAGATAAGTGCTTTATGAAATCATAGACATATTATCTCTATGGTGAAATCCACACCAGGTCTCATACTGTACTTCAAAACGTTCTCCACATACCTTGCAGGAAAAAATACTGAGCACTTTGAGACGCCCATCGGGTGTGATAAAGCGCTATATAAATACTGCATATTATTATACCGAAGTAATGAATCTATAACATGGTTGAATGATTTTAACACACATAAAAATTTCATGCACATAATAACCAATAAAATGAATAATTAAACCGATCAAGCTTGACATCTGTGTGTTCAATGGCTATAGTCCAACAGCCCGACAACAATTAGGTAAAAACATGTACAAATAAATTCATGGTAAAACTTCATAAAATATAATCTGAAATTATCTGATCAATCAATCCATTAAAAATACTATATGCAAATAAAACTGTTTTATTGAGTCTGATGAGAAAACAAGTGGCTTTCAATTTAACCATCCCCACACAAGAGTCCATCAACTTGACAATTTTGCCAGTCGCCTGACAACCAAACAAGTCATGCAGTCTAGCATTTTTTCCCACACACACGAACGTTTGAAATTTTGCTAATGTTGGTGATTCAGCTTTTTCATTCCAAACCTCCACTTTGAGGTTCAGCAAATATAAACAAGAAAGACAAAAATGTAGTCAACCCATAATTTGCCTGACTGGTACAGTAGGGCCTACAGAATCACTGTGCCTGCTTAAGCCCATGCAGGGCTTACTGCTTCAAACCATAGAGCAAGGAACTTGCTCTATTTTCAAACATTCATTACTTACTGCCTTGCTAGTAAACAAATGGTGAGCGTTGCACAGTCGCAGCAAGTGACATGTGCGTGCATCTGGGGTCGATAGCCCAGATTTTCTTGACCAGTGAGCCCTTAATGCCTATTGTTCTTAGGTAAAGGATGTGTGGAGACATTGTTCTGAAAGACATTGTTTGCTGACTACTACCTGACATTTCAATGTCACCAAATAATACTTATTGACAAATTTCACGAAAAAAATACTTGACATAATTATACAAATATTCCTTATGTAAATTATCATAAAATAAATTTGAAGAGAAAATATAATAAATTTTGACAACTTACAATTCTTAATTGTAATGTCCATACATGAATGGACAAATTTCACGAAAAAATACTTGACATAATTATACAAATATTCCTTATGTAAATTATCATAAAATAAATTTGAAGAGAAAATATAATAAATTTTGACAACTTACACTTCTTAATTGTAATGTCCATACATGAATGTGTTGAGGCAAAAACATCCTGATCAGTTTATGAAAGAAAGTAAGCACTTCGTCTTTTTGGCATGGTACTTGTTTTGTAAAATATAAATTAGATTTGGTGATCATGATCACGACTAATAACTGGCACTTGTGGCATTTTAAATACTACACAATTCACTTTCATAAAATTTGACCCTTTGGACAATATTTGTTTAAAACTATGAACTTAGAAGTTAAATCAATATTTTTCCTGAAATGTCAAGTTTTAGGAGGAGTTAATTCATTTCCGTCCTCAACTTTTCAATAAAAAGGAAAATTTCATCAAATTACGTACACGTATGACATGTAGCTGGTCATACTTTGGTGAACATAATATTTAAAATGGTTAAATACATTTAGTCAGGGATTAGTGCTCAGGGATTAGTCAGGGATTAGTGTTCATGCATATCAATGCTTATCTCAATTTCAGCAAGCGGAATAAGCAACTGATATTTATTTTTCAATTTTTTTTTTTTTTGAGGGGGTGGTCTTTGTGCTCGTTCTTCAACTTTGACTGTATAATGTCAGACTGAAATATTTCTCTGGAGGATTGCCACTCATATAATCGCTATACCTGTACTAAGTCTCTAACAGTTTAATTTGGTCATTTTTTAGCAAGCAGAGCACATGTCATAAGAAAACTGAGTAACAGTTCATCTCTTGTGAGTATTTTTGGTTTTGTTGGTTGCCTAATATACACTTTAAAATAATCAAATAATTCAGCCTTAGAGGGACTTTGTTCATTTTCAGAATTTTGTATGGCCCATGCCTGCTATTAATTATGAACAAACAAAGAAGCACATTGGATTATTACTTTTCCCATTACAAAGAAGATCTGATGACAGAAATCCCAATTAATGCCACGTACGCTAATACAAACTGCAGACAGGCAGAAAAGTTGATGGCGGCACTGTTTGTCTGGTCCCCTATGGCTTCAGCACACTCCTCTGTAAAATCGCACGTCCCGATGGCCCGCTCGATGCCCCCTTTAAGTTCCTCCAGGCTGCAAAACTGACCAGTGCAGAAGTCGAGCTGGACGGGTCTTTCATTCAATAGGACTTGTACCCTATGAACAGTCTCGGCACTACCGTTGCATCGGTATAACGCAAAAGCTATGTTTCCTGCAAAGGGGGCAATGTTTCCTGATCGGAACATCCGGTCGATATGTTCGTCAAAGTTAGATGATAAGAGAGCGACAGGTTCATTGAACAGACCCATCAGGGCAGCCAGAGGAATGATGGTCTCGGAATGGGCAAATTTGAAGTCACCAAGAGGAGTGCTGTTATTGGACAAATAAAGTATACATGTAGTTTATTTTTCATTTTAAAGGTCCCATGAATTTTTTTTTTTTATTGGTTAAAAAAAATACAGTATGCCTATTATAGTATATCTTTACTTTTTTCACATATTCCACATGCGTATTTATCGTAGAAATAACGATTTCTAAAATTAGGATGATGTCGTGCTCCGCCCACCCTTCCTCATTAACATAAAATCTGTGAGGTAGACAATGGAACGGCTGACCAGGGCCATGTGTGTGTGACAATAACATACAGTGCATTGTTGACCACTCGGCACCAGAGCCGTCTTTGAAATGTTTTACCACAGCCTACGTCAAGGATCATTGCGCAACCAGATGGCACACATTTTCGGGGCTCAAATAAAGTGTATTCATGCATAACAGACACATCAAAAAAGTCAGTACCATGTTTTGTTAATTTCAAACCATATATTAAGCCACAAAAATGTGCCGTGACAAAAAACCTCTTCATGGCATCTTTAAATGGAGTGTCGTTTCACCATGTTCACAAGGAAAAATGATTAAGATATTCTTGGCAGCTAAATACTTACCCAGACTTTAACAAACAACTATAGTTTTTAGAGTGACTTCCTCGCCCCGCCCTCACCCTTCCATTCTCCCTGCCGCCCCCCCCCCCCCCCCCACGAATAAAAAATGATTGTGTCAGTCTGATTTCCTGCCAGAAATTGTTCCTAGTTTACTTGTTCATATATGTTCATTTCGAGGTTGTTTCGCATAATTTGTGTTAGGATGTTGCCATGGTAGTCCCTCCCCAACCCCACCATTGTGGCTGAAGATTTCACATAGTCATTTCCTGCGAGTCATTCTTGCAACCTTGAATGTGCAGGTCAGCTTTAAACATTATAGCTTTAAAGATAAAATACTGTACAGCACATGTATGTCCAACCATAGAGCAAGGTCCAACCATAGAGAACAATGGTTTGAAGTTTGAACAGTAAGATTAAAGTAGATTTACAGATAACATGCAGATAACAACCATGAATAAATTATCTCCAGGGAGAAGCGTAGGTTCTTATAATACTTAATAGCTGAATCTTGAGATTTTATTCACATGACTGTTGCCCGTATGTCACAAATTCCCAAAGCATAATGCGTAGGATAATGACCCAGCAAAATTCCACAACTTAAAGAGCACTGTTCTTGAATAACCCTACATCCACCACCCTCATTATTTTCCTTGATTGTTGAATTTGTACTGCATGGGCCGTTTGCCAATCTTATCATTGTCCCGAAATGTGGCTGTTTAGTTACCATAGAGTGTGGATTAATTGTGGGGGGAATTTACCATAGATAGGGTGTGGAGTATTTCAATGGATCTGAGAGACCTCCAGGCCAGAACACACAATGACAACCGAAAATATTTTTTCACCTTTGAACATCAAACACAAAACAAAAGAAAATTTGTTTGTGACTTCGGTTGTTATTTATCTACCTCAGTGCACCGTCCAGAGAATGAGTTTGTGAAATTTTAACTTCTGAAGACTGAAGACTGAGGCCTGTCCATTGAGGCGAGCGAAACTCATGGTTGGACTATGCGAAAAGGAACTACTAATGATAGGTTACAATAAACACCATCTTTGATGACAATTTCTATTTTTGGCCTGTAGCTACGTCAAGCTCAGCAAATTTCAACGCAGCTTGAGCTGCTTGCCATCCAATCAAGACAGGAGTTTATGAAAAGTTGTGTCGCATGTACTACATGTATGCGTAGCGCACAGTCCTGCACTCAAAATGTGCAGTCATTGTCATCAAAGATTTGTTTTCCCCATTGTTGACATCAAATGTGCAACCTGTACAAGTAGTACTGTTTTGATGGTGAAACATTACAGAAAGTCCATGAACTAGTGGCTGCGGCTAGGTCACCACATTTAAACATGCACTGAAGCATAGCCTGCCCTTAGCAACAGCCGCTGCTGCCAACTCAGACACAGCCTTAGACAATGAACTTTCAAAAATTTGGCTTTGTTTCATACCAATCATTCCACGGACCAGGCACAACCTGAGTGTGCCCAAGTTGGGGCAGTCAAGCTTAACGGTAGAATTGAGGTCGTGAAACTGTCTTACCTGGTTGGCATGGCAACTCTCTGCTCTAAGAAATTGATTACATCTAAGGCTAGATTACAGCTGATTCTGTAGTTGATGGAAAACCCATACGCCTTGTTCCAGTAGTTCTTCAATTCGGAATGATACTCTGGTGCATAAAGATCCCGCTGTTCAAACAACTTACACCAGGTGTCGGTGTCGTTGCGCATGGCTAGATCAAAACCACACATTTCGGAAAGCAAGATGACCTCGGCTGCAAAGAAAAAAACACTGGAAATGCTACACCAAAATGTCATTTTGAAACTCAGTTCCATTATTGGTTAAATCACTTAGTGGCAGATCTGATTGCTTCATTCTTGAAAGGACAAGGGCGTCAAGGCATTTCCTTCTTGATAAAGGGCAGGTCTACACATGTACATTTATGAGGAAACTGAACATTTCTATTGGGCCATTTCAAGAGCACCAAGGCAATGACCAGGGGCAACGGAAGCAATTGCCTCCGTTGCCTCCGTGAAGTATCAGGCCTGTAGTGGGATTTTTAAAGGGTCTGTATACGTTTGGTAATGACTCTGACAATTTGTGGCAGTAATAACTCACTTGGTAAGAAGTACAGCAGCTTTGGATAGTATAATGCATTTTGAGAAAGGTTTCACTTCGAAGTACTGCAGTTATGGAAAAATACATCACTTTTTATCCCCCCAAAAATTTGAATCTGAGAAGCGTTATGGCCGTAACGCTTCTCAGAATGTGTATTCCAATGACGGATACTTCTTCTGGGTCAACACAACCGCTCCAGATTTTTGGTGATATCTCAAAAACGCTGCCAACTTTTGAACTGAAATTTACACAGGTTAGTTTTATGGCATCTACAATTATATAGCATTAAAGGCAAACGTACAGTTCCAAAAACCAAAGGTATACTTTGCCTTTAAGATGAACTCACCATCTTTCAAAGTTACTCAAACTCAAACTAAAAATCTGATATTTAAATAAGATTTCCCCATTTCCACACCTGTAATAACTCCCATTCTTGCTCCCAATCACCCAGCCCCCCCCCCCCACCCACCCCGATCTCACACCCAAATGAAAACAAAATTTGCTCAGATTTGACTGAACCCAAAATGTTGTTGGCCTGAAGCAAGGAATAATTATCATAGCATTATTTTCATCTAGTCATTATTTCAATAAATTTAAGACCTAGTTATTTTCAGATAAAGTGTTTTTGTTTAGTGTGGTTGTCACGATGCTTCAGACATGTTAGACTGAGACTGTGGTGTAAACATACACAAGTTATCCATTGAGCCTGAGTGATGTATTTAAAGGCAAAGTATACCTTTGGTTTTTTGAACCGTACGTTTGCCTTAATGCTATATAATTGTAGATATATACCATAAAACTAACCTGTGTAAATTTCATTTCAAAAGGTGGCAGCGTTTTTGAGATATCACCAAAAATCTGGAGCGGTTGCGTTCACGCAGAAGAAGTATCCGTCATTGGAATACACATTCTGAGAAGCGTTACGGCCATAACGCTTCTCAGATTCAAATTTTTGGGTGATAAAAAGTGATATATTTCTCCATAACTGCAGTACTTCCAAGTGAAACGTTTCTCAAAATGCATTATACTATCCAAAGCTGCTGTACTTCTTACAAAGTAAGTTTTTATTGCCAAAAATTTTCAGAGTCATTACCAAACGTATGCAATGCCTTTAAACCAAACAGTTACTTTTTAATTGGTTTCCAATTTCAATTGATGGGGTCTACCACTAGGCCTACAACGTAATTTGTAGGGCTACCATTTGTACTGTCATACCAGCAACAAATAGACCTTTCCCATGAAATATGTAAAATGGACATTGCGCGTGCGCACTTACATTTTGGTTGGCAACATTTTGGGAACAGTGCGCCCTTTTGCATGGGACTGATGGAAGCGTGACGCTTACGCGCTTTGTGCGTCTGCTTTGTGCACATTTCAATGGCGTTTGCCAACCAGCAGGGTCTGTACACGCATGCGTGAATTTAATTAGCATATTTCATGGGAAAGGTCCATTGCTTTGCCTATGTACATCATCACAACTATTACTAGTGTAGCAGTAGTTGCCTATGGGATGAGACCTAATCTATTAATTGTATTAACTTTTCCATCACAACTCAGCCTTCAAATCAAAACTTATATAGTTTTGAGCTTAACAAGTCACAAAGGTTGTCTAGTAGGCCTACTACTTAGTTAATTCACTTGTAGTAATTCTGGAAGAATACAACCCTAACTACTACATTGGAGGACATGATTGAACCATGAACAAACCCCTTCCCCCCCCCCCCCCGCCCCTTTTGCTGCCATGTAAGATCTAGATCTCTGATCAAACAATCACCTCTTGATAAATTAAAAGGCTTCGCTCCTGGGGAGGCCAGCTTCTGAGTGACCCTGCTCCAAACTTCTTCCACCTCTGGACCATCCCTGAAAGCGTCCTGTTCGAAATCCGTTTTGCCATCATTCACTGCTTCAGTGCATGTCTCCAAGACGTCGTAGAACCTCAGAAGTGGGTCGTTGTCAACTGGAGAATGGGGAATCACGGTTGAAGTCGGAGTGATGACAGGTCCTTCATTTTCAGAACACTCAACTGTGAAAGATTCCTTAGAATATTCCGGTCTGCAGGTCTGATTTTCTCCGACGAGACCTTCAATGAAACCACGGGCACTGTCGATCGTCCGACTTTTGTTTGTTGATTGGAAAGAGTAGCGTGAAAAGCTGAAATCCTTGTCTTGGAATAGTTCTGGGAAGCGTTTGACGAGTCGACCGGCGAGCATCTTCAACTCTTGCCATCCGGCTTCCACGAGCTGTGAAGCATTTGCCACCGGAAGCTTGGGAAAGTTACGAAGATAGTTGAATTCTGGGTTGATTTCTGTGTTCCGAAGCCGGTCAATTATGCTGTGCATGTCCTCAACATCTCCATCACTAGGATTACGAGTGCCGTGTCTGTAGATAGCATATACACCATCCGGTGCACACTCTTCCAGGCCTTCGGGTACGACTGCTCCGGTTGCCCGAGCAAGGTCCAACCAGTTCAACTCGCGTTCACTTTTCGAGCCAAATGTTTCTGTTGACAGCTCATAGCTCGTCTTGGTGGCATAGAGTGGAGTTTCACTGAAAGCAAGTACCTGATCTTGCCCAGGGAGGGCATCTTTGAATAACACTGTTCCACCAATTAGAGGTTTCCCAGGATTAAATACAAAGTAACATAAGTAACTAAAGATGAGAACAGCGACGAGTAGAAGTGATGTTTTTGTGGCATTCATCTTGAGAAAAGTCCTTGCTAACTATGTAATGATGCAAGTAGGGAACGACCGTCCGTGGCCTCAACCCTGAATGGTGATCAAATGGGAATTGTACTCCACGTCCACGAAGCTTGATCTACCATTCCACGTGTGTATTTACGGTGCACCCACTACACAGTACAGGCATGAGTAATGTACATTCGAAGAAATGTGTACGGCCGCCGTAAACATCGTCCGAGTCATCAAGCGACTTCGGCTGCAGCTGCAGCGGGCAAGGGTGATAGACCTTTTCGGTGACCCCGTCCATAGCCACTGCCAAAGCCGTTAATTTGGACGTCGTACGACCTGTTTGTTTTTGTACACGTACACAGTACAGCTGAACACGCACTACTAGTACATGTACATATGGCACGCCAAAGCGGCATAAAACGTTAAATACATGTTTAACAACAGACAAAAGACGATCGATGCCCTTTGGAAATAATATTTCCAATAACAGTAATGAGGTTGAGGCCTTAAAGGTCTATATAAGTTCTATATAGAACCCTCTAAGGCCTCAACCCATCATGCCAAAACTTGAGGGGATTGTTTGGACTTAAGGTCAATAAGAAAATTCATCTCTATCCCAGACAGTCACCACGCCCACAATAGGAGACGCTAGACAAACCTCCATATTTACGTAGTTCTATTGAGAGGTTTCACGTGACGTCACCTGAGACCTTTTTCTAATGCTGCGTATACAAACAGACGCTGAAAATAATTCAGCAGACGACGCGCCAGCCATTGAGTTTGTACATGGCTGTACCCATGCCTGCGAAATGAACTTTCCCCGGGGTCACGCAACCTCTCCATCTGCGCACATTTCTGAAAACTATCGCTTTACCGGGTAAGTCTGCTGCCACCTAGTGTCCCTAAAAGTCTCCCATTCTTGTATAATGTATGTGCCTTGCATAATGCACCATGATAAAGGTATCAAAAGCCAAGTACATTGAATGAAAACAAACTTCAGTTGCATAAGAGATATTTCCCTAAGTTAAGACACTTAGGGAAATATCTCTTATGCAACTGAAGTTTTCTGATACTTAAAAGAAAATGATTTATTTCCCCGACCTTATGAGTTAGCCTGAATTGCCGATCGTGTTTAAACTTCAGCCATTACCTTAACTATCCCAGGATTAAAAACAGGTGCATTCACCATGTTTCTTTTTCTCTGATGGTTGAGGCATTTCCTAAAATCCTATGAATAAAAACAGTCTGTTTTTTCTCCTAGGATGGTTGAGGCATTTTCCTTAACTATCCTATGATAGGAAAAAGGTATAGTGACTGTTTTTTCTCCCTAGGATGGTTGAGGCATTTTCCTTAACTATCCCAGGAATAAACAAACAGGTATAGTAACTGTGTTTTCCAACCCAGGATAGTTAAGTCAATTCCTCAACTTTCCTAGGTCTATCCAGTGTTTGTTACCCTCGATATTGTAGGATAGTTCAGGGTACAATACTGATAGAGGTGGAGTAAATGGGCCCGACAAGCATAGCTTCGAAACTTTGCGCTGCCATAAGCTCTACACAGGGGATGTTTTTTTTTTAATACTTCATTCTTAGTTTACTTTTTACGAGGTATCAGGTGAAATGACTCTTGCCAATTATTTCCACTGGAGGAAAGTATCAAGTTGGTATTGAGTTTATTTTGTGTAACCCTCTGGTCGTCCCACCCCTCCCCAGACATGCCGGAACAGTGCCATAGATTGAAGGATGTTATAAAGGGGGGGGGGGGGGGGTTCTTACATTATAGAGATATTTAGGAAATGTTTCTCAACAACCAATGATCTTTTTAGTTGATCAACTAAACATACACATGGACAGACATGTAGAAGAATCAGAAGACCAGTCTGTTTCTTTTCCAACTTTTCTTGTAAAAAATCTTTAGAAAACTTTTAGCTTTACACAATAAAAATGTTTGCACTTTAACCTTTATCAAAATGTTCAAAGTTTAACCAACCTTACTTAAAACACTTGGTTACAAGGGCACTTAGAAACATGGCCCGTTAAATTTATCTTAAGTTTTGCTTCAAATGAAAAATTCAACTTTAAACAACTAGTTATCTCTCTGGAAAGTTATCTTTCTGAAAATTTCGCTTCATGTGACTATTTTAGTTTAAATAAGATCGTCATTAGAAAAGTTGTTTCAAAACACACCAGGACATTAGGACTTTGAAGCACTTTTTATACACATCATAAACACTTATTACAGCTCCACGTCAATAAATTACATTTAAAAACCCTTTGGCAAATTTACTGCATAAGGAATGCTCATTTTATTAACTTTAAACCATTCACAACCTTTTAAAAATCATCCCATAATAAACAACTGAATTACACTAAAAGAATCAAATGGAAAGGACATTTCTGTTTGTTTTCACCGGGAATCACAAAACACAAGAGCATACATAAAAGAAGACAGATAAATGTTTAGTCTGAACCCCGAAAGACGCACACACACACACACAGGGTTTCCTATAAGGTCCGTCAAGACATAATCAGGAGCAAAAGATATCTTCATATGTTTCTGTTGAAATTTAAACTGTGTACATTTTTTCCTTCATACAATTTTCTTGTCTCGTCTTTGAGGAGTTCAGCTAATGCACAAGTCCAAAAGTTAGGCTTGCAACATTATGCTTTCCATTGGCTGGTTGAATTTAATGTTTGTTTTTCGACAATCACTTGTTAAAACTTCCGATGGTCAGACTACACAAGTATACATATCTACACAATTAATAAGAATAAACCTAAACAAAATCCTTCAAGTAACAACATGGTTTGTTTGTTTTTTTTCCTTTACCATGACCAATTTACATGTCTCATGTTTTACACATTTGTCCTTGCAGAAAAACAGACACCACTATTCCTTTATTACCACAGTGGGTTTTATTTTTTGTAGCACTCTGAAAAAACCATGTTAAAACCAGAAGCGTTCCTTTTTTTTTTTTTAATTAAGTCAACCTTTTCGCTGGCTTTGGAGGATAAACTTGATATAAACATTACATAAACTCTGAAGCTCAAAGACTTTTTAAGGTGGTCAACTTCACTTCAGAGGCTTTTTTTTTGTAGAGAGATTTTGTTTCTCCACTGAATTGACTTGATGTGAACTACGGTAATAACAGCTTTTATAAATGACTTGCAAGTCAAATGTCAAACCCGTTAACTGATACTTGGCAGCATCCGTAGTAAAGCTAAACAAATAAGCCACTTGACTAGAATTTAAGTGTATGTTGTGGTAGTCAAAGTTTATCCATCCAAGCAATGCAAAAGGCCTCACAGTCCACTGTGGAACAACACTGCAGCATGAGGCATGAACAAGCAATGTAATGAGTTAACTCAGAAATATTTCAACCTTTACCGACACTTAAAAACCAATAATCTGGAGAGTTGTTGTGATGAAAGTGCTGGGGTACGACCATGATTTTTCTTTAAAAAATAGCGTTCGCTTTGTTGTGCTTATTTCCAAAATACATGCATGTGTGAAATATTGCTTCCAACTTTTCTGTAATGAAATTGGTATTGGAAATTGGGGAAGAGTGTACCCAAAAGAAGAGGTTGAGTATACCCAAAGAATAAAAGTGAATGCGGGTATAGCGTACCATAAGAATGAGTCACAGTACACATCCCTGTAAAAAGGATTAACGGTGGATTTGAAAATGTGAAAAAGGCATAAAACATGAACGATATCCAAGGGGTACAGTGTCTGTACCCAGTGAAATTGTTTTTTTTTTTTCCATTAGTGAGAAGTTGAAATATCTATCAGCAAACTCATGAACATGCATGTTGGAGCCCTTCTGCATGAACAGGCTAATGCTACGAAAAGTCTGGGCAAGATTCAAGAAGCCCGGCGTTTTGAAGGATCCCTTCATTGTTTCAAGGTGGACCAAAATAAAATGTGATCATGTGAGAGGGCACACGCCATCAACCCTCCATTCTTGCTACTCTCGGCGACACTGAAGCCAAGTCAACAGGGCTGACGCTTCTGGAGGGGAAAGCCAAACAGAAAGAGAAATCACAGGGGAGAAACGCTACCTTCAAGAAAATTAGAAATGTTTCAGTGGGAAATTACAACCTTTTAATCTAATCCAGATTTCGGGAAAGAATCAGACAGATGTAGGAAAAATGTCTTCAAAAGAATCACTTGTTGATTAGCTTTGCTTTCTTTTCAGAAATTCTGAAGTGTATCTTTTTTCAGCAACAAACCTTTAACTGAATCTCAGTA
The DNA here is from genome assembly GCA_911728455.2 of Marthasterias glacialis. Lineage (NCBI taxonomy): Eukaryota > Metazoa > Echinodermata > Asteroidea > Forcipulatida > Asteriidae > Marthasterias > Marthasterias glacialis. Next base: position 10,921,699 of record OU452237.1, on the reverse strand, counting down.
GGGCTGGCCAGCATTGTGTTGGTATCCTCCTGTCGCTGCTTTACCGTAATTGGACGCTTCTGTTCAAACAAAACAAGTATCACAGGTATTATCAAACAATAATTAATGTTGCATGGCCCGATTTTCGCTGAATTTTATTTTCTTTTTGAAGATTTTTTTCTTTGATTGAATTTTGACAGATGATGTTCTTTCAAAACAAAAAACTTTCCCATATGCCACGGACAATGCACAAAATGCATGTAACATGTAACATTGTTTGTACAAGTCTGATATACACTGTACCTAAATTTCATTGTCTCATTTCCAGGTTTGTTTGTACGTTGTTGCGATCAATGTCTGTAGTTTTTTCCTGTGTTGTTTTTGCCTAATGTTAATTTTGTTTTTCAATGTATTTTCATTGTTTGCTATTTTGTTGTTGCTCTATACATTTCTTTATAAATAAATAAAGAAATGTCTGGATCCGATAATAATTCATTTTTAGTGTACAGTTAATCATTGGCGGACATTTTTTCATGCCATACCTTAAGTGAAAGCTTGTAACTTTCTTGAATCTTTAAAAGTTAGTTATTTCAGTTTAAAATGCAAATTTTGGGGTCAAATTGGCCGCAAATCAGACGGAACATCTTTAAATTATGGGACGCATTGTCTGAGCACTATGAAACACATTCATGGGGCCTTAAAACAATTAAACAAATGATCCTCGAGGGGTCCTTCACACAACTGAACAATGCAATCCCACACGGTTTTGTTAGTTCAAATTGTACCCCAGCGAGAAATTCTTTAGAAAAGGGAATAGAGCAACAATGTCAAGCATCCATGAGATTGGGTGTTCGAATCCTGACAAGGTGTCTACAAAACATGATATCCGGTCGAGTTAATTTTGTCCTTCACAAGCTGTGTCTCTTGTCAAATCCGAGCCGAATCTGCGGTTTCGAAGACGGCCATAGTTAATTATACACTTGAGCGAGGTAGTTTCTACTTTTTGTGGCTTGGTACATCGGAACAATATTTGCTCACCTTGTCCGTAATTTGAGCCATAGTTATACTGTTGAGCTGGGTAACTGCTTGCATCATATCCGGTCTGGTACCCACCTTGGTACCCAGATCCATTAGCTGAATACTGACCCATCGAACCATCCTGACTACCGTAGTTCTGTCCATAGTTGTAGTTGTAGCCCTGTAACGAAGACAGACACCAAGGTTAAAGGCGACAGTGTATGGTGCAAACTGGAGTCAAGGGCGCCTTGTGGTACTTCCAATGCAGTAAGCGTCCATCTTGGGTACATTTGCCACCACCAATCTAAGACCTGATCAAGCTCTTCCGATGACCAAATCATTGCTAATACAGGGCTGATATTTCATAGAGGCAACGGAAGTAATTGCCTCCATGGCCCTGGTCATTGCCTTGGTGCCCTTTGAAATGTTCCAGTAGAAATTTAAATTTCCCGCATCGGGGTGCCCCGAACTTAGGGGTGAACGTCTGACCCTCACAAGAACAAAGTATCAGGCCCAATTTCATAGAGCTGCTTGAGCAGAAAATATTGCATTACAATTTCCTGCTTTGCGAAAATGAGCGGGATACCAGTCACAAATTGTACATGTAACATGGTATTTTGGCTGGTAACTTTAGTCCGGTAAGCATATTTTTTGTGCTTAGCTACTTTTTGTGCTAAAGCAGCTCTTTGAAATTGGGCCCCGGTACTACTAATCCTAACAACCTTGGTAGTATCCATCACAAGTTTAGTTTCTCTGAACAATGCACAATGCTCAGCGTTTTATTACTGCCTTACTCGTCAAAAAATTAATAGTTAACATTTTGGTTTCCTTACAGTATCCACCTTCACCAATACTTGTTAAAAAGTGCCCAGCCCATGCCTACCATGGGCGTGTCTACCGCACACAATCACTCCTCACCTGATACTGTTGATCATAGCCTTGGCTGTAACCAGACTGATCGTAACCTTGGTAGTATCCACTCTGATCATAGCCGCCTTGATTTTCGAATCCGCCTTGCCCACCTTGATTGTATCCGTCCCATTGGTTGTACTGACCTCCTTGGAAGTTACCGCCTCCTTGATGGTTTCCTCTGAAACCTCCGCCACCTCCTCGTCCAACTGAAGACAAATTGAATTCAAAGACAAACAAATTAATGAATGAACACAAGCAATGCTATACTTGGGGCCTCTAATAACTCTGAAAATGTACACTAATTACGTTTCTGACCAAGACAAATTCCAATCTTTACATTATTTTAAATATCATCATCAACACAGCCATTGAGGAAAAAACTGACAAATGAAGCTGCATTACTACTACTTAAAGGATCTGGAAAAATATCCTTGATCTTGTAACCTTCGTTCACTACTGACCCACACGGTCACAAAAGATCAACTCTTTTTGGTTTGAACTACATTCCCCACCACTTCCCGGTTAAAATAACACTATTGTAAAAAGTCCAGCACCGTTACCATAATATTTGAACACACATACACAATTTTCAAATTACAACGAGCCAACAGATGTAAACACTGGATGGGATAGCACCAACATTTATTATCCTTCAAAATTTTGCAAATAAATGGATTTGTTACATCAACTAATGAACGTTTTTAAGGATGTAATTGTTCCCCATTGCACACAGCAAAATACATGGCGTCTTTGGGATAAACTCCTGAGTCCTGTTTCATAAAACTGTTAAGCAGATAAACTTTGCTGAGCAAAAATATGCAGGGAACCAATCACAATTAATGTACTATATGAGACATGTTGGCTGGTAACACGTTTTTGCTAACCAGCATTTGTCTGTGCTAAACAAATTGTGTAATTAACAGCTTCATGAAATTTAGCCCTGGTGGCGCGCTGTAACGTTAATCACCCCCCAAAAAACACATCTTCTTTAAGTTTTTTTAAGACCCGAGTTTATTACTTACATCCTCCTCTGAAGTCTCCACGGAATCCACCTCTGCCTCTGAACCCCCCACGACCAAACCTATCATTCTGCTGATTCACTGGTTTGACTTCTACTTTACAAGTCTCTGTTCCGTCGGTTAGTTCATGGTACTTTTCTTCCGCAACTGTGTCGACCGTGGCATCGTCCACAAACTGTATGAAGGCGAAACCGCGTCGCCTCTGCGTCACACGGTCGACAAAGATTTTCGTTTGCAAGATCTGTTTGGGAGAGAATGAAACGAGCACTTGTTTAAACCTAATTATACCACATACTTGTAGTATCTTGGCTTGAAGAACCGGGATGCACTTCCTGGGGGTTGTTAATATTAAAAACTATCCATGAAGCAAAAATCAACCTATTTTGTTTACTGGTTTCCAAATTTCTACATACTATAGAAATAACAGAGGAGGAGAGAGAGTCATGGACAAATTGCTGCAAAACCATCAATGATGTCTAGCTGACACCAACCCCCCCACCCACCCTCATCGATGATGAAAATCAGCCAATTAGCAGCGAAATTACATGCCAGGTTACTGGTTGCCCCTTTATGGGTGCAAGGGGGTTCAAAGAACATACTGATTTCTCAGTTTCTAGAGATTGTTTATCTTTGACCATGATTTCATAATAATAAATAATATGCAGTTCTGACATACAGCTTTATCACAACTGATGGGCGTCTCAAAGCTCTGTGTTTTTTTCACGCAAGGTATGCAGAGTTACGCTTTTAAGTATGCGACCTATAGCACCATGTGATGGTTTACAAGGTGCTGTGGCGCAATCTGCAGCCGATCAAACCAGGAACACCGGGGTGAACCCCTTCTTTTTGCAATAAGTGCACTGGGTTCTTTAACGTGCATTAACACATGGCTTATGGCTTTACGTCCCATCCGAACTTGGATGCATAAATAATGGTTAAGTGTCTTGCTAAAGGACACAAGTGTCATGACCGGCACTCCAACCCACACTCTGCTTATCAGAAACACCAGAGCTTGAGTCCGGTGTTCTTATCCGCTAGGCCACGACACGCCACATTTGTAATATAGTTCCTGATGTAGCCTGTCCTCCACAACTTCGTCCCCCCTACCCACAACACACTTCCTTGACGTCATCTTACTCACTTTGCCAAATGCTGAGAAATAAGCTTCCAGGATCTCTTCTGATATACCGTTGGAAATTCCGCCAACAAACAATTTCTTGGATCTTGCCTGCCCTTGTTTCACTGCTTTCTTAACCTCGATCACTTTCCCATCTACCGTGTGTTCTTGCGTCAATACCTGCAAAGAATCAGAAAAGCAACTTAAACCTTTGTGGTAGACTCCTTGTGGGTAAACTAGGCCCTTCCCTCTACCCCCCCCCTTCACCGCCGTCTCTCTTTTAATTGTTCGTCCCCTGCTTTTTCGGACTGCATTCTGCTTCCATCTTTTCACTTTTCCCAACTTGACTGCTTCCGTTACACTAGTTCAAGTTATATGGGGTCGAAACAATTTTTTACATTTTTCCTTTTAAAAGACATTGGAAGTTGAACCTTCCTACCTTTTGGGCTACTTCAGGACTTTCAAAAAGAACAAATCCGAAACCCCTCGACCGCAATTGTTCGGCTGTGTCTCGCAGATTGCCCATTCTATCCTGTGCATATTTCACATTCACGTCCTTGACTGCCCCGAATGTAGAGAAGTAATTCTTCAGAGTTTCTGGAGGACAACAATTATTACATTATCATTATTATTATTATTATTATTCATTTCTGGTAATGAAACCAAGGATGCCTCATAACTGAACTTAATCACTGTAGCTCTCAAGCCCGAGGAAACCTGTATATAAGGGTGCTCACCATGTGAACCAGAATAACCGGGGTAAACCCCTACTCTTCTACGAGAAGTGTTGTGGGTTCTTTTACATGCACTACCCATCCTAGTACACGAAACCTACGGCTTAATGTCCCATCCGAAGGACAAAGCAATTATGGTAAAGTATCTTGCTCAAGGACACAAGTGCCACGACCAGGATTCGAACCAACACTCTGCTGCCAACAACACCAGAACTTGAGTCCAGTGATCTTTAACCGCACGGCCACGACACTCCACTAAAAAAAGAGTTTACATTTCAAATGAAACATTACTTATTTAACTAGAAAGAAAAAAGAAAAAAAATGGCCCACACAGAAAAAAACTGTACTGTGATTTGTGAGATTTCTATGGGTTTGTTTCATTTTTAAAAAGGGAAAATCAAACTGATTAGCTGTATGCCGAATTCCTACAAATTGTGTGACTTCTATCTACCATTCAAATATGAACTACTGTAGTTCAGTAGCTTTTTTAAAAATTTGTGCAGGCTCTCAGTTTGGGATATGAGCCTGCAACATTGATATGATGTTGTAATTACAACTACAGCAATCCAGGGAACTTAACTGAGTCCAATGGGTAGTTTAACCGGCTACTTTCTGCCCAGGTATACAACCTTGTCAGGCAAACCAATCCAAAAAGTCCAAATGGTGAGATTCACCATTTGGAAGTTGCCCATTCTCCGTTAAATATTAATCCAACACGAACGCGGCTTTAGCTCAAAATCTGGCTAGTTTGAACAAATAGCCTATGTATGACTGACGCGACGCAATTTCTATACCAGCGAAGGCAAACTTTTGCAACATGTTCTTGTAAACCAAGATGTAAATTAAGTCTCGATGTTTACCAAGCACAGTGTGTAAGTCTTTTGTTCTTACCATTTGAAGTACAGCTGTTCAAACCACCGACAAAGATTTTTCTACGAGGAAAAAAGAATAACCACATGTTAAATAGAAAATCTATTTCCTAATTGCTAATATACAATAAGTAATAATATTTATTAATCCATTTACACTTATTTAGTTATTAATCCACTTGTTACCGATTCATTAAGCCCCAACCCTACTCCTAGAACTATGAGGTTCGTTCCGCTATCGTCTCCACGAGCCTCATAGAGTGATATGTACAAAATCCTATTCGAAACTTTCTGCCCTTCACGTTTACATGGCTACAGTTCTTTTTTGAAATCAGATCTCGCCAAAACTAGGCTCTATGTGTTCTTTCAACTCTGATCGAGCGTTGCACTGGTCCAGAAAATCCACTCCGCAAACTAAAAGTTGTTAAAAAGTGATAAATTCTCACCGTAATTTAGATCCCATTCAAACAGTATTGCAACAAATATGGCGACCGGAGTTGCAAAATTAACTGGTATGCTGCTATGCCGTGCGCTGGTCCTATGGGCTGGTTCCGCGTACCAGTTAATTTAAAAAAATTTAAATTAACTGGTACGCGGAACCAGCCCATAGGACCAGCGCACGGCATAGCAGCATACCAGTTAATTTTGCAACTCCGGTCGCCATATTTGTTGCAATACTGTTTGAATGGGATCTAAATTACGGTGAGAATTTATCACTTTTTAACAACTTTTAGTCTGCGGAGTGGATTTTCTGGACCAGTGCAACGCTCGATCAGAGTTGAAAGAACACATAGAGCCTAGTTTTGGCGAGATCTGATTTCAAAAAAGAACTGTAGCCATGTAAACGTGAAGGGCAGAAAGTTTCGAATAGGATTTTGTACATATCACTCTATGAGGCTCGTGGAGACGATAGCGGAACGAACCTCATAGTTCTAGGAGTACCCCAACCCCAGCATGTGTTGACCAATCACAGCCTTGGCTGCACCAACAAAAATCTGACAAAAGTCTGACATGATAAAATCCTATTGAAAAATGTAAACCATGAAACATGCGATCACTCCTTATTAAATGGAATTTTAGGAAAAATCTCAGGGCTGATAAAAAGTGATATTGTGCATCATTCATTGGGGATAACCATTGGTAAATATTAGATGCTATTTTCGGTTCAGCAATCACCATCTTTTCCAAGGCCAGCTAAATACCACGTGTTATCCAATCAAGATTTACTTTGGGCCGTCAAAAATGGTCAAATGCAACTTTTTCACGAAACAGATGCAACCAATGCAACGGGCTACTTTCCACATGTAACAAAATCTTTGTTCGCGTCGTTACGACCATGTCGTTTTAAAACAGCAACTTACGCAGGGTCATCTTCACTTTTCGACGCAAATATACTGTCCCCTGGTTTGGCTGGAGTGGACACAGCTGAGGCTGTCTGCTGTTCGGTTTCTTTACTTGGATCAGGAATTTGGTTGCCGTTTTGTTCGCCAACTTGTTGTTCTTCCGTTCCTGTGTCCGCCATGTTGTTCGAAGATAATGCCGCTTTCACAGGTACCCGGTGTACGAGTAAGTGTTCATCAACAGTATTCCAATGATTCGTTTGATTACCAGTTGGCACGCGCGTATGTACTGTACACTGTCTGTGCGTGCTTGAACCCAGGCATGAAAACATCGACCCCCAGCAAATACAGCGCTGGTTCATGATGGGTCGTAAAAAAAGGCTCATTAATCTATTATTGGGGTACATAAACAGCTGCACAATGATTTTGTCGCTAACGATTTCTTCTTTTCGCTTAGTTTATTAACGCCTTCCAATAATAAATTCATGCGTTGTCATATCGTCATTTTAAGGAAAATGCACTTTTCGACAAGCTAATTGTGGTTCTAAACAAATCTTGATGGTCATCGAAACTTTATTTGTTGAAGTATGATGGAAGCAAAACTACACACACACAAAAGAATAATAATATAGTTTATCATTTTATTCTTTGCTGGTTAATCTTCATACTTCATAATTAAAGTAATTATAGTTAAACACACAGCAGGTTTTAGGGCGGGGCGGCGGAATGTCATGTCAAATTAGTCCTTTTGCTTTTATTAAATTTTGTCACCTCGGGTTTCAAATGTGATTGTTTATTAGTTTTGACCAACAGAAAGTACTCGACCCCAACCAAATGACCTAAAAAGGGTTTTTTGGCTTGTGAATCGTTTCTGTGTTTGGAAATTCTCAAAATAACTGAGGATCAAGGTCTGAAGACCATCCCCGAGAGCCACACGAAGCAATTTTGAGGAACTGTGTTTCATGACATTCAAACAAAACACTGATTGCATTTTGAAAAAGAAAAAAAAATTCGCAAGATACTCCCCGGATCTATAAGCAAGATACGCCAGTCTACTGACCCAATGCACCTGACGCCATCACCGCAAAAACTCTTGTCTGCGCCATTGGAAGTCAGTTTCTGTATGTTATAGGACTACTACGTGTGTAATGCGCATTTTTTTGGCAAACGGGAGCGATCAGCGGTGTAGCCGGAGGGCACGTGCCCACCCCACACTTCCAGTGCCCCTAGGTCCCCTCCCGTAAAAAAGTGTAGATTCACGTAGTGCATTAAAAACATGGTACTTTCCCCCTCCCCACTGAAAGCAATTCCCCTCCCCGTGACCCAGTTAAAAATTTTTGGCTATGCCGCTGTGAGCTCATCATTATTTACAAGCAATTTGCCCCCCTCCCCCCCCCCCCATAATGACAGACCGTGGGCAGACAGTCCGCACGTGATGTCGGTGTAAGGGGACAATAGACTGGTTATATTTATTTGTACTGTTAATTTTTTTATTGATTTATTGTTTTTATCTATATTGTGCACAGTTTAAATGGCAAGCGAATAGCATATCAGAATGCATCAGGTGGGTTACCATGGTGAAATTATATTATTGAATTAGAGGGGCCAAACACTGACAGTTGCCATGGTTATTTTTATTATGTTTTTTTTTTCTCTTTCCTTTTTTTTTTTTTGCTGTTTATATTTCAATTCCACACGGTGTTAAATGTCACTGTTATGGGCATGCCGACAACAGGCCTTTGTGTTTGAACCTCTTTATTATGGCCATGTAATTGAATTACTATATTCCAGATCGCTATAGTGTTGTGGCCGAGTGGTTATAGCTCATCTGGTGGCAAATTCATGGGGTTGTGTGTTCAAATCCTGGTCGTGACACTCTTCTTCTTGAACAACACACATTTTGCATCTCATCTTCCAGGAGTAAATGGGTAGCTGCAAGGGTAGAAATTGTTGATGTGAATCAGCTGTGATGCCAAACCTGCTCGCCCATTTGGTTGCCGGTTCCGCATATACTCCCAGGAATGCTTTTGGGGCCCGTTAAAAAGTAATAGTGATACTGCTGTAAAGTGCATAATTGATAGGCCTACTTGGATTGAAAAGGCACTGAATAAAGACTTATAGTATTATTAATAATGTTATGCATCTACATTTATTCATTTAAATGTTCGATTCAATATCTCTTAAATGCATTTTTAAAACTTTGAATACACTGTCAGTCAAAGTTGAGGGAATCAAACAATAATATTGCATTGCGTTATAACGGTTGTATTATGTTGCGCGACAAGAGAGACAAACACTTGGGGTGTTTTTGGTGTCAGGCTATTGTTGGTGTCGTCGTCGTTATTGTTGTTATACAATATGTTTAAATATTTAAATATTATTTGAAAATTATACAGTATAAAGTATACATCTTCATATTTTTACTCATCTTAACTTTTTTTTAGGTAAATACAGACGCAAAAATGACTAGAAAATAAAGACACTCAAGGATGATGTGACACAGTGAAGGGAGAAATAAATGAGATCATTCCAAGGGACTGACGGGTATATCCAGTCACGCGTTAACGGCCGCGTGATTCAATTAAAGAGCCCACAGAAACCGAGCGTACAACAACCACGGGTATAGTCATCAAGCTTACCTTCAGAATTCAGTTGTAAGGTAGGCATCCATTGGAAGAGGTAGATGGGCACACACCTGCTTTTTGGTACTTACAGAATGGCGCTCTTCGCGCAGATAGTCTTATGGTTTTTCTTTGTCTTGCTCGGCCAAAGCCAAGGTAAATAAGTTGTCATTTCTTTTTTTGCCGTTAAAGTTTATGCATGTGTTGAGTATTGTACATCGTTTTTATGCGGCAATTTATACTTTGAAAGCAAATTATTCGTCACACTTACAAAATAATTGATTCGCATTTTACGATGGAGCTGTTATACTTCCTAAATATTTGCCAGTTGATGGATTTGTGGCGCTAATTTGTAGAAACCGTCCAATGCCATTCTCATTTACCTGAATTTTATTAGATAGGCCTAATGCTGTAGTCATAAAAAAAAACGTTATTGTTGTAAAATATTTTGCGCATTACAGATTCACTCTTCTTCGTTTGTGTCAGATTCTATCCTTTCTGCCACAGAGTTGCAATGATTCGCACGCATTCTCATCAAAGCGCAACTTTACAAATCATGAGGTCAATACTCCATGTAAATGACGTCGAATAAAAAGCAAACCACAAACATTTCATTGTATTTTTTGTTCATGTTTCCCAAAGCATTGTCCTGCTACGTCATTCAAGAGCAGGACCGATCTTCTGGAATGTACCGCTGGGTGATTCCGGTGCCGGACCCGTGCCAATGTACCCAGGTCCAACTGGGTGGTATGAACACCCAGACACCCTGCCGACCCTTCAACGTGACCTACCATGATACCTTCCTGCTGAGCAACAATCCAGAGGAGATTCAAAAATGGCTAAATTGTTCGGGTAGGTGAAATAAATGGGCTAATTAGCAGTTTGTTTTGATAGGAAACCACTTCAATAGTAACGTCGTGTGCCCGGTAAAAGGACGTAACGACAAGTTCCCCGGTATTAAAAGGGTGTAAGCAATGATGTTAGATTTTGTGTTTCAAGAAAACCGAGCGGGAAAGTTGGATCAATATTTTTTGCCATTCAAAAGCTATTATGTAGAAAGGTTTAATTCTGCATGGGAATGGGAAAACATGTCTTTGGGTTATTTCTAGCAACAAAAATGTAGCAATAATGCCATATTTTTCATGCCAGGGGCCATTTTATTGATTATCCTTTTAATACTGGGACGAAATACTTTATGTGCCAGGTAAAGGGCGTACAAGGCCTTACGCTCTTTTACCGGGCACATGACGGTATAGTTTCCTATGACGTCTGCCTTAAACACGCATGAAATTAGACAATCACCCGTCTTGTTGCTGACAATTATAGGCGCGTATCTCTTTAACACAGACTATACAGGGAACCAGTTTTGTAGGTAAATAGAAGCCCCTACAACCCACCTATTGTGGGAAACTCTGCCATCGGGCTGAAAATGAGTATTACACCCTTATGTGATTTCCTAATAACGACAAAATGAGCGTCGCGTCGTGCCGTCGCGTCGTGCCGTCGCGTCTTAGCGTCACGATCGTGCCGGCGCGTCTTGGCGGTATACCCCTTTCTGATGTAAGGCAGGCGCGTACGCAGGATTTTTTCAAGGGGGGTGTGAAGTACAGGGTTCTATAGCCATGGTTGAAACTGCGGCCGCGAAGCGTGAAGCCTTTACGGCGTGGGGTCCGGGGCCCGCTTAAGGGCCCCGGGGAAATTTTGATCCCAAGATGCTATATGGTGCATTCTGAGGCATTTCTGAAGGCATACAGTTGAACATTTTAACTGAATATCTCTAACTCTTCCCTGTGTTTTTGTGGAAAAAATCTGTGGCAGAGATTTAACAATAAAAGATCTCGAACCTCTTAATAAATTTTCTCAGATTTGATTATTATTGCGTAAGCAAGGAGGAAGAAACAATAAAAAGTACCAAAATATATCTTAAACATAAAATAAATTTGTGTATATTCTAACGGTGGCAAAATAGTCTGCCGTGCAGTTTAAACAAATTTTCCATTGAATATTATTATTATTATTATTATTTTATTTTTATTTATTTATTTATTTATTTTTTTTATTTATTTTTTTTTTTTTTTTTGGGGGGGCACTTCTTGTGCAGATCGAATAGAATAATTAAATCTGTAATTATTAGGCCTTCGTGTATCGTTATAGCATGGGATTTGTCCCGTGAAAGCTATCTAAACTAACCCAAAAGAGTAACAAAACCTTTCATGAATTTTTTGTCAAATATTTTATTTGAGTAAATTAAAGTCGATGATTCTTATAAATAATGAGAGTTGAAATCTCGCACATGCACGGTCATATCATGACGGTGCAGCTGGCCGCTGGCCAAAACAATCCCGGTAGTAAAGCGTGTATATCACACTGTCAAACATGAACAGTAAACAAAAGAGGTAACCAATTACAAAAACAATTCGGGGCCTACAGCAACAAACGAAGTGATACCGACAAGAAATTGATTGCAAATTATTTTGTTCATTACAAAAATGGGGTCTCATTCCGTAGTGTGTCGCGCGTCCACCGCGCGCGCTGCACACGCACGAACAAAATAATGACACGACTGCTTCACACTACTTCTATGAAGGTCAAACCTTTCACTCTCCGTGTTGAGTTAACAGACAAAGATAAATAGAAACTTGTCTCCAAGGAAGGGCGTCGTTCGCTACCGAAGAGGTGGGGGTGGCGAACAGCGGCGCAGCGATGGAACTTTCTTTCGGGGGGTGGGGGTGGAAGCCTAAATTTGTCGACTGACATCAAATGAAAGTAAAAGCACAATGACACGGTACTCACCAACATGTGGGGGTTTGGGGGCATGGCCTAGCCCCCGAGCGCTCATGAGGTTTTTCAGTTATTCGAAGGTTTGAAATGGCCCTCGGATACCTAGCATTAGACGACTCATAAAATATTCGAAATGCAAGCTTTGAAAACTGTAATTATTTCTCGAATCCCCTGTTTGAGTGAATAGACATAATTTCTAGTGGGGGTCCAGGGGGCGAAGCCCCCGGACGCTCTACGTTTTTAAATGTTTTCATGGCTGAGGAGGACCGCCAAGTTGCCGAAAATAGACGTTTAATTTTGAAATTCAAACTTAGAATACTTAGGATTCAGGACAAATCCCCTACTGTTGGAATTTATATAGGCATCACTTCTTAAGCGGGTCCGGGGGCGAAGCCTCCCGACCTCTACGGGTTTTAGTGTTTTCAGAGCTTAGATTTCTGCACGTTGCCGAGAATATTAATTTGTTAATTCAAAGTTTGACTTCTCACACTACAAGGATGAAACAAAAATTTTCAGTCGGCAAATTAGTCGGCAAATCTCTAGGCTTGCCGAATGGATTTGTGTTCAGTCCAAGCCCTTACGCGGGCACGTTTGGTGTTTAATTTGCCGACTGTGGCTCTAAATGCTTACTTAGGAAAAATATTTGGGGTGTCACCTCCACATCCCCGGTCGCTACGCCGTTGGAGACGAGAAACATTCAGAGAAACAAAAAGCATACCTGAAAGTTTTCACTCCCTCGTCAAAAAATTAATTGTTCTGCAGGTCGTTCTCGTTTGCCATGCAGACAGAAAATGTATAACAGGCGCGTTCATGATTGTCTGGAACAAAACTCGCCAATTTTCTGCATTGATTAGGGCCATAAACAAGCTTGGCCGGAAATAGGCCGGAATAGCATTGTGCGCGTTGTCCATCTTTGTATGCGCCATCGACAGGGCAATGTAAACACAAAAATCATTTCACCCATTACCATTCGAACGTTATCAGTTCTTTGAAGAAAAATGTATGAAACCCGAAAACACCCACGTTTACTTTCCCCGAAATGCTGTATATTGTTACTTTTATTTAGCATAATATCCATTTTTTTTTTGGGGGGGGGGCATGTCTCCCCCCCCCCATCCCCCACCAATCGACGCCCTTGCTTGTCTGGCCATCCCCTGTGGTGTAATTCCATTCCTGGATTAATTAAATACTGCATTCAGTCAGTGCACTAAAAGGGTTAGTCTTATAACTTGGTGAATACCTAACTGCTACCGGACAATAGGAATAAAGCGGGTTTAGTAGAAAGGCTGCTGCAATGCTGCAATCAACTACGGAGATAGAGATTTGGAGATTCGCGCCACCGGTGTGCGCCGCGCCACCTTCATATTATTTCACGCTGCTTTGTACTGCGGACGTGGTAGAGTTCACATTTTATGTCTTCAAACGCGCTCCGCCGCGTTGCGATTTTGCTCACGCCACGTACTTAATACGTGTATATAAGCGCGGAGTGGACAGGGGCGGAAGGGCCTATACGAACAATGTCGAAATCCCCCCGTTTCATACTTTTTATTTATTATGTTGTTTTTCTTTTTAATTTGTTTAGCGGTAATAAAAAAAATCTCTTTCTCCTTTTCTGTACTTTGGTACTCTCTTTTCCATCCCCATTTTTACAGGGCAAAGGGGGGTGTTTAACAGCCAAAACACCCCCCCCCTGCGTACGCGCCTGATGTAAGGTATAGGTTGCTGCATGCTACGATGCATGCTGCAACTGTTGGTAGGTTGTTCTGTGCTGCAAATAGTGAGATTCAGATTTTGAGAACAAAATATCCCAAAAGACGCTCATGTAAAAAGCAAAACAAGAGTGTAGAGTATGCGTGGTTTAATGTTTTTGCTTCTTCATGATTTTAAAATGGAAAAACTCGGGATACTTTTTTTTAAGAACATCTTGGAAACAAAGGTTGAATTATAAGTCTTTCTAAACTACATTAGGTTCTCTAATAATACTTTTTATATAAAAAAAATGTAGTAAAATTATAATTGTTTTTTCCTACCCCATTTTCGGTTATACATACGATAGGTATTAACGACTCAAAGTCTACTTAAAGATAATTGCCCTTTGATTATAGTGTTTAATTTTACTCTTAGATATTACCTGCTCGACTAAAGACATTTACACTTCGACTGGGGTTATAACCAATTGCACGAATGACGTAACGGTCACGTATGGTACTGTTTGCCATCTGTCATGTAACGATGGTTACATACAAGCAACGTCATTGGCATCGTGTCAAAGCCGTGGAAATCGTATCGGGGTGTGGTCAGCTGCCACAATCCGCTGCGAGGGTAAGTTGTTTTCTAAAGAGGCCTGTACGTCTGAGTGTGTGGTGGTTTTTCGTCGTCGTTGTTGTTGTCGTTGTCGTTGTCATTGTCGCTGTTGCTGTTGCTGTTGCTGTTGCTGCCGCTGCCGCTGCCGCTGCCGCTGCCGCTGCCGCTGCCGCTGCCGCTGCCGCTGCCGCTGCCGCTGCCGCTGCCGCTGCCGCTGCCGCTGCCGCTGCCGCTGCCGCTGCCGCTGCCGCTGCCGCTGTCGCTGCCGCTGCCGCTGCCGCTGCCGCTGCCGCTGCCGCTGCCGCTGCCGCTGCCGCTGCCGCTGCCGCTGCCGCTGCCGCTGCCGCTGCCGCTGCCGCTGCCGCTGCCGCTGCCGCTGTCGCTGCCGCTGTCGCTGCCGCTGTCGCTGCCGCTGTCGCTGCCGCTGTCGCTGTCGCTGTCGCTGTCGCTGTCGCTGTCGCTGTCGCTGTCGCTGTCGCTGTCGCTGTCGCTGTCGCTGTCGCTGTCGCTGTCGCTGTCGCTGTCGCTGTCGTTGTTGTTGTTGTTGTTGCTGTTGCTACTGTTGATGTTGTTGCTGTTGCATTTTTTGTGTCTTTTGATGGTTTTGGGGTGAGTGTATTGTTTTCTTTTTAATCTGCTATTAAGGCCCTTTCGAAGATCATTATGGCTTTGAAACCAGAAACAGCAAAAACGCAAAGACTTTGCTGCATTAAAATGTTCAGACACATCTTCGTTATGTTCGTTTTTTGTCTAAACTAGGAAACAAAGACACACGGGTGGTCAAATAAAACATTCGTATAAACTAGATTAAAACATACTCTTACCGATTTTCAGGCTATTTTGAACTATTTATTTCTGGTTTTAATCGAGTGGTTTTAAATTTGAAAGTTTGTAGAAAGTAGAATACTTCTTGCTCTAACCAATCGACTAATGAAAAAGCTATAGTATAGGATTGACATTTGAAGAAATTTCTCTTGCTGCAGCTGTGACCTGCCCAACACCAACGGCTCCTGCCTATGGGTACATAGCAAGATGTGTACATCGAGGCAACACTATGACCAATACATCTTCACCGCAGCCGTACAATACTACATGTGATGTCGCATGTCAAACCGGCTACACTTTATTCGGTTCAGCCAATTTTACCTGCCTAGTGACTGGTTCATGGGACGAAAGTGACTCTGAATGCAAAGGTTGGCTTTGTTGAGTATTTTTGTAGGAGTACCAAGTGCGCCCTCAGTGTTCATTGGCCTGATGTAACTTTATATTGTGCAAAAAAGAAATGATGTAAGTTTGTGTGTGCGAGAAAGAGCACAAACTTTTGCCTCTGGAATTCTCTTTTGGAGATCCATGCTCCCAATGTTTATTATCTAGGAGGAGTATCCTCCTGGTTTCACCCAGTGAGTAATTCTTGAGTTTCTTAACCTTTGTCATAGAAATAATTGTATTTTTGAAGGATGAATGAATCGTTGATTGTAAAACTGCTTGCAGAACTGTGTAGGGTAAGCCAGTCACGTGTTAGCTTTTGGTATCCGCATTGTTTTGTACTGTGGCTATTCTACTCTATTATATTGTGTACTACTATCTTACCAAAAAAAGTAACGGCCTCATCACATAGAGTCGAAACGTGAGGCCATTCACAATTTGTTGCAATAAGCAGTTTGCAACAGCTAATTTATTTTCTCACTACTTTATCTTGTAAGAATAAAATCGAGTTCAGGAGATGTATATTCTGTATCCTAAGACATTATCTTCTTTTCTTTTTCTTTTTTGTGAATCCTCATCTGCTTAAAACCTCCCTTTTCTCCTCTTCTCAAGTATTTGGCACCTTCAATTCGGCTCATGAATTTGACGTCTTTTTAACTAACCGTTTGTTTACCTGTCTACAACCCTAATAAGTAATGATTCCTCATTTTTGATCATTAAACCAATTAATAACCTATACAATATGTATAAATTTCAATTTGCCTTACACCGATGTGTGATAAGCACAGGCAACTCGGGTGGGATTCGAACCCACGACTCCCGCATGACTAGAGCAGATGTCTTAACCACTAGACCACCGAGCACGCCCGGTGACGAGGGGCCAGTTCGAATCCAGTAGTATTAGCGGCAGGTACCGCAAAACAATTAGATAGATGTTAATATTAACATCGGTGTAAGGCAAATTTGAAATTTATATTCATTTCCCCCGATGCAAATATTAACATCTATCTATACAATATGCTTTGAACTCTCTTGAAGACAATCAGATCTTCTACTCGGACATTTAGTTCCCTAGCTCAGTTGCAACTAATTCATACACAAGTTGTTTGTCATTATTGTTAAATTACAACTCCCTAAATACATTTCAGTAAATAAATGAATTAATTGATAAACTGCATTATACTATTGCAATTTTTAAAATCCGTTAAACTTTTATTGTTTTTACCAGATGTGACTAATCCGGCTGTGAAGTGTTCATATGACAGGTACATATTTACTCAGTATATGGGGAGCTTGATTGTTGTTCCATGGCACAAGTGGGAACCTGTCTGGGTGAGAACATATTAAGTTATTTGATTTTAGTCTTGTATGACTTTAGATGTTTTTTTTATAACATTTGGCTGGTATCATATTATGAATTTATTATATAATATTATCATTTGCTTTTTGTAAAAATGAAGACATTCAAAAGGGAGATGTTTTTTAGAGATGTTTCGGCCATGAAGTAAAAAATAATTATATCCCTGTGGATAGTTCACTGCTCACTGGACTGAGATGATCTTTCAATGTTGCATTGTTCTCGAAAATATTATTTCAAAATAACATTATTCATGACAAGAAACTCGGTTTAGTCTAGCTTGCAATTTAATGAAATTCAACCACTTAAACACAATTTCTTTACGGAAGCCATGTTCTCGAGATGTTTGATTATTATTGGTTTTTATCAGTGGATACGTCAACCTCTCAACGTTTGAGTAACTGATTATCATTTATTTTAAATCACAGGCCATCGATGCTGGACATAAGATGGAAGCAACTTTACATTCGATTAACTCTGTCCCCATCAATGGTTCTAAGCCCACTACACTAGATCCCGGAGAGTATTTCTTGGTTTACACAGCAACAGACGACTCCGGGAACACTGGATCATGCAGAATGAAAATTATAGCGAAAGGTTAGCACGTTGTTTCCGAACCGCAAAGCTCGTTGGATACCAATACAAAACAACACGATTTGATTTGAATAAAAACTATTGTCTGGACAGGAGCTAAAAGAGAACGAGCCATGATACAACTGGTACATTGATCAATGGTATCGTTTCGGCAGGCCATCATCCTGTTTAGGTCTATTGGACACTGTCTTTGCTGCTTTCATGTGCTTATTTTCCCGTCTCAACAGCCACTGTCATGAGAATCTACTTGTTGATAAAAGTTAATCCAAATGATTCCTTTGCCGGAGCTAACAAGCTCAAGATATTGATTCCTGTTAAAAACCTTAAACGTGTGTCTTATTGTGTATTATTGTAGAAATAAAGTGTGGAGGTTCTCCCGTTCCACCACATGGCCACGTAACCAAGGTAGCAGGACATGGAACGTGCACAGAGGGCGCTTTTCGGGGTTCGGTGTGCATGTTCAGCTGTGATACTGGCTACATTCTCTCAACTGGAGGCGCTTCAGCAACGAGGAAATGCAAACTTTATTATAAATATCATAACATATACAATATATACATGTATAATGGTTTTGATTGGTATCCGTCCAAGGCACCATCCTGTTCAGGTATATTTACGGATTTATTCAGACCTCTTTGTTGGCAAAGTTCTATGATTATGTTTGTCTTGTCACTCACACAATTCTCCCACCCTTAAACCTTATTGGAAGCGAATCTTGTTGGCTTTCTTATTTTATTTCATTAATATTTTTCGGTATGGGAATGGAGTTAAAATTATTAATTAACAAGATCATTAAATAGATCAGCTATTTTGATACTCCAGGAGACTGCGTAGATGACGGAAATCGAATAAGTACACTGTTGTCACTATCTATCACGTTCCTTGTCAGCAAAAAAATAAATATTATACCGATTTTCTTGTATCGCCACCAGCAAGTGGCAGACTTTGCCTCAGAGAACCAGTTTGGCATCGATTTGAATGAGTTGAATGATCGATACCAACGAGTGGCAGATTTTGCCTCAGAGGACCAGTTTGCCATCGATTTGAATGAGTTGTATTATCGATATCCAACGAGGTGCAGATTTGGCCTCAGAGGACCAGTTTGGCATCGATTTGAATGAGTTGAATGATCGATACCAACGAGTGGCAGATTTTGCCTCAGAGGACCAGTTTGGTCGATTTGAATTCAAGATAAAAAGATTGCTACTTAATGATTAAGACCATTAAGACTGAAGAATACATATTAACTTTTTTTCTTTCTTTTTTTATCCCAGCCATATCATCATGTCAAGAATACATTGAAGCTGGGCATTCCCATGGTAACGGTGACTACTTGATATCCCCACGTTGTGAAGACAACTCGCTTAGTCCCATAAATGTGTGTAAGTACATCACTGAATAGTTCATGCCATTCTTCATTATCAAACAAACTTTTGTGCTTTTTCTTGTCTAGTTCGTATTCAATTGAAAAAAGTTGAAAATCAAAATGTATTAAATGTCTTTTGTCGAGGGGATTATCGCGGCTGATGAATGAAAACATGCTCGAGTTAAAATACATGCCCGCTGTCATGATAAGAAATCAACCATGCACCATTCTTTCTCTAGAGTACAATCGGTCACTAAAATGGTCGGAAACTCTTTCCACCAGAATGACATGTTTTTGTTCCACCAGCCTTACAATAAAATAACGGTGTTTTTTTCTTCTTTAGATTGTGACCAGGAGTCCAACGGTGGGGGATGGATGAGGTAAAGAAATAACATGAATTTCTTAATTTACATTTACATTTGAAGACGTTTACATTTGTTTGCATTTGCATTCACATGTAACATTCGTATTTTTACAGACAACGAACGTCTTCCATCAGAGACAGTATCATAAACTAAAGCTCTGTGTTTGTGCTTCAAAAAGCACAACTCAGCCGACCTCAGATGTGGCTCTGGTCAAGATGCACAAGACCAAACAAATTGGCTAAATTCGGCAGGATTGTGGCAATTGAGCGTTTTATTTTGTTGCAGTTCAATGACCCCTACGTGACATCTAGGTGACCTTTGACCCAACACCTATTATGTACTTTGGTCAGTTGTCCTTATGTCAAAGTTTGGTTACAATTGGCTAAAGCGTTTGAAAGTTTTCAGGGCGATTTTCAGGCTGATCACGTGACATCAGCAAATGAACCATATGTGACCTTTGACCCAATACTATGTACATCCCATGATTATGAAGCATGGTCCCGGGATGACACCTGTAAAGTTTGGCTTCGATCGGACAAAAACTGTGGAAGAGGAAGCATTTGGTAATTTTTTACTAAAATGCTGTCTAATGACCCCTAAGTGACCTCTAGGTGCCCTTTGATCCAATACATAGTACAAGCTTTGATCAGTTGTGGCTGTGTCCATTTTCATACAAATCACGTGGCATCGTGAAAAAGAAGAAGCAACTGACACGACCACAGTATATCATCCGTCGGCTGATACATAACAAACTACAGCAGGACTGCAATATATCAGCCGTCAGCTGTTGTAACAGTTGAACATTATGAATTATATTTTATCCCCGATTTTCACTCTATTTCGGGCAACTGTTTCGTGTTTTTAAGGCGAGATTTATTTACTCTCTTTCTTCCTGGTATATCACCTTATAATTTTTATTATTTAATTATATACAAAGGTTCTACTACAAAAGCGGCGAAGAGAAATGAATCAACTACGACTTTATAACAGTGGAACTTCTGCGTATGATTTGTATTTTATCCCCGATTGTCACTCTAGTTTGGGCAAACAATTCGTAATTTTAACGCGAGATTTATTTACTCTCCTACCTGGTATATAACCTCATATTGATATTGACTATTGCACACAATTAATTCTATGTAAAGGTTTTACTACAAAAGCGGCTTAGAGAAATGCATCAACTACGACAACTTAGACTGGACTGGTGGGCTGGTCAGTTGCCTGGAGTTGGACACAAACGGATCATCATTCGCAGTTAGTGACAATATTACCACATTGAACACTGATAATTCATGGATTCTTAACGGATGCTCCTGGTTGGCTGAAAAAGACGAGCCTCATGACGTCATCGCCAGATTGGCCAATTGTAAAACACCTACGGGCAACAACTGGTCATCCAGCTACAAAAGTATGAAAATGTGTTTTCTTAGATTAAAAACACCATTGTTTATTTAGTAGGTGAATAGATTGAAACAAATCGATATACCCTTGGTGGTTTAAGGTTCGAGACCTCGAGCCCCCTCCCGTCAACAACCCTTTCCATAAGTTGTTTAAAACTTTGTCCTTTTTCATCACAGATGGCCACGTACGTATCTCCGGAGTTCTCTCTACCCAAGGTGACTGGCTAAACATGGATGATGGGTGTGGTCAGTACATTCACGTGGGGAACAACACATCATTCCGCATTGGTGGATCAGGCGCCCTTCGCAAGGGTGAGTTCGTGAATATCGACTCGCCTTGTGAGGTGGATAATGCTCTCACCTCGCTCTGGTAAGTTCGGAATAATGGGAGACTTTAGAACGCTAGGTGGCAGCAGACTTACCAGGTAAATTTCCAGTATATTTCTGAGCATGTACACATATATTCGAGAACAATGGATTTACCTAGTAAGTCTGCTGCCACCTAGTGCCCTTAAAGTCTTACATTAAATACTGTTTTAAACTCTGGCGGTGTTATTAAAAGTATAAAAAGATAACATTTGAAATGATTACTAAAAAAAAAAAAAAAAATTGTATTCGAAGTTTCCTATTGTAGTAAATTGGGATTGTTGAAAGTTGTCTTAGTTTCCTCCAACATACTTATTTTTTATTTGTTTTCATAATTAAGACTCATCTTTTTTTTCTTGGCAATATCAGGGATGCAGACAACGTGAGGGTCATGTGGATCAAGACCTAAGTCGACGGAAGCTGTTCATCTTTTCAATTGTTTAATTGTTTTACTCTTGCTTATTGTATGTTAACAAAATGTGTTGGGTACTTTGGTGCAACAATGTATTCATGCTTTTTACTAACCTTAAGAAATAAAGGCATTCGTAATAAAAGATTTTAAGCTAAAATTGTAATTTGTATAAAGTTGTAGTTATCGTTTAGGAATAAAGAAACATTCATTTTAAGTACACTCGATAAAAGTTCCGGATCCACCTGAAGAAGAGCCTCAGGAGGCCCGATCCGTTTTTCTGGTCGCACTGACCAGAAATCTGGTTTAATAGTGTGTCTTTGACTCAAGTTCTGGGTCATGTTGACACGAAATCAGGTCATGCTGACCGAACATGGGTCTGATACCCTGAGACCCTTCTCTTGGTCAATACACCGCTTGCGCGACAATGTTGACATGTGGTCACGTGACCCCCCCTACTGGGTATAACCGCCGTACAGCTGATGGCAAAAGGTAGGCCTAAATCACTGTAAAAAAAAAAGGGGATAAACAACGTTGGAAAAGCGAGCATTAATACCTACCTTTCAAATTGGCAAAGGAATCACACAGTTTTGGAAAGCAATTTCTTTGGATGATTTCAGCTTCAAAACTTTGAAACTTTTGTGTTGAAAAGTGTGTGGTGATCGCGGTCGTCTGGCCTAACGTTCCGTCACGCGCTGTACACATCGTGCACATATAATACGTTACTTGTACAATTTTCAAAACTTGCTGGAACTGTCCTTACTGGCTTTATTCAACCACTTGAAGGTCTCTGGTACAAACTCTGGAATATCTTTCACAGATTTCGAGCAAGAAAGCCTCGATCGAATAAAATGCATTAATCATCGTGTACCGTACCGCACTTTCCTATATACCTTTATCATGCTACCACCATCTTGGTCATGTTCCCTTTATCCAATAACAGTAATATACGCTAATATCCATTGCACAAAAATGAACCAGACTATTTGCCCTTCCACCCTCGGTTTGGTTACATTGGTTTGAATGGGAGAAAACCAAGATGGCCGCACCATGATAAAGGTCTATTGAGGACGTCGTGTGTGTTTACATTTTATACCCAGAAGTGGTCACGTGACGCGGGTCGCGCAATCGGTCTATTGTGAGCAGTGCCTTTAGTAGAGTGGATGTTATTGTTATAATAAATAGTCTGTTTTCGATGTATGTTGTGGTATATCAGTGTAAAGAAATCCGGTAGATACTTGGCTTTTTTACCAGTTGGTCCCCTCTCTCGTGACTTGAACGAAGAGAGGCTAACCTCATAATGGTTATTGGTTATTAATTGAACAAATAAAGTTAGCTGTTTCAAACTTTTTACCAACCACAAGGACCTGTAGTATAAGTTCAAAAAATTGTCAATGGCCTGACGTTTCGAGCCTAGCAGAGTCTTTCTTAGATGAAGAATGTCCTAAACATTTATTTTTTTTCATTGAACTTAACAATAATCTCGTAGTTTTGGGGAATGTAAATTTTGTGCTTTGTTTAGATACAGGGTTTGCTTCTTTTTGTAGCATGTCAATAGCCAAGCTTTATTTATATGTGTTAATGTGGCGTGTACATTGGATGACAAGCGTTCAATAAAGATGGCTGTGTAAATACAACAAGTGAAGTTGTAGTTATCGTTCAGTAATAAAGAAACTTTAGTTTACGTACACTTGGCTTACGTGCACAAAGTCCCGGATCCGCCTGAAGAAGAGTCTCAGGAGGCCGGATCCGTTTTCCTGGTCGCACTGTCCACAATCTGGTTCAATGGTGTGTCTTTGACTCAAGTTCTGGGTCATATTGACCCGAAATCAGGTCATGCTGACCAGAAATGGGTCTGATACCCTGAGACCCTTCTCTTTTAGGCAAGTATAAACAGCTCTATGTGTTATCTCGTTGTCCCTTGTGGAAGAAGGCATGTAAGATAATACGTCTGTAAAAATGTATCTTGTTTACATTGCATTTAAAAAACGCGCAGCCCATAACAGTGAAAATTAGGGCATTAAAATCAATAACAACAGAGAAAAGGGCCACTATATTTAATGCTTTTCGTGTTTGTGTGGGGAAATTTATACAATGGAACAAATGTCCCCATGTTTTTCTTAGTAGAACCCTGTCCCCACAAGGTAATTCAATAGAAAAGGGAATATAGAACAACGATAGGGAGTCCCCACAACTAGGTGTTAAAAAGAAGGAGAGGGTGTTTTTGTTTGTTTATGTTTTTTTCTCTCATAAAAACTCTCTAGGTCAATTCTGAATAGCTCAAAGCACTTCCCGTTCAAGATGGACCTAAGTATGATACTAGCCTATATAGCAACGTCTGTTTTAACAAATAAATAAATAAACAAACAAAAATAATAATAAATACAAATCAAGACTTTTAACGCCAATATTGGAGTTAATATTTGCGATTTGGGGCATAAATCAAGAGATTTTATGCCAAATATGTATGGGCTGTCCCTTTAAAGCCACCGTAACTATGGAAAACGCAAGATGATACGTTCTTGTAAAATGCGCTAAATAGGAACTAGTTGTTGTTATTATTATCATCATCATTAAGTAGTGCTTAAATATTAATAGCTGACCGCTAAATTCAACAATAAACATAAATGCGGAATAGAGGATTGAGTTGGTTTTCACTTTTGTCCTTTCCCGTTGTCCTTCCAAAAGCGAGAAAACAGCCAAATCCATAGTTTCCTTTGCAGTTCCATAAACTGTAACTCATTTGTGGTTACCAATGAGTTTACCGGAGGTACAATGAATTTTAATAAGTCTATACAATTTTCGATTGATTTGTTGTTGTGAGGTGTGAAATGCATAAGAGTTTATCCTCACCGGGTGTTCATCTACATACAACGAACAATCAATAATACTTCATGTCGCCAAATCATAACGTTTCCACACGCGAGTTTGCTAAAATGGGATCTTGTCTTTCAGAAAACGTTATCAGGGATGCTTTCACATTGACAAAAAGTAGATGAGATATATCAGCTTTCAGAGATACGTTAACGCATTTCTTTTCTAAAGATTCTTGGCGTCTCTTTGTGGCGAAATGACAAGGATGAGCTTACATATTTTGGCAACACTTCTAACAATATTCCTCGGAAGCACAGGGTACATGATTGTTTCTCACCACTTATGCCAGAAAAGACAGACCTCAACGAGAACACTGAGTAAGTTTAAATGCCTTTTTACCAAGGTATTTGATTATGTCTGTTGTGTTTTCCCTAACTGTAAGACTTCTATAATTTCAACTCTACGGAACAGACTACAAGGTAAAAGCTTTAATTTTGTGTTTCTGTGATAAATCGTTGTTTTTCTCTGAGTTTGCCACAGCCGTACTGCTGCTGCTGTTGTTTCCTTGTTCAGGATTTTCTTTTCAACAAAGCTGGTAGTGTCTTTTTACTGTATTTTTTTTTTCACAAACAGAAGCTACAGTAACAAGTAACGTTTCGACGAGGAGAAAAGCTTCGAATAACATCAAATCTGTCGAGCAACTTCAAAACAGTCTCGACGAAGCACTCAGTCGAGAGGTACGGCGGAGGCTAAGGCTCCTTGATACAGCCTGCACAGGGATTAAACCTCAACGGAACCAAGCGTACAGATTCTCTGCACAGTTCTTCACACATTTCATCGTCTTGGATCCATACAAGCTTCTCTTCACCTTCATCCCGAAGGTGTCTTGTACAACATGGCGGGAAATCTTCAGTGTCCTGATGGATAAAGCAGGGAGTGTTGCATTTAGAACTTTGGATACATACACCGAAGAAGAGAGGTACGTGCGTCTCAAGACGTTTCGGAAAGCCGTCTTTGTCCGTGAGCCGACAACACGCCTGCTCTCAGCCTGGATGGACAAGTTCCGTGGCGTTCAAAAGGTTCAGGAGAAATGGGAGAGATACTTCGGGAAGAAGATTGTGAAGCGATACCGTGAAGGGAAACATGGCGGCAAAGGGCGATGGCTGAACGTTACCTTTTCAGAGTTCGCTCAGTTTGTCATCTCGTTGGGTCCGTACTACGATATGGACCCGATAAGCGATCACTGGCTCCCGCAGACTGAGATTTTGCTTCCGTGTGATGTAAATTACCATTTCATCGGCCATTTTGAAAATCTTGCCGTGGAAGGACCTTACTTTCTCCGCTGGTTAGGACTCGATCATTTAGTTAGGTTTCCTAGGTTTCATCCATCAGCCGCTGAACTTGCAAGAGATGTTGAGCTGAAAAATGTTTCTGTGGATGTGATAAATGGCATACTCAATTTGTACAAAAGGGACTATAAAATATTTGGATATTCCACTGACATTATAGGAAGAAGACATTAATTAGTGAGCTGATTTAGATCTTCCACGGATAATCCTCCTTTCATTAGGTCTTTGCCCATCAGGTTTCTTCTTCTGTAAGTCATCCCCTGAAGAAAGTCTACCCTTTCCAAACCCACACAAACACAACTCCACGAAGTGCCCTTGTATAGTAGGCCTAGTCTAACTCTTTCGTCCTCATTTATTCCAATATTTAGGTGTTCGGGCACTCCGCACGGAACACCTCCTTTTTTTGTCTTTCTCTGCCTGTGCTTGTCCCCCAAACAAATGCACACTTCTTCAAGTCACACAAATTTCAAACTTTACGCATAGTTAGAACTTCACGAGGACACGAAACCACTGAAGTGACGTCATGTTTTTTTGTTTTTTTTTAAACTTTTCTCATACAATTCAAACAGTGAATTCATAATTGTAATAAAATTATTACTTAAAGTACTTCAAGCAATAAGTCAATGCCTATAAAGTAAAAAAAAAAAAAAAAAAAAAAAAAAAAAAAAAAACTTCATCATGTGCAGCCAGTGAGCGTGGTCCACTGGCCAAATGCTAGAGCTTTAAAACACCCTAGCCGAGGACCAGTCAAAATTCTCCCCCAATCCAAGTGGTCGGCGGCTAACTTCAAAATATGTGATGTTCATCAGTTTTGAAAAATCATCCCTTATTTAATATGAAATGTTGACCAGTGACATTTTTTTATGGGCTAGTGAAATGACAGCAAGCTAACTGCTTCTGCTGGCTACATGTAGGCCTAGTCACTATACAATTTAAGGGCAAACTTTGGCCAGCCATCTTGTAGTGTTCTATTCACCCCAGTGTAACCAAAGTGAGGCTCAGAGGGAAAATAGTCCAACCCCTTTTATTTGGGGTTATTTCTGTCTGAGATTTATTTAGTTGTCAAAGACCTTTCTAATGATGTTTATATTGTAAAAATCTAGTGTGTACTGAAAGAGATATGATTTTTAAAATATTAAACTTTGATTTCATGTAATTCAACACCCGATGATGTCATGATGGTGTTAGTGTTCAAGTGTCGTAGAAGAAACTCGAACAAATATAAGAGGTGTTCGACTGAAGCCCAACACACACACATACACCCCCACACACAAAAAAACCCTTCCAGAGAAAAAGCATTCCCGAAGAGCATTTTAGTTCTTAAGAAATATTTTTCCATTTGGCCCCAGTTCCCGCCGTTTTGTTCTCGCACTGGAATAAATTAACGTAAGCCATCCGGTATTGAGACTTTCACCCAACAAGTTCATTCCGTACATTCCTTGGGCTGGGGTTTACTGCGGAATTTCACCTGGTTTTCTTATTAAGATCCTCATTGTTATGCAAAATTATAAGGAGTTTTGCGTTCTTTTCGAAGTAGGCCTACTCACTGTAGCGAATACAGCGGCAGCGCATGGCATTCAGATGGGGCTGTTGCAGAGTGGAGGGCAGCATGGCCGTATCTCCCGGCTCTTTACGTGGGATTTGGACGTTGCGTTTTCTGACAAACTTTACTTGTAAATTCATCAAAATTCTTACCAAGGTCATTCAGAAATATGTCTTCAATACAATGTAGGCTAACTGTTGCATGCACTTTTAGAACCAAATGTGATATTCTTTATCAATGGCTTGGCCAATATTTGAAGTAGGTCTACAAGAACTTCGACCCTACCGTATAAACCGTTCGCACTTTTGTCACTGGCCAGACAGTTTTCACTAAAACCAACTGCAGTATATTGAAGACAAAATTCACTGTTGAGCCCTTTAGTACATATCGTGAGTTCCACGAAGTTCTCTAGTTCCGACAAATTTTAACTTCGGTGTTGAGCTTGTGAGTGGCTGGAGAGAGCTCCGGTGATGTCCTTTGACTGCAGAGTAAATCTTCACGACCAGAAGCCGAACACATCGTTCCAACAACATCTTACTGAGGATGACCGAGGTAAGGCTTGTAAAAAATTTAAGTGGAAATTGTTTTCCCGGTGTGCGCTAAATATTCAAATTGGATACTAAACAATAAAATGGGAACTAATTATTGGGTCCTTGCTTGTTACTTTTAGTTTAGTAATACACTGGTTGTCCACGAATTTATTAGAGTGTTTCACTTAAAAACCTATTCTCTTGCTGGAAACCTTGGTGATACAATTGTCTTCTTATTTTTCATGGTTAGATTATTATGCATGTAGTTTTTTTGGGCTAAAATGCCGTATCCGGCCGTCACTTTATATCCATGGAATTTAATTAAATTTTGATCCTTACCTATCTAGAAGGGTTGAAGAATATATCTAGCAAGGAACAGGAAGTTTGAACAATTCTAAAGGGTTGAAAACGTGAAAAAAATCCTCGAGGCTTCGCCTTCCAGTGACATGAAAATAAACACCATTTTGTGTTCATTTGCCCGTGTGCGCGCGAGTGGTAACTCCAATAATTTGAGTCGGTCATCGTTCATGCGCAGTGGAGAAGTCAATCGGACCTTTCTATTTTCCAAATAGGTAAACTGAGATGTTTAGGAGGGAAGTTGACATGGCATTCAAAACTTAGCTTCGGGGATGGGGGTGATCACGACGTGCGTCTTCAGCAGTTGAACATACCCAGGACCGATACTAATGGAATCATCCATAGTGTTCCATTCACGTGGCTCATGTGTAATGCATGTTGGCATTCATAAGGTTAGGAATATTCAAATTATGCAAATTTTAGGACAATCCTGCTAATTTGATTATTCATAATTATTCATAAAAAATTACATATTCATTATGACCTTTAGTGTGGTAGTTTCACATAGAACTAACAAACCCATCATGGTGTCAAAGCCTCATAGCCTAGCGGTGTAGGCTGTGGTCTTGTGTGTTAATAATGTGTTCTTTCCCTTACAGGTTCGAATCCCAGTAAGTAAAATGCAATATATAATTGTGTAATAAGTAATAACTAATGTTCGATTCCTCCAGGCAAATAAGATACAGGTAAAAACATGGAGAAAGTTAAGAGAGGACACTGGAAGGTGGGAGGGCATGAGGGAAAGCGCGTTCGTTTTTTTTTTAAATACGTAAAAAAAGTGGCAGTCGGTTGCGGCAACATTTCCCGATTTTCAAATTTTGATAAACTCTTAATACAAGTATATCAGTTGTTCTGAGCAATAGTCAAGTCCAAATGCTGTCGTGTGCAAGGCAATTCTCCTTCCAAGTCCGTTGTACATGCACACAAAATATGACACAATTTCATTTTAATGATTTTTTTGGTCTGTTTCTGAAAAACTTGAAATCCTATTCAATTGAAGTTTGCCACCAGTTTTTTTTATGATGTGTTTATTGCAAACTATAGGATGGGAATGAATCTTTTCTTTCAAATTGACGATTTCAAACCTTTAAAGGTGCTAATTCTGAGACATTTACTCCATTACCATAGTATTTGTGGGATGAGCCTTCTCTTCAAAGAAAAAGTTTAGAATGTTTAGAAAGTTTTTACCTGGCAGTCTTTTGTTGACACTGTGCACATGTATCCACCACCAATGCTCACCCCAACAGGTCTGGCTGTAGTCACCACTGAATAAGAGACAGGTCTGGCTGTAGTCACCACTGAATAAGAGACGGGTCTGGCTGTAGTCACCACTGAATAAGAGACGGGTCTGGCTGTAGTCACCACTGAATAAGAGACAGGTCTGGCTGTAGTCACCACTGAATAAGAGACGGGTCTGGCTGTAGTCACCACTGAATAAGAGACGGGTCTGGCTGTAGTCACCACTGAATAAGAGACGGGTCTGGCTGTAGTCACCACTGAATAAGAGACGGGTCTGGCTGTAGTCACCACTGAATAAGAGACAGGTCTGGCTGTAGTCACCACTGAATAAGAGACGGGTCTGGCTGTAGTCACCACTGAATAAGAGACAGGTCTGGCTGTAGTCACCACTGAATAAGAGACAGGTCTGGCTGTAGTCACCACTGAATAAGAGACGGGTCTGGCTGTAGTCACCACTGAATAAGAGACAGGTCTGGCTGTAGTCACCACTGAATAAGAGACGGGTCTGGCTGTAGTCACCACTGAATAAGAGACGGGTCTGGCTGTAGTCACCACTGAATAAGAGACGGGTCTGGCTGTAGTCACACTGCATAAGAGACGGCCGAACTGAGAACATTTAGTAGGCCTGGACAAATTTATCTTTATTTGTCTCCATTTACACATCTTTGTGATAAATAATTACAAGAACAGCCGAAGACGATTGTTTCAGAAAGAACTGCAGTTTTTGTACTGTGCAAGCACAATTTTCTTGGAGCAACAAGTTAATTGGTGCTTATATTGTTTTACCTCGGTGGTTGGCTGGTCGTTCATGCTTGCTGTTGTAGAATCTCAAATGACAGTTTCTTGACTTTTGGTATCTACTTTTTAAGACATTTGTTTGAGAGAGTCAAAATCTGATTTTTTGATGCATGTTTTGTTTTTCCTTCCAAAGTTATCGATAAACTGATACATAGATTTGGTCACGAACCTGCAAATTTCTTGATTTAGTTCTCTCATTCAGCAGGTAACTTTTACCAGTGTAAACTTGTAACTTGTATAAACCGATACATTACCAAATCTCTTGCATGATCCAGTCCCTGCTGGTAGACATCACCTCAGCTCAGTGAATATGTCAGCCCTCAAACTACGTCATCATCTTCAAGCAGAAAACATGACTGCTTTTTGGAAGAAAAACTATCTAGAAAGGTTAGCAATTTGAGGTCACATCAATTAGGCAAAGTCAGGTTTACCATACACTACCTGAGACAACCCCGATACTTAACCAAACCAACTTCGTCTACGGTATCCCAGAGCTGCCATCGGTGCACATCGGTTGCTTGCCACACATCCACTTTACTTTAGGGAGACACAGATTACAAACTTTGGAAAACAAAAACAGGGTTATAGCCTGTTGAAGGAAAGGTTAAAAGCTGTTTTTGGAGAGAAAGATTAGTTGCTGCGGAGAGAAACGTTATCTGTCTTTTTCACCCACCCTTATACTTTACCTAATACTTCACCAGTTACTCAACCTTTGCTGCAAACACATGGCCTCACTGACTCCGCTGACCTTGGGTGACTCATCAGGGACATCAAAGGGAGAGTGTCTTCATCGTCTACTCAAGTTCTGCCTTTACTGATAATGGCGCAGTACTTAGTCTTGGTTCAAGACGTTATATTTTATTTGTTTAAGGACTTGTTTTTACTGTCCTTAATTAATGTGGCACTACATGGATTGTGCCACCTAAAAGGAAATCGGTATAAGCACCTTAGAATCAAAACTAAGTACTACACCAGTCACACCTTATACATTACCCATTTCCAGTAAACCTGCTGAAAGAGTAGAGAGTTAGTCTTATCTCTAGGCCAACACATACTCTAGGCCTTTACCGTCTTACCATTTATACATACCTAGACATCACTGGCGTCTTTCACTCATGATCTGCTCTTCTCTCCCCTCCTTTCTTCTCTCCTATCTTTTCTTTGGTATTTTTTCTTTTTCCTCGTCTTCGTTTTCGCAGCGCTCTCAAAAAGAGGTGTAGGGATTTTCCCTGATGAGCCCTCTTAAGCTTTGATATAATAGATTTGGGCTTGTTACAAGTTTCCCCCCACATTTTTTTCTTTTATTTGAACTTTGATTTTTACAGTTATTTTGTTTATTTACCGTCTAAATTTTGTTAAATGTTCAGACTTAATGTTATTGACGCTCAGTTGAAAGTGTCTACATTAAGAACTGATGTAATGCTGATATTAGGGATATGTAAATATTAATTTAGCTTATCTAAATTATATTTTTAACACTCCTAAATCAAACATTATTCATCAAATGAATGGTGATTAGACTGTAAATTTTGACTGCATGTCATGTTTGTTAGATTTCTTTTGAAATACTTTCGGTTTTTTTTCTCTCAAAACAGTTTTTTGGAGGGTTTATTGGTTTGTTGACAATTGTTATGAATGAAGTTGTAGTTGAATTACGCTATTTGAAATATAAGATCACGGCAATTATAAATAAACATGACAACTGACGACTTGAAGTATCAACCCTGACAGAAATTTCCAGTTAGGACAAGTCTCCTAATTAAAAAGCATCATTGGCTTTGACCAATATGCAAATCAAGAAATGCCATGGACAGTGTGAAGTTACCTTGAAAACTAACAAGCAAGGACAACATCAACAAGATCGCCGAACATCGTTTGGAGGGGGGGGGGGCTTTACAAAAGGGGAGGGACTCTGTAAGAGAACGGGTTAGATCTTATATTTACCTTCCTTTAGGTCTTCTCACTCTTGTCTCTATCTTGAATGCAACATGCGTTATCCGACCTCCACAATAATCTATTTTTTCTTCTTCTTTTTCCTTTTTTTTTACAGAAAGGTCAATAATTAACATATTTACTTCCAGTAAATTGTTAACACATAAGCTTCTGTTTTATAATGGGCATTTTTTCTTGCTTTTTTTTATACAGAACGGTCAATAATTAACATGATTGACTTCCAGGAAATTGTTAACGTATAAGCTTCTGTTTTATAATAGGCATTTACTTATTATTGTTGCAGTAGTGGTTTATTAATTATTACAAACTTTGTTTGTTTGTTGTTTTTTGTTGTTGAGTTTTTGAGCTTTTTGAACATATGCAGACGCATAGAGAGTTCAATTCTATCCTTAAAAAAGTTGCTCAAGAGATTTTAAAAAATAAATAAATAAAAAAGGAAATAAAGTCCAACATTTATCAAAGAGGTAAATCACACAAGCGAACTTAAAAAGTGGAGATCGGATATGGCAGTTCTCCTTACCTTGATCCGTTGACGACTCCAATGTACGTCTAGATCCATAGACAAAACACACACAATAGAACTTCAACTCCCATCTGGTCACAGTCTCTTCAGAGTCAGTCCCGTCAATGTCTATTAAATCTTGGCTGGACAGGAGCTCACTGCCGGGTCTGCCTCAAGTCGTTCCCCGTCTTGGTCCACCGCTTACAGCTGCATCAGTCATTCCCCGTCTCCGACTTGAGACAACCCCTAAAAACATCAATGAGTACAGTTCACGTGCAAAGTGGGTAATTTTGGGTCAATCTTTAGACAACCATGACAACAGGCTGAATTGAAACAAAAAATCCCGTAAGTGTGTGCCAAGGCAAACCAGAGGCTTTAGTTTCCCAGGAAATGAAGGTATTTTAACCCTGTCAGGATCGACTGGGAGGTGCACAATGTGCTCCCCTTACCAAATGTTTCCAGTAACTTCTTAACGCTTAGTCTGTTCACCGCGATTTTCTGACTTTTCACAAAATTTATATAGAATCATGTTGGCAAAACAAATTGATACTGATTTTTTTTTTTTTTTTTTTTTTTTTTTTTTACTTTTTGAACATAATTTCCACATTTATTTTGCTTTTTTTGCCAGAAAAGTGATAGTGATGAGTCGAGTATAGTCTGAAATGATTTTGGATAATCAAAATGGCCGCCTTTTTTGGCAACCACATTCGATTTTGTGTTTTCAGTCTGTAATAATACGACGTTTTTTAACAATAGGATAATGTTCAACATGCTAATTTCTTACTTATCAGGCCAAGCAATAATTTAGTTTGTCAATCAATCTTGCTCCTTGGTCCCTGGGCGGCTGCCTTTATGATTTTTAAGTGAACCCCCCCCCCTCCGAAAAAACACACATATTTTCCCCCAAAATGGGATAAATAATTGAATTATAACGCCCCCAATGGTAACTACAGTTATTAAATTATGTTGAAATTATATTGATCATGTTAAAGTTTCAAAACATTTGGACGAAAAATACAGAAAATATGGGGAAAACAAGATTTTTGACCAAAAATGGGGAAAAAGCTAAAGACGCCTTCTAATGACGATTTTAAAAAAATGTTTTGACGTCAACATTTAGAACTCAGTGAAAGGAACATTTGTGGCAAGTTTCATCAAAATCGGTCGAAGACTTTGGAAAATATGGAGGGGGAACTATTGGCCCCCGGTCCCCGTACATAAAAAAAAGCCCGGTCTTGATAAGGTTAATGTTTGTGATTCAATTTTACATTTATTTTCCCTAAAGTATTATTTAGTCTGTAAGTTCAGCTATTGCTCGGTACAAAAAAAGGAAATGTTGCCGCAACCGACTGCCACTTTTTTTACGTATTTAAAAAAAAAACGAACGCGCTTTCCCTCATGCCCTCCCACCTTCCAGTGTCCTCTCTTAACTTTCTCCATGTTTTTACCTGTATCTTATTTGCCTGGAGGAATCGAACATTAGTTATTACTTATTACACAATTATATATTGCATTTTACTTACTGGGATTCGAACCTGTAAGGGAAAGAACACATTATTAACACACAAGACCACAGCCTACACCGCTAGGCTATGAGGCTTTGACACCATGATGGGTTTGTTAGTTCTATGTGAAACTACCACACTAAAGGTCATAATGAATATGTAATTTTTTATGAATAATTATGAATAATCAAATTAGCAGGATTGTCCTAAAATTTGCATAATTTGAATATTCCTAACCTTATGAATGCCAACATGCATTACACATGAGCCACGTGAATGGAACACTATGGATGATTCCATTAGTATCGGTCCTGGGTATGTTCAACTGCTGAAGACGCACGTCGTGATCACCCCCATCCCCGAAGCTAAGTTTTGAATGCCATGTCAACTTCCCTCCTAAACATCTCAGTTTACCTATTTGGAAAATAGAAAGGTCCGATTGACTTCTCCACTGCGCATGAACGATGACCGACTCAAATTATTGGAGTTACCACTCGCGCGCACACGGGCAAATGAACACAAAATGGTGTTTATTTTCATGTCACTGGAAGGCGAAGCCTCGAGGATTTTTTTCACGTTTTCAACCCTTTAGAATTGTTCAAACTTCCTGTTCCTTGCTAGATATATTCTTCAACCCTTCTAGATAGGTAAGGATCAAAATTTAATTAAATTCCATGGATATAAAGTGACGGCCGGATACGGCATTTTAGCCGAAAATCGTTTAATTTCTACCACAGACTGAGACGATGACCTTGGAGATGATGTACACCCAACCTTGAGGTTTAACCAACGCTTTTTTTTGACTGTGTGCCACCAGCTCAGTGAAGGAATTCATCAAGTCTAATCAGATGACTCTCCGCTACAAGTTCAACTGTTCACGTGACATAGAGATGTTCAGGCTAGCCAGTGCTTTTGGACTGTGCGCCACCAGCTGCAGGACTACATCAAGTATAGCCAGCTGACTCTCTGCTATAAATTTAACTGTTGTGACATAGAGATGTTGAGGCTAACCAACGCTTTTTGGACCGTATTCCACCAGCTGCAGGACTGCGTCAAAATAGCCAGATGACTCTCTACTACAAGTTCAACTGTTCTTGCGACCATGGAGGTAGAAATAGACCTCCGTGATGTTGAGGCTAACCAACGCTTATTGGACTGTGTGCCACCAGCTGAAGGACTGCATCGAATCTGATACATTTGAAACTATCGTATTTTGGACTGTCACCAACTGAAGTAAGACTGTGTCAAGTCTAGCCCAGATGATTCTCCATAGTTGTGCCTTTCATGGCTCCAAGGTTTAACCGAAACAAGCTGGACAATGACGGTGCCATTATTGTATGAACACACTCAAAGATTAGTCTGAATTTGCTGCTGCGGCTGTGGCTGTTTTTAAAGGGTGTTGGTATTGGCCTAATATTATACTTTAATGCATGTTCACATGACGATGAAGCCGTAGCCGCATACGAAGCCACAAATTCAGACACAGCCTTAGCTTCATGTTTCAATAAGCTTTTCTTGAATCCATCAAACTCCATTACCATTATACTACATGTAGAACCACCCCAACTCATAAGAGATTATTACATGGTGTCACCGCAAACCTTACTAGATTACATGTATGTCATATGTAATGCAGCTAGGTACTCGCATCGGTTGATATGACCAAATTGACACGCCTGGCCTCTTGCCAAGCTTTGCTGGTTTATAAAATAATGGAAAATCAAGTTGATAAAATTCAAGTATAATATCCTTGGATTTTGATGGATTCAGATTAGTTAGGAAAACAACTTTGAAGATTAGCTCCCGTAGAGAGAAACAAACAATCAAAGTTAAGAGGTCACCCAAAACATCTAAAGTGTAACGTGAAGCAATTTTGCTTGGTGAAATGTTTTGACTAAAGTGAAGTAAAAATGTTAAAGTAAAAAAAAAAAAAAAGTTAAATGCAAGAGGAAATTAGTCACATTCTTTGCAACTGGGGAGTTAATTTTTATGTATGTACTTCAGAAACTAAACATGTCAACTAAGGAGCCCAGTGTTTAAAAATCTACGTTCTTGTCTTCAACAAACTTGAAGTCACAATTTTTTTGTAAGAAACCATGGCGAGAAATTTTCAAGTTTAATCAGTAGACAAAATGTATTTGATGTGGGTAGACAACCGAACAAAATCTTCCCAAAGGTGGTTTTTGGATTGACTAAATTGTGATGTTTACAACTATCAATAGGTTTTTTTTTTTAGGTCATTAAGTTCATTTTGTAAAATGAAATTGATTGGAATTGTTCTCCGCCCTTCATGTAGATTAGCGAGGTCAACTTTACACGTTACTCAATAAGTATTTCAAAGATGTGTGGGAAACTCAAAGTGTACACTCGACCGCAAATAGATAGAATGCATGTTTACGTCTGGAGAAATTTGCGAGCAAAACGCTGTTGCAATGCAAACACAAACCATGACCACAACCACAACACCAGGGCCCAGTTTCACAAAGAGCTAAGACTGATTAGCAAAGTGTGATGTCAGATCACTATGGTAATATTGACGACTCATCTTAAGATGAATCTTAGTGTTTTGTGAAATCGAGCCTAGCACTCCTCACCCTCACGCTTTAACCTAACCCCGATTAATACCATAAAAACATCACTCACAATTAACACCTCACCCTCAGCACCAAACATTCAACCTGCGCAGTTTATAACAAAATATCGAAGCGTAATTTTATAAAACATGCAAATTGTCTATACTAGCGCTCAAAACATTTTTAGTTAATTTATAGTAGATTATTAGTGTCACTTTTTGTAGTCTTTGTTTACTATAGTTTTAACTGAATTAATGATACTATAGCAAATCCCAAATAAGTATTAGGCCAATTTATGTAATTTATCTGTTGTTGGATGTTCACAAAATTACTTTTATGAACATTACTAATCCTTACAATAAATGTAAATGTCTTGCTTTTCTGAAGAACCTATAGTGCATATCGTTAAGAAAAATGTTTTCTGGCATGATGTGTGCTGGCTGAAGATAGTGCTGCGGTTATCTCAAAGCGCTTGCTAATTTTGAATTGTGACACCTATTGGACAAAGCATTGTATTATCGTGTAGGTTTTACAAGGGATTATACTCTGTGATATATGGTGTCACATGATTTGAAGTAGCCTTTTTTTATATATACGTATATTGTAATAAAACTTGTTTGTGGTTAAAACGTTAGGCCTATATTTGGTTTATTCCCACTTTTGAAAAAATTAAAAAAAGATAGCGTGATTACATTTCCTAGTTAAGTCTTGTGTGTGGCCTAGTGTCAGTTTTTATCAATGGAGAGTCAACTTCCAAGTGCAATAGACCTTTATCATGCTGCCACCATCTTGGTCATGTTCCCTGTATCCAATAACAGTAATAGATGCTAATATTCATTGCACAAAAAGGAACCAGACTTTTTGCCCTTCCAGCCTCGGTTTGGTTACATCGGTTTGAATGGGAGAAAATCAAGATGGCTGCACCATGATAAAGGTCTATAACTTTGTCAGTCGGTGCGCCTGACATCGTGCCGTCGGTTGGTGGCGTCCCAACCGACAACAAAGCCATGCGCACACTCTGTACACAAGGTGTTAGCAATAGTATCAACAGCATACATGGGCTGCAGCACTTGCGGGAGTGTTGAAAGGACAAACTGACGAAACTACAATTAGGCCTACAACCTAAAAATGCTTTATTGGATCGGCATCCAATAGAGGAGAGATGGTTCTGGTTGAAAAGACCCTTTCATAAATGGTGAGTAACTAAATCTCTATAGTTTTATTGACATCATTCCAACCTCCAAGTTATAAGAAAGAAGTGAGACTTAAGTCATGTTACTATTACTAAGTTTAAGCCTCAGCTCAACATTGGTAAACTGACTGTAAATGCTTCCATTCTTTGCACAAATCAAGATAAAACTAACCTGTGAACATGTCAGCTCATTTTGTTGTTTCGTTTGCGAGAAAACTGTCAGACTGTAAAAAATGCATTTTTGTACGCATTTCATAGATATACAGTAGACCTTATGCGTTTGATGTCACGAGTCCCATAATAGAGATATGTACAACAGCGCCCTCAATGAGGTCAAAACGGCCGTAAGTTTACTGTAGGAAAACGGTTGTGCATACCCTCTATAGGCAGAGTTTTCGCATCACTGAAATGAAATGAAAACTAATTTGGATCTTTATTTCATTTAGGCCTCTTATTTGTAACACTTCAGGGATCAGGCAGAAATATTTCAAGGAAAGTTTTCTACCGTCAATATCTTTATACCATGTAAGGTAAAAATCTAGGTTTAATATGTTTTTTCTTCTTACCAATGTTGAGCTGGGGCTTTAATAGACCGATTGCGCAACCGATGTTTACATGTCATCACGTGACCACCTGTAGTGGTACTACGTCATCTCAGCTGATGGCAAAGTACGTGCAAATACATGCCGTGACTGACAAAGTCACATCAACAGTCAGCTTGTGATAAATAACACAGTTACCAAGCCCTCTTATTAAAGTTATGTTGTGACCATTATTTCAATCTTATTACTCTTTCATAAACTACAAGTATTCTGCTACAAAAGAGTTTTTTTTTCAGTTAAATGCACTATCGGTGTTGAACGATGATGTAGCAACCACCTGTTATTTTGTCTGCAATGTAAATCAATGTTAAATCAATGTGAAAAAAAGGGGGGAAAGTAAAGAACGTTGGAAAAGTGAGCAGTTATACCTAGCCTTGCTGAATTTCAAATAGACAAAGGAATCACGGGTACAAACTCGATCGAATAAACAAATGCATCAATCATCATGTACTGTACAGCACTTTCCTATGGAGGATGTCGTTTTTTGTTTACATTTAATACCCACTACAGGTCACGTGACGTAGGTCTCGCAATCGGTCCATTGAGAGTCTAACCCCTGAAAAGTTGCTCTCACTTTCAAAAGTTAGTCCTGAGAAAAGAATATTCGAGCAAAAACAACCCAACTGCTGTGCATTTATAATTTTAAATCCAAAATATTTGTTAATAGCTTCATGTTTTGACCCTAGCAGAGTCTTTCTCAAAGGCTAAATGACAACACAACACACACCATACAAGTATATTGGAGTAACCAAAGCGGAAAGAAGTGAAAAGAGAGAGGCAGAAAGCAGTCAGAAGATGCAAGGGATGAACAATGAAGAGGGAGACAAGGGGGGGGGGGGGTTGGAGGAAGACTCTGGTTTAACCACAAGAGGTCGGAAACACAAAAGACAAAATCAAATCTGGGAAAAATGGGGGGGGGGGAATTAATTAGTGAACGAGACAGATTTAAAAAAAGGAGGACATCTGTGGAAAATGGATTTGGCAAAGACTGGAAGTAATTAATCATTTCCTTCTTATGATAGATGTTAATTTTTTGCATCAGGGATAAAGAATATTATTTGTTTAAATGTTTTACCCATACACCGATGTGTGTTAAGTAGTAGTTCACGAGAAGACGATGCAAAATCTTGAAAATTTGACAAGGTGGGGGTCAGCCAATTAAGTTCAAATCTTGGCTATTTGATCCCCACCTGCAAAACAAAATTCCTGCAAAAAGGGTACTTCTGGAGAGTTATTTTAAGGCACTTTTGGCAGATAATTACAGCCGCGTTTGTGCCCTTAAACTTCATCTTTTTTGGTCAAATTAATTTTCAAAAAAAGAACTTGTTCTCCTCTACACGATGAAATAAAAATATTTGACGTACAGTCATTCATTGCTGATATCTAGGCATTAGAAAACCATGTATCAGCTCTACTGAGCTCTACACGGTAAACCATAACTTAATTAGTGCAAGGCTGACAGTCACCAAACCTGAAAAAATATGGATCAGATATCCAACTACAATAATAACAAATAAAAAAGTTGTCAGCTATTCTTGCTTTTGTTTGCTTGTGGTCAGCAAAGATGAACAATTCATCAATTTGAGATCAACCTGCATTAGACAAAATGGTGCCTCCCCCTCCGTATTTTCCAAGCTTTTCGACCAATTTTGATTAAACTTGCCACAAATGTTCAAATGTTCATTTCACCAATGTTCTACATTATGACATCAACAAATTTCCAAAACTTGTCACAAGGTGTTTTTGACCAAAGGTCAAACAAATGGTTGGAATTATATTAATCATGTTAAAATGAACAGATTTGCCAAGTTCCAAAACATTTTGACCAAAACTACAGAAATTATTGGGAAAACACGATTTTTGACCAAAAATGGGCAAAAAACAGCCCAAAACTCACTCTAGTTATGGTTTTTGAAAAAAATGTTGACGTCATCACGTTAAACTCTTGAAAAATTTGTGGAAAGTTTCATCAAATCAGTTGAATACTTTGGAAAATACGGAGGACTGATAGGCAGCTAAATACACTGTACGGCCTATAAGGCTAAAGCAAATTCATACTGAAAACCGCTGACAATTTTTTTATTGATGCTTCCAACAGACCATGATAAGGACTTTCTTTCTTCAGAGTTTCATTGTTCAAAGACCTGCACTAAGGATTCTACGGTTACTCAAAAGATAGCTATTACTATGACGCAAATATGAGGGTACCCTAAAGTGAAGACTTGCCTCTGCCTCTTAAATAATTATTTTGTTCTCAATTTGGACATCCAGGTTTAGGAGAGGATACAACCTCAAAACCCTGAAAATTTCAATGCTTTACTACTTTCCATTGTTGAACAGCAAGCATTAAAAACTTTTGTAGCCCCAAATCATCAAAATCACAGGTTTGTAAAAAGTACATATTGTGCTGTTTTTACTGATGAGGAGGTCGGATTGGCCTAAAATTTTGTACAACCTCAAGGCTACCTATGAACCCCCTACCCACCAAATTTTAGCCAAATCCGTTCACCCCCACCTTATCCATAGACTTTTGCGTGCGAAAAATTTCAACTGGTGGAAGCCATTTTTAAAAACAAGAATCACGACAGCTGCCCGTCAGCTGTTAAATGAGAGCACAGCCCTCAGCGGCACATCTCGCGCGACATCTAGACATCAAAGCTGTTTCAAAAGTAACAAAATCTTTTGCTGTGGTTTCCCTGATTGTTTTTTTTTTCTTTTCATGATCGGTACTTTTTGGCAGACCAGACTTTTGACTAACCCACAAGCTTTTTCACTAGCCTGCCAGTTTCACAAGATTTGGGTGTTGAGTCACCATAGAGTGGAGGATAGTGGAGGATTGAGGTTACCTGTGGGCAAATGGGCCCTGAGAGCAAAGGGTTTATTAAACAAAGATACTCTGATGTAACCTGTAGACAAGAACTTGAGAAGTGACGTTTAAAAACAACTTTCGTTACTGCTTTTAAAACAACATTTTGTTTTGATTTCTTTCAGTGAGTCCCAATACAAAAACTTTGATGGCAAAGCTGATCAACGTCCACACTGGCCTTCCATTACCGGAGAATGGAGAGGGTCAGGTTGCCATGGTAACTGGAGATTATCAGTATTATCACTATGGTTGTGATGGGGTTGATGACAGGGTAAGTTGCTGGAGAGCTTGGAGTGTGAGACAGGTCTTGTCTGGCAGTCAGCAGTTGCTGTGATAGTTGCGATAATCGCAACCCTCCATCCTCCCGACGGTCGAGGGTTGCAATGAACAATGTGCAAATTTTGCTAATTTGTTTGACTTTTTTTTCAGCAATTTAAATGTACCCAATTGGTTGACGTGTGAACACGCAAATGTTTCTCGTGCCTGGAAACGGAAGCTGTGTAAAGGTGACGTTATATACTTTCGGACCACTGGAGCAAAGGTCGCCTGGTCATTCAACTGCGAAGCGTGCTCAGCAGACCACACACACACCGTCTAATGCTTCGTTTCACCCACCCGGGGAGAGAAAAGTCTTTAATATATTGGTGTTTTCTTGCCATTAAGAAGTGGTTTTTGTGTAATCCCGGATTATAGACCTTTGTCCTTTTGTTCCAAGAAGAGGATTACTAGGCATCGAGAGGCTTCCACAATTGGTCATTCATTGTATTTCAGCTCAGTGGAGGTAAGTCAGAGTGAGTCGGCAATCGAGCCATGGTTCCATGTTTAGTGCCACTCATATGGCGTAGGCAACGGCCGTTGTTTTGCAATTCACCATGTGTGAATTTGACATTTTCATGGTCGAAAAACAAATCGCAAGATCTAATAAAGAGAATTTTTATTCTCTTGGCATTGTCAGGTCAGGGTTTCTTTGTGCCAGCAGTACCCTCAAAGAAAAACAGGGGGACGGGACAAAAACAAAAAGATTCCGGCGGCATCTGGTTAATTAAACTCCTCTGTCCGATTTTTACTTTCTAGTTAGCGTAAATCTTAACTTATTAGTTTTACATATATGTACTGACCTAATCCCTATTTCCACGCTAGTTTTTTCCAATTCTAGATCATACGTCAATTGCCTGCTTTTCTGATGCTTCCTTGTTGTCTGCTAAACCAAGAATGACTCACACAACACTGATCATGTGATCGATATGCAGTCGTCGCGCGCTGCGCATGCATACGGCGACCAGATGCAGCTGGCAAGATCTAGGTCAATGTTATTGTGCCACCAGTCAACTATTTCGCCACAATATTTTTTTTACCCTTACACAAGGATGTGATGAGCCATGCACACTGTATACTTAGTGCTCTCTGAGTCCTACAGTGGAAAAAAATCCACAGGCTACTTAGGAGGCATTCGAACCCACAACCCCTGCATTCTGGAGCAGATGTGTCTTAACAGCAGGACTCAGTAAGCACTGATGGGATGGATGGGATTCGAACCCACTGCATTCTAGTGCAGATATCTGCTCTTAGTGCTTGTTAAAATGAAAACAGGTTAAATGGGAAACTATGTGTTTCCAAGTGTTTTTTTTTTTAAATTTTGATTCTTGTCATGTAACCA
Source organism: Marthasterias glacialis (assembly GCA_911728455.2). Taxonomy (NCBI): domain Eukaryota; kingdom Metazoa; phylum Echinodermata; class Asteroidea; order Forcipulatida; family Asteriidae; genus Marthasterias; species Marthasterias glacialis. Next base: position 10,878,463 of record OU452237.1, on the reverse strand, counting down.
ATCTTCTGCTCCAGTAAAAAACTTAAGCCACATCCTGCTTGAGCCACACCCTGCTTGAGCCACACCCTGCTGTCTTGTGGGTTTTTCCCCTGTAATTAAATCAGTTAAGGTGTGTAGTGTTTACACATTATGCACAGAGTACACTGACCTATATATGCTAATTTATGCAAAGTAAGTTGACCTCATTAAGCATGACCTGGCCTTACATGTACTTATTATCATGGGATGTAAAACAAAGCATGGTCTTGGAACAGGAATAATACTCAGAACATGTGACTGCAAGACTTGTGATTAAATTTGTCTTTATTGAGTTAAATCTGATTGTCGGTCTAATGACAACACTACAAGTAGTACATTGAAAGTATTTCACTTTGACTTGTTCCACTAGGGATGGGGTTGTGGCTACCGCACTCTGCAGACTCTCTCCTCGTGGGTGCGCTGTAAAAAGACATCCCAAGGTCAAGCAACGAGAGAGACGGATCCGACTCTCCATGAAATACAAGAAGCCTTGGTTGCCATGGGCGACAAGGCTCCATCTCTGATTGGTTCAAAGGAATGGATAGGTTCCTATGAAGTGTGTATTTGCCTGGATTATTTCTACAATGTGAGTCTTGGTTTCGTTCAATCAAATGTTGAATTGAAAATCGCTGTGTTCTATAAACAGTTTGTAAGCCACTAAATCATGTCTTCTTTCTTTGAAGCCCCAGCTCAACATTAGTGAGAAGAAAAACATTTATGTTCACAGATTTACATATACCTTACATGGTATAAAGATATTGATGACCAGTAGAAAACTTTCCTTGAAATATTTCTGCCTAAAGTGATATCGTTTTTAAATAGTAAATGAAACAAGATCCAAAATTAGTTTTCTTCTCAGTGAGAAGCATTTGCAGTCAGTTGAACAATGTTGAGCTGGGGCTTAAATCTGATTTCTGATTTTATTTGCCGTCAGAAAAATCACAATTTTTTTATAAAAGGGTGTGCCTGACATTTGTACTATTATAAAAATATAATTATAGTTATAAACTATACATAACTTCCATGGTATAAAGTTGGTCATGGTGGGAAACTTCCCTTGAAATATTGTTTCCTGAAATGCTATAGTTTTTGAGAAATAAACACAACAGCTTTGATCACACAAGACCAAAACTAGATCAGAAAACAGTGAAAACCTATGGGGTTTTTCACTATTTGCTTTTGACTCTGATGACCAGTTGAGCTTAAAGGGGCTGTGTCATCATAATTACAGCAGTAAGTGAAATAACCTAGTTACTGTGAGTGCATGCGCACCGGCGGTCACATCACAGTTTGACTAAGACGCCACCCTTTGTGATTTGACCGCAAGCGCGTCCGTGTGCAATATCTGGGTGAGAGTTCATCTTTCCATGCACAGCCACAGGCAATGTAGGCCTACATCAGACGAGATAATTCGCCCTTGGAAAAAATCTCGCCTGATGTACATTTACATGTAGGTCATATATCATTGCCTCTGACGACACAGCCCCTTTAAACTTTCACTTGTTTGTTTTTATGTATATATATATGCTGGGGCACAAAAAGTCATGAAATTGCAGATAGACCTACTGGTCTTTGACAATTACCAAGGTTGGATGAAAACAAAATGAATTAGTCTATCAAAAAGCCTGTAAGCTTGTGAAAATTTTATTTTTTTAATCTAAGAAATGTCGTACACATCCTTTCATAAAAAAAAAAATTGTGATTTTTCTGAGGGCAAGTGAAATAAGAAATCAGATTAAAGCCCCAGCTCAACATTGGTTAACTGACTGTAAATGTTTCCATTCTTTGCACAAATCAAGATATTTGTAAAAAAAAAACACACACAACCTGTGAAAATGTCATTTGTTTCATTTCAGCATTTTTGTATGCATTCCTATAAGCAGAGTTTCTGCCTCACTGAGACGAAACCTAATTTTGGATCTTGTTTCATTTGTTATTTAAAGACGGTATCACTTTAGGCAGAAATATTTCAAGGAAATATTTCAAGGTCAGCCCTTGTAGTACTCAAATAAGTTGACTTCCATTTTTCTCAAGGGTGAATTCTCTCGCCTGATGTACATTTACATGTAGGTCATATATCATTGCCTCTGCTGTACAGGAAAAGTTTTGCTACTTCCACCTCCAAAGCTGGCATACGTTTATCTAAACTTTACCAAACCTCACTCAGTTCGATGTTCAAAGGCATTTCCTTTGACAGAAACTTAATACTTCTGCCAAGACCCTCAGTCTTTGCAAAACATAAAAAGTCAAGTCAAGTAATTAAATTGGTTTTTTTTTTCATCCACTGATGTTTTAAGTTATAGATAAATTATATTCTGCGTTATGATATATCATGTGGTGAATGCATCTAGACAGTACACAGTCAACCCTCCTACTGTATGACCATTCGATCTCATCCACCATGGTTTTGAATGACAGTTGAACTATGCCAGCCTACAATATGATATAGTGAATGCACAGTACACAGTCAACTATCCTACTGTCTGACCATTCAATCCTATCCACCATGGTTTTGAATGACAGATGAACTATGCCAGCCTGCAATATATGTTGGTGAATGCATCTACACAGTACACAGTCAACCCTCCTACTGTATGACCATTCAATCTCATCCGACATGGTTTGAATGACAGATGAACTATGCCAGCCTACAATATGATATGTTGGTGATCGCATCTACACAGTACACAGTCAACCCTCCTACTGTCTGACCATTCAATCCCATCCACCATGGTTTTAAATGACAGATGAACTATGCCAGCCTACAATATGATATGTTGGTGATCGCATCTACATAGTACACAGTCAACCTTCCTACTGTCTGACCAATCCCATCCACCATGGTTTTGAATGACAGATGAACTATGCCAGCCTACAATATGATATGTTGGTGATCGCATCTACACAGTACACAGTCAACCCTCCTACTGTCTGACCATTCAATCCCATCCACCATGGTTTTAAATGACAGATGAACTATGCCAGCCTGCAATATGATGTGTTGGTGATCGCATCTACACAGTCAATCCTCCTAGCTCCTATGGGAGCCTTTGGAACAATAGGTGGCAGCAGACTTACCAGGTAAATTGTTATTGTAAATTGTAACTGGCACATTTCCGAGAACAATGGATATACCTGGTAAGTCTGCTGCCACCTATCATTCTAAAGTCTGACCATTCAAGAACATCCACTGTGGTTTTGAATGATAAACTATGCCAACCTGCAATATGATATCATGTGATGAATGCAGATCTACATGTACACAGTACACAGTCAACCCTCCTACTGTCTGACCATTTGATATTATCCACTTAAGTTTTGAGCGATAGATAAACTATGCCAGCCTGCATTATAATATATCGTGATGAATTCATACACAGTGCACAGCTAATACAGTCTTGGTTCCGGCACTTGTGTCCTTGAGCAAGACCCTGAACTATGATTGCTCCTTGGCGTTTACGTCCTAACTTGAGGATCCTGCTGAGGAACGAAAGTAGAAGTAGATACTGTGCCCAGTTGTGTCACCATACACAACCCGTGCAGTTAAATGGTTTGAAATGGCTGGTCAACTTGCTGGAAAATGTCTCCAAAGAGTTAAAGACGTTTGTGCAAAGACGGCATCCATTATTATGCCCTCTGTTGCCCTGGTCTTGATCTTGGTCTTGGTCTTGGTCTTGGTGCCCCTTCAAAATTTTCCCTAGACTTTTAAGATTTTCCTCTGGAAGTGCTTTTTGCAAAATGATAACGGCCTTGCCAATGAATTTTCAGGCGTGTGTCACCCAAAAAACTGTTTGGGTTTATTCAAATGTCAGTGTATATCAGTGGCTCAGTGCTACATGGATAAGGTCCTATTTGAAATTTCATATTTGTAATAATCAAAAGGGCCTTAAAGGGGCTGTGTTGTCATGATTATAGCAGGCCTGTGGCTGTGCATGGAAAGATGAACTCTCACCCAGACACTGCACATGCGCGCGCTTGCTGTCAAATAATAAAGGATGCCGTCTTTGTCAAACTGCGATGTGACCTCCGGCAAGCACGCGCGTGTAGCAACTGGGTTATTCCATTTACTGCTATAGTCTTGACAACACAGCCCCTTTAAATATAAAACGGCTGTAAACCGGAAGAAGAAGAAAAAAACAAAAACAAATGTTTTCATTACAAAATGCATGATTCACGCCTATAAATTGCCTTGGGGAAGACCAGGATTGGAATTAGGTGTACGGAGAGGCCATGCCCTCTGTTGCCCTGGTCTTGATCTTGATCTTGGTCTTGGTGCCCCTTCAAAATTTTTCCCCAGACTTTTAGTGCCCTTTGCAAATTGATAACGGCCTTGCCGATGAAAAATCAGGCCTCTGTCACCAAAAGAATCAATCTACCAGGAGCTTCAAATTATGGCAAACCAATTTTATAAAAATAATATTTCATTTTTTGTTAGGTCCATATAGTACTATATATACACAGACAACCACAACATAAGATTTGTGTCCTTTTTGTGTGTGTGTGTATTTCTGATTTTTTGATTGTTTCTTTTTTGTAGGTTCCCTGCAAAATTGTACATGTGAATAGCGGCACGGACTTGGGGCAGAAGATTCCAGATTTACTCCAACATTTTCAGGATTTTGGCTCCCCAATCATGATGGGTAAGCTCAGCTGAAAATCTCATTGTTTTCTTCCTCTGTTATCATCAGTCACCACCCACAATAAATCTTCAGGCCCGATTGCTTCGTTCTTGAAAAGGCAAGGGCACCAAGGCATTTCCTTCTTGATAAAGGACACCTCTATGAAGAAAATTGTTCATTTGTACCGGAACCACCCGATACTCCTCATTTGTGTCAGTAGTAAGCCGAATGAATGAACGCTGAGCCCTCCTCAAGCTTCATAAGCGACACAGATTCTAATCCCATAACCTAGATTACCCTAGTGTTCTTAAATAATGCCAGTCAGTATAATCTGGGGTGCCACCAGCATCCCAGATTATACTGACTGACGTCATTTAAGAACACTAGAGTAATCTAGGTTATGGGATTTTAATCTGTGTCGCTTATGAATGAGGGCTCAGCGTTCCTTCATTCCGCTTACTACTGACACAATTGAGGAGAATCAGGTGCCAGAACAGTTCAAGGCCACCAGGGTAGTGACCAGGGGTAATGGAAGCAATTGTCTCCGTTGCCTCCTTTGAAGTATCAGGCGGAAATCTTGTTTGTGTCATTTTTTGAGTCAGATTCCCCCTTGTGATACTCTGCAGTGTACATTTAAGAGCGACCTCACATGTTTGACTCCAAAAATGGCAGACCGTGGGCAGACAATAGCTGTGCACGGGGTCCATAGATTTTTGTTGAAAATTAGCAAAGATTTAACCGAATTGCTGTAATAGTGAGTCTAGTCATCATCAGGAGACAGTCTCCTGATGATAACTAGAGCAGGCTAGTTATCTAGGGAAGTTATCTGAGAAGTCCCCCCCAATCTGCTAAGCAAAAAAAGTAGTAGTAGTCCCGGCCGATTTCCTACCCCCAGGTAGTACTTAAAAGCGGGACAGTTCTTTTCAGAACTACGTTGTCTCCCGAAATCCGAAATCTACTCCGCGGGAGTAGAATAATAGCAAGACAAGTTCTCACAAGAACAATCTACTGTATACAGCAAAGTAGATATAATCACATGGTGTTACTGCAAACCAAATATACAGCATTCTTCTTCTTTTTATGTTTTGAACATCACATGTATCTCCGAGCAATGAACGATGTTGATGCAGCTGTACTCGAAGCTAGCATGACATGAGGTATATGTACAGGAGCGTAAACGTGAGTAATGGCGGAAGATATTGATACCCTAACAGGACATGAGAAACTGACGTAAAGTAGATTGTTCTACACTTTGAAAGTTTCGACTTCACAAATTTCCATAGTTTTTTGTTTTTTTTATTTCCTCCTCAGGTGGTGACAGTGATGCTTCATCCAAAGGCATAATAGGCGTCTACATTGGCAAGGAGAAAAGCTATCTGCTCGTCCTGGTAAGTTTGGAAGGTATCGCTGGGACGGCCGATTTCACAAAGAGCTAAGATTGACCTTAACAGTGTATCAATCTTAACTGCTAAGTGAAGTGTGGTGTCACACTGCAAATCACTATGGCAATTCATCTTAAGATGAATCTTGATAATGCTGTGTGAAATCGAGCCGAGATGTGTGATTTGTCTAGATTTGTCCTGATTTCAGAATTTCTTCACAGATCTTCCCCTTTGTGTTTTTAATTTCAAACAAAAACATATTTTGACATTGAAAAAAAGTTTAAGGCAGACAACCGCCATCTTGACTCTTTGATCTAGTCCTCAAGGGTGGAAATGCCATTAATGATCATTTCAAGTTTCAGGTTTGATCAGCATTGACTCCAATCCCAATTATTGATGAGAGAAACTGAAATACAAAAGAAAAGATGGACTTTTCTAATAACTCGAAGTGTAAGCACTTTTTTCGATTCAATTCAGATATACATGTACATTTATTTCCATACTTCTATGAAAAAGTAACAGAAAATAGATGTAATTATGGAGTAAAGCGCAACAAACCAATGAGCAACAATGCAGGATAAATATAATGGAGTATGGGGCTGTTTTGATCAGCAGAAGCTTGTAGAAAACAGCCAAACAAACAACTAACAAATAAACACACACACACACAAGAACACCCGAACATGGTGACATGACAATAGCTACACTGACACAAGACACAAAATATAGATCAGAGATATTACAACAAATTCATAATATTTAACGAAAAGACGGCAAAAACACAGTTAAAGCAAAAGCGTTAAATTTGTACACACTTTGTGAGTTTGTGTGGTTATGAAAGGAACCAATAGACCGTTAGAACAGTATGCTCTGTTCATCAACAGGAGACTGCTGGATTCCAAAATGTTTGAACTCTTTAAAAAAAATCTAACATTTTAAGTTGAACCCAAGCTCTCTTCCCTTTTGCTGTTGGATGTGTTAGTCTATGACCACGTTAGCTATAGTGAGAGTTAATTTTCACCCGTGCGTTTTGTGGTTGGGTGGGAGTGGTCTCTGGCCATTTGGTTTCGGCACCTTCTCCGAAAATTGTTTTCCTGATACAATCATCGTTGATTGGTGAATTGTATTTTTGTCATTATCGCAGGATCCACATTTCTTTGGGGTGCCCACGTTTGAAGTTCTCCGAAGCTCTTCATATCTGACTTGGAAAACGGTGGACTCGTTCTTGGAACACTCCTTCTACAACATGTGTCTTCCAATATTCAAGAAGACTAGGTGACCCCTGTTATTGTAAGTTCATCAAGTTTTATTTAAATTGTTTTTAATATTGTAAGCTCTCAAATTCAAGGTTTGACATCTGTAATGGTAGCCAATTATTCACTATAGACCTTTATCATGCTGCAACCATCTTGGTCTTGTGCCCTGCATCTAATAACAGTAATGTATGCTGATGTTCGTTGTTCAAAAACGAACCTGACTATTTGTCCTTCCAGCCTCGGTTTGGTTACACTGATTTGAATGGGAGAAAAACAAGATGACTGTACCACGTTAAAGGTCTAATGCTTCCTCTGTGTGAATCAAAATAAACTAAAGTTTTTGTGATGTTAACAAATCTTTCACTTTTGTCATGCCTACTCTCTTTAAATTCAGATTTAAGGTATAATTTTGTGTACTGTTAACCAAAAGTGCTCCTTTTGGCAAGCTTACTGTCTTTGAATCAAGATAATGTATAGTATTTGTAATGCTTCTTAATTTAGCTACAACCGACATGCTTACTGTCTTTGAATAAAGGTAACGCACAGTATAATTAATAATGTTGTCAAAACAGCTGCAACTGATATGGTTACTCTCTTTGAAGCATGATAAGGTACAGCATTTATAATTTTACCTAGACATATGCAACTAGTGTGCTTACATGTACTGTCTTTTAGTCAAGACAAGGTACATTTATCAAAACAGCCAGGAGCCAGTTCGATCAAGGACCATAGTTAACCATAGTTGGACTAACTCTGATCGAACTCACGCTAGTCAACGATGGTTCGACTCGAGACTATTCACGACTATTCGAGAAATGTGATAACGTTGATTTCGTCGTTTTCTCATGGTCGCATGGACATGACATGACTAGAGTCGTTCGCACTTCAACTTCAGTGCGCATGCACTACGTACGTCACTAACCAACCACAAGGCAAACCATTGGTCCTTGATTGAACGTGTTCCAGTGTACTTACTCTCTTTGAAACAAGATAAGGTACAACATTTGTAATTTGACCAAGACATCTGCAACCAGTGTGCTTTACTGTCTTTGAAACAAGATGGTACAGTATGATTTGTAATGTTACTAAAACAGCTGCAGCCTGTTTGCTGACTCTCTTTTAATCATTATAAGGTACTGTTTCTCATGTTACAAAAACAGCTGTATTACAAACATTTACTCTCTTTGAATCAAGATAAGGTAATATAGTAGTGATTTACTCATAGTCACAGCCAAACCAATATTTCTTTAAACATTTTTATTTGCTCCAAAGCTCCGTTGGAAAGTCCACAGGAATTTCTAACATTATACTTGCAAGCTTTTTGTACACAGATACAGTCAATAAAATAGATAGTAATCCTTCAAACCCTTTTTATAATTATAAATATAAGTTATAATTGCCCCAAACTGATTAATGTAGGTAATAGTGGTATACTGTAAAAGCTAACTGACCCCTTCCACTGACATGACTGACGTCCATAGAGCTATATCTATTGACTAGAGCACTAACTCTATATTGTATATATGCACAACCGTTTTTGAAGTCGCGCTGCACGCAGACATGTTGAGTCATTGAAGAAAGATTTAAATTTTCAAGGAACATTTGCCTGCGAGTATTCTGCATGTCTGCATGTGCGCGCCTATGGCTGCATGACACACCTCAAGCACGAGTCATACTGCGGCTTGAAAGTAGACACGACGATCGAGGGGTGACGCGTGTGTGCTGAGGTTAAATCATGCGCACTAACTGATTTCTGGTCGTATTTCTGGTAAAAGTGATTCCATAACGCGTGGAAAAGGAATGAAGCATTGGTGTATGCAAATAGCCACAACCCAGCCGTACAAGATTTCAAGTTTTGCCATAGGTTTGTACACAAACACGGATGCCCCCAGGCGGCTTCAACGTACGCACAATGCTAGCGCTCTAGTCAATATATATAGCTCTATGCTGACGTCACATGTGGCTACTGTCCGCCCCTGGTCTGCCCGCAGTCTGCCATGTTGAGAGTCAAATTGCGTGTGAAGATATGGTGAGATTGTCAACATGTACGCATCGCCTAAAATGCTCTCTACTACACAGTAACAAACAGGTAAAACTGACTCCCAAAATGATGCAACCAAGATTTATTGTGGTGATGACGTCAGGTGAATATACTAGATGATCTCTTAATGATTTGTTTTGAAGCCCCAGCTCAACATTGATAAGAAGAAAAACACAAATGTTCACAGATTTACACATACATGTACCTTACATGGTATAAAGATAATGATGGTAGAAATCTTCCTTGAAATAGTTCTGCCTAAAGTGTTATCGCTTTTAAATAATAAATGAAATGAGATTCAAAATTAGAAAATTGTGCCTGTAGGAATGCGTACAAAAATGCTGAATGAAACAACAAAATGAGCTGACATTTTCACAGGTTGCTTTTATTGCAAATATCTTAATTTGTGCAAAGATTGGAAGCATTTACAGTCAGTTTACCAATGTCCAGCTGGGGCTTGAACATAGAACATACATGCGTATTATTTTGGCTAGTGTTTCACTGATTCTTCTAGTAAAGCATGACAATCTTGGTGCTTTCTCAGAATCCTGCAGAAGGTATTGACATGTGTGTACAAGTGTATAGGGAGGGAATCGAACCCACCATTCCTAGCACTTTTCCAACGGCCGGTCACTGTGAGTTATTCTGCTTGTTTATCCCCTTGTACTTCTGCACTTTGGAACCCCTACCTATATCTTGTTTCCCCACCATCTTACAATCTACTCCAGTTCAAGAGGAATATGAACAGATACCTTTTCTCCTTTTCAATTTTGTACAGTTTCCTGGTAGCCCTCGTATGAAGTGGCCCTCTTGACCTTGTATTGGGTGATTGTTCACAACTTTTTTTAAAACAAAATAACACAGCTACACTTTCCAGATTGCTTAAAGAAAGACCTCCGTTAGAACTTAGGTAAAATGACATCACTGATGTGTAATAGGGGTGCTCAAATAACCACCTATCCCAGCTTCAACTTGACTATAATAAAGAAAAATTGCAAATGTACAAAATGAAACATATTAAAATGTTTGTGAAAGAAAACGTATTTGTCTACAAAAATTTCAAAGCTTTGAGAGGTTCCACTCAGTCATAGATTATTACAAAGAGTTTGCATATAATATCATACATTTTCATAGCTAAAAAATAATCATGTCTAATAAAGGAACCACAGTTTTCATTTGTAATAGCAGCAGATCAGGGCCCAATTTCATAGCGCTGCTTAACGGTAAGCAAATTTTCGTACTAACTATAGCAGAAAAATTTGCTTAAGCTTAAGCGTATTTCACTGGTTAGCACGAAAATTAGGCGGCCAGCTTGCGTGTTCACCAAGGTTTTGCATTGTTACGTCATTCATTTTCCTACAGTAAGCACCGGAAGGTTAGCATGCCTTTTCCTGTGCTTACGGTTAGCAGCGCTATGAAAAGAAAATCGCACAGTAAGCACAAAATCGGCCGTTAAGCAACTCTATGAAATTGGGTCCTGTTGTATTGGTAACAAATATGGCTCTAGTATTGTTAGTAAAAATACATATTTCTTGTACAAAAAAACAAAAACACCTCCAAATATTTCTGGTACGAAAGTAACAAATATAGAGTTAAAAAATCAATTGCATCAGTAGTTTATAAAGGCTTTATAACCTCCCAGAACAGCAGACTAAGTTGGCAATTATGGCAAACTTTAAAAAAATCCTTGATAAAATGGTACAAAAACATAAGTTGTCTTTTCAAAAAATAGTAATATAAAATTTTACCTTGCATTATCAGGTGTTTTTTTTGCCCCAAACAAAATTACTTTATAACTTATTACACCATACCCTAAGTTTAGGTAACACTTAACACAATGTTTACATTACATCATTAAATTAACACAATTAAAGGAGCGAGGATAAAGTGTCTTTAAGGTTTGTTTTTAAAACGAGCAACATCTTGCAAAAACCAAGGCTTTCCTACTAAATATACCGTTATCATTAGTTGACATGTTTGTCTGGTTCCCTGTATACACATTGCCAATGGAATTCATTATTGCTATTTCTAACAAGGGAGCAGACCCTCACTTTGGTTACATTTAGTTGAATGGAAGACGGCTGGAATGTTCCACTACTCAATGTCGACAAAGAATTGAACGTTAACCTCATCATTAAATTATCGTGTACATATAAACCCAACAAATGCTACTCTTGATTTTGGCTTTCATAACATCTACATGTATGTATAAATATAAAGCCTCACATCAACATGGATGATAAAACCGTCACTAATGGGCGACTTTTGAGGATGCTAGATAGCAGCAGACTTACCAGACTGTACATCCATTGCTTTTGGAAAAGTGTGCACGCTCATAACTATGTAAACTAGGATAATTCAACTGGTAAGTATGCTGCCACCTACTGTTCCAAAGTCTCCCATTGCTTGTTAAACTCAACGCTACATGTAGAATGAGCTGGCAAATGTAATTTTCTCGACAACACGGCCGGTCTACAAGAACACAGAGTTAACGACCCCCGTCGCCGTACGGTCTTGATCTCAACGCCCTCTCAACTTGTTCTCATCAATTACCAGCTAGTAAAAGTGTGCTTTATTCACTAGAATTAAGCTTACCCATAAATGAAACCTGTGTAATGTTACATAATCAAATACAGGCTGTTTAAAACCGTACCTCTTACATGTCTTACCTTGCAATCAGACTAAGCTTACAGATCACAGCTACCATCCAAACTATCTCAATCATTTTTAAAAGTATATTTTACATCTTTGCTTTAAAAAATAAGCTCTGGTTAGTCAGGTACCTCGGTAGATTCTGTATATTCAAACTGTTATGCCCTGTGCAACCTGGGTACTATACATGTAAAATAACACTTATCTACAAAAATAGTTTACAAAATGGCAATTAAGTACACTTGACTCCTGAATTTATTCACAGTACAAAAACGGTGTTGGACTTCTAATAATGCCGTGGGTCAGTAGCCAATGTGTGGAATGCTTCACACTTCAATTAATCTATTTGTTCTAAATAATGTTGCCTTTTAAACATGAATCTGAAATGAGTTGGGCTCTGTATACAATGATAAACTACGAGTTGAAAGCTCAAGAGTTTATAGAACGTAACACCTTATTTTAAAGGTAAAAGACATCATCGGAAAATGACTGGAATGGAATCAAATTCAATCGGGGTGCATGTTCTCATCCAAAAACCCAATGTGTCATACATGTTACCCTTTAAAGCACATGTACAACATTAGTAACTGTCAAGGATCAGTATCCACAATTTATGATTTTTTTGTTTTTGTTTTTTAGTCGCCAGACACACGAGGCCAGTAAGCCACTCGAGGTGTGGGCTACAAATCAACTGTTTTTCCCAGGGGCCGTTGCCACCTACTCCTGGGGCTGAAACAGAGTTACCCCCTTTACAGTCCGTAAGGATGTAGGCTTGGGTATCGATCCATCAGAAGCCTGGCTGGTAGAGCAGAAGGCTCTACCTCCGCAACGTTTATGGAGTAATTATGGTTAAGTGCCTTGTTCAAGGACACAAGTGTCATGACCGGGACTCGAACCCACACTCCGATGACTCAGCCACCAGAGCTTGAGTCCGACGCACTAACCACTCGGCCACGACACGCCAACAAATACATGAAATAACAAACCTGTGAAAGTTTAGGCTCAATCGGTCATTGGAGTCACAAGAAAATAGTGAGAAAAAAAAAACCTATATGTTTTCACGGATTTAGAACATCTCGTGAGATCAAAACTAATTGTTTCACTCATTTCTAAAAAAAAAATAGAGCAAGGGACGTTTTCCACCATGACCATCTTTACACCATGTAAGTTGTGTGTAAATCTTTGAAGTTATATTTTCAATCTTACCAGTGTTGAGCACATACTTTAACCAATCCTCTCTGTATAATCGTCAACATACGCCCAAACATGGCAAACAGTTTTGATTGTTTACTCATAAAAAAATGTCTGGAAACTTAATAGCATCACAGAAATTTGGTTTTGTTTTAGAAATGTTGACATTATGGCCAAGCTCGCACAAGGACCATTTTGGCAACTGGAGGTCGATATTGTCAGGACATGACCTTTACTTTGACCTTTTTGGTCGTAGTTGGAAGTAAGTAGGTCAAGTCTCTGGTACAAACCACTTGCAGCTGTTATGGCCAGTTTGGTACAAGCTGCTAGCAGCCACTTTGCCAGTTTGGTAAAAGCTGCTAGCCATGCTAGCAGTCATTTTGGCCAGTTTGGTACAAGCCGCTAGCAGCCACTACGGCCAGTTTGGTACAAGCCGCTAGCAGCCACTTCGGCCAGTTTGGTACAAGCCGCTAGCAGTCACTTCGGCCAGTTTGGTACAAGCCGCTAGCAGCCACTATGGCCAGTTTTGTACAAGCCGCTAGCAGTCACTTCGGCCAGTTTGGTACAAGCCGCTAGCAGCCACTACGGCCAGTTTGGTACAAGCCGCTAGCAGCCACTACGGCCAGTTTGGTACAAGCCGCTAGCAGTCACTTCGGCCAGTTTGGTACAAGCCGCTAGCTACCACTTTGGTCTCTAAAGGGTCAAGAACCACCTCATGGATCTGCCTAATTAAAAAAGTTTTAAAAAGTTCAGTAGAAATTTTCTGCTCACCACATTTAGTACACCAGTGATAAACCAACATGTATCAAAATGGCATTTCTGCCAAACAAACCCGTTTTCACTTCTCGAAGGTGCCTGCTTCAGGTGGAGTTAAACACAAACTGTGCTGAGAACAAAAATCTTGCCTAGCAGTACAGCGGGCATGGGCTTTCAGGATTTTTATCAAAATCTCCTTGAGCATTCAGATGTTCTTGAAGGAAGTAAAGCAGTCATCAAATGTTATCAAACTCCACCTGCTCTGTTGCTCTGTTGTTCCATGTCCATATGTTTGCTCTTTAGTATCATTTTGTCACCACCGTTTTTCATTTAATTCCTTGGTGGTGCACGTGGCTTTGGGACAGGTTTCTTTAAGGCAACTGGTGGGACATCTGGTTTGAGTTTGTTCTTCCCTGCTTGAATTTCTGCGAGATCGAACCTGGGAGAAACCGGGCTCAGCTGATCCGAGGGTCTGAAAATAAAGAAGGGAGAAGAAACCACCCATGAAAAAAATTTGTTTAAAAAAAAGGGAATTTAACTTTCTGGACCCTGTTCTTGGAAATGAGAGTATAATTCCGGATGACTAATACGGCATTTTGTTTTTCATCCTTTTCAACAATTGACATAAAATGCATTACAGGCCTGATTGCCTTATTCTTGAAAGAGCAGATACACCAAGGCATTTTCTCATTGATAAAGGGCATTGTGAGGAAATTGTAAATATCTATGCTATCGGAACATTTCAAGGGCACTAAGGCAATGACCAAGGGCAACAGAGGCAATTGCCTTCGTTGCCTCCTTGAAACATCAGGCCTGGTATTAAGTTGGTAACTGTTACCTTTCTACAGCTGCAGGACGTTGGGGTACATGTACCTCCTGACCTGGGACAGGTGGAGGTGGTAATGCAGGTAGGTCTTCTGGTGCCTTATCGTCGGGGGGTCCATCAAACTCGAGATACTCGGGCTGCTCCTGAGCAGGGCTTGCAGGTACCCTGAATTGACTGTAATCTGGACTGGGCACTGGTGGAACTGGCTTGGGTAGGTCCTGCAGTGACCGGGGGATTTGCTGTGGGGGACGGCCAGGTATTGGAGGGACTGGCTTTTGGATGTAGTCTGGTAAGAAGTCTGGTATGGAAGACAGTCTCTTCTGAAAGGACAAAGAGGGATGTAGAGACTATTAGTGCTTTTATAGCATTGAAAAATGGGAGACTTTGGAACAAGGGGAGACTTTGGAACAATAGATCGATCCATTAAGCCCCGCCTACTAATGTATTGACCAATCACAGCCTTGACAATGCCACTGAAAGTCCAACAAAAGTCTGACACATTAAAAATCTCAATAGAAAAGTAAACAAACGCTGCCGTTGTTCTGACACACAACTGTACTTACTTTTGTTTTGTTTTTTTCGTATTTCTGTTGTTGCGAATCCTACAGCAGTGGTCCCTGTACAGTTGTGTAAAAGTGGTTAAACAGTGTTCCTGTCCGCATTGTTCTTTGGACTCAAGGCACTGCTCAAAAGGCCACGAAACTAAGTTCATACCGTTCACAAAAACCATGTAGGCTACGTGTGTGTATCGGATACGTGTGTGTGGCCGCAACCGAACCACCGCTGCGATCGTGGCAAGAAAGTCACGCCATGTGATGTTGCTAGGCAGTTGCTAAGGTAGGCGGGGCTTAATGGATCGGTGTATATACCTGGTAAGTCAGCTACCATCTAGCATCCTCAAAAGTCACCTATTGATGCAAAATTTACTGTAGGGGAGACAATATGTCATTATAAGAGTTTCCTGTTTTCTTAGACCCTAAGCTTACAACAGGAGACAACTTTTAATTTTATTTCCGTCTTTTTTTTTTACATGTATTTTAGAAAAGAATAGACCTTCATTAGTGGAATGACATATTGTTTTTTTTATCTCCTTCAATTAAACAAATGTAATCTAAATCCTACAGCAGTAGTTCTAGATTCTAAACTGATGTAAAATGGTTGATGTGTTCAACACAGCGAGGTGAGCCACCTTTGAGCGACTTTCTCTCTCTCTAAAAAGAACTATGATTTTGTCAAAACCAACCCTTCAATACTGTGTTATTAATATTAGAATTATTTATTATATCTTTCTGGTGATGAAACCTAGGGATCCTCAACATTTTTTTAGACAAAATGCACTGCCCGTCTTCTTGAAGAAGAAAATGATTTCTTAGTCTCAAATACTTACAATCCTATCTTGCTGACTTGACGACTTGTCACTGATTCTTTCCTGCTTCCTCAGCATCGGATGATTCTTATCTTGCTCAACCTCCTTGACAAAAGAGGAAAAACAAAAATACATGACGACCATATCGGGCAGCGTTCTCCCTCAACAAGTGGTCCGACGGCCAAATGCCACTCAAAACACCTGAGGACCAGTCAAGTATTCGCTCTAAGTGGTCCGGCTGGCCAGTTCAGTGATGTAAAAAGCATCTCTACTTAATGTAAAAAAAAGCTGGTGGACTTGTGAAATGACAAGCTTAACAGGTCCTGCTGGCTAGTCACTGAAAAAGTTATGGGCAAACCTCGTCAAGGACTTGCTGAGCTCCTTTTATTATTATTTGTGTCTTCTTTTATTTTTTGAGTTAAAATATTGCAAGATGAAAATCTGTTTGTATAGCTCTTTCCCTTGGCTGGCAAGTCAGCAATCAGGGATGAGAGTGGATGAAAATGAAAAATCCACGAAACACCAGTAGAGGTTTCGGTAGCCACCAACCACGCCATAACCTCTATCAATGGCAGCATTCTGTGCTTAAATGTAGACCGGTCAAGCACCTTGGTGTAGTCAAAATACAGTACATGTACTGTGTTAAGGCTTTACAAGGGGCCTAGATGTATGTAAATGACATTTAAAAAATAAAATAAATCCACAACAATAATTTTTTAAATCCGGAAATCCATAAAAAAACAGATGAATCTCACCCCATACCAACACTCAAAGAGTATTCGTGTGGTTTGGGAGACGAGCTTTGGGAAGATTTGGAGGAGCAGGACTTAGATTTGAAGTAAATCTCCACACACGTCTTGTAGCTCAGAACTGAACCAACAGTTATTTTTTACAAGATCACTACTATTTCTTTTTCTCTATTTTGGGGTGAACAAAGAAAAAAATTGACTGGAGCGGGATTTGATCTTGCGACCATCGGCTATACGTACCGATGGTCCCAGGTTCAAATCCCGCTCCAGTCAATTTTTCTTTTTTACCCAGTCAGTTTCCCTTGTGGTTTATTACTTTATAGTTCTTTGTCTCTCTTTTTCATTTTTTTTTCCCTGACATTTTTGGACATTTTGTCTTTTGCCGAAAGTATAAATTAGTCATCGTCAAAAAGTATGTCTTGGAGAAGACAAACACACGGGACCACTGGAGGTGACTGGCTCGATGGTGAAATTACTGGACCCCTGGCCAGTAGTCTAATGGGCATTTGGGGGCTTTCGGGAGGGGGCTTTCGGTAGGGGGGTTTGGGGGAGGGGTCTTGGATGAGGTGGCTTGGGGGCAAAATGAGAACCTGGGGATTTGTCTCACCTCAACTGTTGAGCTATAGGAGCTGTCTCGATCTGAAACACTCAGGACACTTCCTCTTGAGTCGGTGCCTGAAGATTTATGGGGAAAAAAAGCCTTGTGAATACTAGGAGTCCGTAAGTGGGGTTGTTGTGTTGTGACTGATGGGTCCAGCACATCGGGATTCCTGTTCTGATGGCTGAGTCATCAGAGTGTGGGTTTGAATCCCAGTCATGACACTTGTGTCCTTGGGCAAGACACTTAAAAACTATAAATTAATAGCCAGGAGTAAATAGGTACGTACAACCTGTGGGCCCATTTGGCTGCTGGTGCTGCATACTCCAAAGGAGTTAAGGATGTTTAAGGAAGATTAAGGCCTGGTGAACTGGGGTAGTAACAGTTTAATAAATGCCTAATGTTTGTATTGTTATGAGAGGGAAGCATTCAACAGAAACTCTTAGTTTCATCCGACTTGGATGGGATTCAAACCCGCATCCTCCCATTTAGTGAGCCAAAATCCTAATGACTCGATCACCAGCTTCTCCTAATAACAACCGTTTGTGCTTATAGTTCAGTCCGTGTTAAGTTTAACCGATTTTGGTTGTCCTGATGAGTGGGAATAATACCAAAGGTAAAGTCATACTTACTTGCTGAACTGGCTGTGCTGATGGGCCGGTTTGTACGAGTTATGACCTACAGGAAATGAATGTAATAAAGAAGGAAATATTGATCAATCTATTTGCTGGAATCTTTTTGTTTCTCACTTCAAGATCTCCTTTAGAGCTTGCAAGAAAACAAAAACAGCTTTGTGGATATGCCACAAAGTGAGATAGTCAGACTTGAAACTCAAATAAGAATAGAACAAATGGGGAAATAATGACAGTGTGAAGGTGCTCAAGTTCCAGTCTTGGAATGTTCTTGGTTTAAATTTGAGTAACAACGTGTACCCCTGAAAGGAAAAAAAAAATAAAAAATCGGTGTCCATTGTTTGAAAAAGTGGGAGCAAACTGACAAATCATGTAACCAGTGAGAGTCCTTACACAATCTGGGACAATCCACCACAGAGAACAAAGTACACAAATTCAATTTTTGAAGCGTTCCAAAGGGCAATAATGTAAGCAGTGGCATCTCAAACCCGTAAAAATCAAACAGCAGTTGCCCCAAGTGGAACCTTCTTGTTGACCGAGAGGGGCAGAACAGACTGATTGTAATAATCCCAAGTCCTCCAAATTCCTTCTTGTGGTTTTGTCTGACTTTGTAGAATAGGCCACTGCAGGCCCAAAAAACAGTATTGCCTATTATCAGAACCAGCATAACCATCTTTTTAAATTTTTTTATATTATTTTAATACACATCCAACAGCGCAAGCGCCAATAACAGGATGATGATTAGTAAACAAGAAGAAATGTTCAGTTTTAGAAGTGGGAGGAAAACCCCCAAATGGGGGAAAACCCACGGAATCAGATAGGGACTGAAAACCCAATCCACATGCAAGGCTCCAGTCCGGAATTCGAACCGGGGTCCACAGAGGTGAAAGGCAGGGAAAGAAACCACTGAGCCAACCTGATCCCCATCTTATCTAGGGTCCAAACACTTGAGTGGTGAGTTACCCTAGAGTGGAGTATTTTGGAGGATATGGGAAGGTCTCCAGCCAAAGGCACGAGGGGGTTAGGTTGTAATTGCTACAATGGAACTTATCAAATGTTTTAGGAAATTTGAAATGCTCTTGAAGTTTGAGATTCACAATTGTCACCCAAAAATGTCAACAACAAACCTCAAATTGTGACCTCTCTTGTACTTTGGTGGAAGCTAATGTCGGACCTGTGAAACAAACAAATTTAAAATAACAGACACAAATAAACAAAGCAGGACAACAAAAGACAAGCCACAATGATTCTTGCAAGACAAAATCTGTTCATGCATTGAAGTCAGGCACAGGCATGGTTGATAAAGCTGAAACAGAAAAACAATCAGACAACGTCATCATGCGGAAATCATCTTTCTCGCATTCCCTGTATCCAATGCCAATCAGGAATGCCGATTCCCGTTATTCAAAACAGTGGCCAGACTGATTTCCCTCCCAGTTTCAGTTTGGTAATATGTCGTTTTGACCGGGAGGAAAAACAAGATGACAGCAGTCTGGTCAAAATCTAAACACTTTATCAAAAAGCTGCTCTAGGCACACAAATGTAAGCACAAACATAACTTGGTAAGCAGAATTAAGCAGGGCACCATCCAGAATACCTTTTAATCTCCAATGCTTATGACCACTAACTTCGCTTGGTTCCCTGCTAACTTTTGCTTTGCAAGCACATATGGTCAAAGTGAGCAATGCCTTTTGCTCAACATCTTTATGAAATCATGAATGGATGCCAAGTTTGGTTGGTTTTTAACCCCTGAGATCCTCTGGTTTGGCTTGTATTTTTTTCATTCAAGCATGTGAAAACTCACTCTTTTTTTAAACATTTGCAGACGTTTCCATAACCCCCAGTTTCAACGTTTCAAGATATGTTCTATGATACTTTTCCCATAATATTTTTATAGATTTTTAAAAATGATTCTAGTCATTGATCCAATTCACCTGACGTCATCGCCCCATATATCTTGAGGGCGCCATTTTTTGGAGTCAGATTCCCCGTGTGTTACTGCACAGGAAACATTTGTAGCAACTCCGTTAGAAGCGCAAGTTATCCCATTCTGCTATTGACGCCTTGCACTATGTCACAGCGGGTAGTGTCTGGCCATGGTCGGCCATTTTTGGAGTCAAATAGCATTCAAATATACAGTGCACGTCTAAAAACAAATGTCATGATGACGTCAGGTGAATTGGGTCAACAAGCATAATTTTTACAAATCTATTTGTGAACAAACGATGTTTCTAACTTGATTTGGGTACTCTCCCTTATGCAAGTTAAAACAAGTCACATGACCACAAGCCATGGGATAGTTTCTTGGGGTGCTTGTAAATAAGTGTCCCCAACTCATCATTAGAAAGGGGGTTAAAAAAATCAGTCCCGCCCCCAGGTGCTCTTTATCTGGACTGAAAAATGCAACTGACACTTTTCCTTAAAGTATTCGTTGCACTACGTCTCTTAAAATACTATACGTACTGTATTAAACAAAATCTAAGACTAGACTTGTATCAGTCCTCTGTCATTGTGACACTTCAACGAGGGCTATCCTAGCTGGACTGGAGTGAATCGGTGTGAATGACCCATGCAAAGTGTGTTTGTGTGACATGATCTACCCAAACAGTGGGAGGACAAAGAAAAGTCTGTGTGTGTGTGTCTACCCATTGAAACTAGGACTTATAACAAAAAGGATCCGGTTGTTTTGATTGAGTGAGGACGTCCTCGGTTTACTTTCAGATACAAAAACCAATGGGGATGTCGCTGTTAAAAAAATCCAAACAATGGAGGAACAAAGTCCTAGATTTACCGGGTCGACAAACACGGATGTGTGTGAAGTTAAACTATACGACAAATTACGGTGGCTTTTCGGTCCTTGCTCTTTGCTTTCACCAAACTTCGGCTACTACACTTCAATTGACCTGCTGGCATATGAATCAGTCATGACCAGTACTAGACCTTTGTCATGCGATAGCCACCTTGTTTTTGTTCCCATTCATGTCAATGTAACTAGATCGAGGCTAGAAGGGCAGGCTAGTCTGGTCCCCCTTTTGGTAGAATGAATGTATCCGTGGTTATCGCTGCTATTACAAACAGGGTACATGACCACATGATGAAGGTCTATTGACAGTTTCAGATAGACGCCATCTTTAGGGGCAACTTGGATTTTGGCTTTCAGCTGCGTCACACGTTTTAAGTTTTCAACGCAGCCGAGCGGTTTACCAACCAATCATTTGATAGAACTGCCACGTGCGTCATGCAGTATTTTACGCATAACGCATACTTGTAGTTGTAAGCATACTTAATATTTGTCATCGCCCATAAAGATGGCCGACTTTACACTGTGTGACGGCAAATGGGAACTATCTACTGATCTTACTCCCAGCTGGAGCTGAGCTTTTAGAAAAAGCTGCAGGTTGCTGGAGCAAGACATGCATTGTGCATTTTGCATTCCTTGGCGATGACACAATGACAACACAAGATGACAACAAAACAAAACAAAACAAAACAAAAAAAAAACAGATGGTTACCACGGATACTTCTTATGGGTTCAGAATACGCTCGGTTCTTTCTGGTTTGCTTGGTCATGATCCCTGAATAGAAGATATCCACGGATTAGCTGATGAAAACAATTGAATCCCAGTTGAGGGTCGGCCAAATTATGACTAATAAAAAGTTTACAATTGCCGTGTACAAAAATGCATTGCTGTTGCTACAGAGTCACCAATCTGAGATAAGTCAACAATGTCGCACAACTTAAGATAAACTGAAATAAAAACATGCACAATTTTATTTAAAAGAATGCCGAGGCTTCTTGCAATATAGTCATTTTGAAAAAAAGACATTTTTTTTTTAAGCTCTAGGAAAGTCATATCCCTGCAAAAAAAAAAAAATTAATAAATAACAAAATAAAATGAGATTTTGAGTTCTTGAAGAGTGTTGCAAAGTACACTGATGAGCTTTTGAGTGGTTTTTTTTTTTTGAAAAAAGTGCACACATGCTGAAAGTCACTTCAAATGCAAAGGTTTCGGGAACCGTGTTTTTCCTCGACCCCAAAAAAAAGGTGCTCGATCAATTTTTTCCTGGCTGTGGCTCAGGCTTCATAAGCCATTTAGGAACCACATGCAGCTGTGCACACACTGGGCTTCATCATGG
Source organism: Marthasterias glacialis (assembly GCA_911728455.2). Lineage (NCBI taxonomy): Eukaryota > Metazoa > Echinodermata > Asteroidea > Forcipulatida > Asteriidae > Marthasterias > Marthasterias glacialis. The sequence goes on along the minus strand of OU452237.1, from coordinate 10,856,240 downwards.
ATGGACACAGGCCTAAGCCCTAGCCATAGTCTGAGCGAGAGCACTTTAGCATGTGACGCACTTTGAATTTGAGAAAACTGCAATACCCAATGCTTGTATGCAGGTTGACGCCGCGAGTGCTGCAATCTTTGCAGCGGGTGATCTAGCAGAGTAAAATATAGACTGACCGACGCGTTGCTCAGTGACCCCACCTGTGCATTATGATAAACACCAATGAGTATAAACCTCCGGGGAAAAAAATGAAAAAGTTGGTAAATTATGCATCGATGGTTTGAAAGTTTCAGCATGCATTTTTTTTTTAATAAGAAACTACCACCATGATCAAAAATCGCCCCCCCCCCCCCCCGAAAATGCAATCTTGTAGTTCCTTCTGAATGATGCAACAAAAAAAGGTGTACCAAGCTAATTTAAAAATGGTCCCATGATGAAAAGAGCAGTTGCACCTTACAATAAGAGATCACAGGACATAGCCTTCTACGCGATGGTTACCACAGAATAGACCAATCCATTAAGCCCCGCCTACCTTAACAACTGCCTAGCAACAGCACAGGGTGTTAATTTTTTTTTTGCACACACACGTATCAGATACGCACAAGTATATGGTTTTCGTGAACGGTATGGATTTGCAGACAAGAACACTGTTAAACCACTTTTAAACGACTGTACAGGGACAACTGCTGTGGGATTTACACCACCAGAAATACAAAATAAATTAAACAAAACAGAAGTTAGTACAGTTGTGTGTGCTGTTGTGTCTCAGGACAATGGCAGCAGTTTGTTTACTTTTCCAATGGGATTTTTACGTGTCGGAATTTTGACGGACTTTCAGTGGCGTTTTCAAGGCTGTGATTGGTCAATACGATAGTAGGCGGGGCTTGATGGATCGGGCTATTCTGCACTAACAACCCACAGAATTCTGCACCACGGTGGGCCGTAAGAGCAGAATTCCCCGGAGAGGTGCATCCTTGGCTCTGCAAGCATGCAATGATGCTTTGATTCCAAGGCAGGCTTTATGCATTATCCATCTCACAATACACATGATAAAGCATCTACCGTTAATTAAGGATTTCATGTAACGAGCCAGTATGATGAAATTTTCAAAGATTTAAAAAGACACAGAGTAAAAAAATATCGACATGATTTTGTCAATATTAGTTTTTGAAAGTCTTACCTTTTTTGGTCTGTTTCTTTGAAAGGAAGTTCTTGAATCCCCCACCTTTCGTGTCTTTTCTCTGCGTTTTTGTCTAAAAATTAATATTACAAAAAAAAGAGCTATTAATAAAGAAAACATTTATTTTACACATCATGCAAGTTTTTTTCTATTCTGTAAGATATCCAAAGTATGTCTCCAGAATTTTATTTAAAGAGAACATCTGATCGACTCAGCCAACTAATTTCAAAGCTCTGCAAACTGTAAGCAAAAAAATCATTGGCTACGGTATAGCAGACAAATCGAGGTTTAGCAAGGAAGTTATCCCTGTGCCTGTGTATACTTCACAATACTACAAATTATTTGCTTGAACAACTAAAGCAGAAATTTGGCACTAAGTAGAGAATGGTGACAGTGAGCGAGAATTATGCGGTAAGCAGAACCATGAATTCAATCCCCCAAGTGAGGTCTCGATTTCTATTCCTGTACAGATAAATAATCGGTCTCAAAGGTGTGACTGTACAAATGTATTTAAAATCCTGAACATGGATGGTGGCTCCCTTGGTCTAGAGGATGAAGCCCCCTGAACATTTCAGAGGATTTACAGAGTCTCTACATGAATCACCATGAATGAATAACTAGGGTGTAGTGGGCCTGGGTCTCCCCTTGGTCTAGAGGATGAAACCCCCTGAACCTCATGAGTGTTACATTTCAGAGGATTTACAGACTCTCTACATCACCATGAATAAAGAACGTAGTGGGCCTGGGTCTCCCCTTGGTCTAGAGGATGAAGCCCCCTGAACCTCCTGAGTGTTACATTTCAGAGGATTTACAGACTCTCTACATCAACATGAATGAAAACCTAGGGTAGTGGGCCTGGGTCTCCCCTTGGTCTAGAGGATGAAACCCCCTGAACCTCCTGAGTGTTACATTGCAGAGGATTTACAGACTCTCTACATCAACATGAATGAAGAACTAGGGTGTAGTGGGCCTGGGTCTCCCCTTGGTCTAGAGGATGAGGCCCCCTGAACCTCCCGAGTGTTACATTTCAGAGGATTTACAGACTCTCTACATGAATCACCATGAATGAATAACTAGGGTGTAGTGGGCCTGGGTCTCCCCTTGGTCTAGAGGATGAAGCCCCCTGAACCTCATGAGTGTTACATTTCAGAGGAATTACAGACTCTCTACATCAACATGAATGAAGAACTAGGGTGTAGTGGGCCTGGGTCTCCCCTTGGTCTAGAGGATGAAGCCCCCTGAACCTCATGAGTGTTACATTTCAGAGGAATTACAGACTCTCTACATCAACATGAATGAAAAACTAGGGTGTAGTGGGCCTGGGTCTCCCCTTGGTCTAGAGGATGAAGCCCCCTGAACCTCCCGAGTGTTACATTTCAGAGGATTCACAGACTCTCTAAATCACCATGAATAAACAACAAGGGTGTAGTGGGCCTGGGTCTCCCCTTGGTCTAGAGGATGAAACCCCCTGAACCTCCTGAGTGTTACATTTCAGAGGATTTACAGACTCTCTACATCACCATGAATAAAGAACTAGGGTGTAGTGGGCCTGGGTCTCCCCTTGGTCTAGAGGATGAAGCCACCTGAACCTCATGAGTGTTACATTTCAGAGGATTTACAGACTCTCTACATCACCATGAATAAAGAACTAGGGTAACGGGCCTGGGTCTCTCCTCGGTCTAGAGGATGAAACCCACTAAATATACAGACTTTTACATTTTTGATGTTTACAGACTCCCTAAATAATCTCAAATAGAAATTCAGGGTTGTGGCCATTACAAGGTCTTTATGTGTTCTATAGTGTCAGGCAACTTCCTTTTTTTCCAGAATTTATGTATGCGAAGGGCTTTCAATGAAAAATCCTCAAATCAGGAAAAATCCAAGAAAAATAACAAAAACCCTGTAATCAGGAAAAATCACAGATCTGGGGACTAGAATATGACATCCAAAAATGCCTTACCCCATGTGTCATTAAAGACATAGTCTTGCTTTGTTGAATTAGTTCATAGTTTCTAAACAGCAGGACGGCCTCATCTACGGTGATATCGTTGCTTTTGACACTGTTTTGGAGATCAATGAGAGCCTGTTGTTCGGCACCTATTCCAGGCAGATTAAGAACTGATTTATCTTTGAAAAAAAAAAAGAAAAACAGAAAAGATTATAAAGAATGCAAGTCAATCATTTGGACCTCAAGGCTTGCCCCCAAACCTAGATGATTCCCTATTCACATATTCAGGGTCTCGTGGCCGAGTGCACCAGACTCAAGCTCATGATCTGGTGTTCTGATCAGCAGAGTGTGGGTTCGAGTCCCGGTTTTGACACTTGAGTCCTTGAGCAAGAAACTTAACCATTATTGCTTTGTCTTTCGTATGGGACGTAAAGCCATAGGTCCTGTGTGCTGTGTTATGCATGTTTAAGAACCCAGTGCATATTAAGAGAAGGGGTTAGCCCCAGTGTTTTCTGGCATGGTTGGCTACAGATTTCACCACAGCACTTTGTCAAACTTTTTCAAGGTGCTACATAAAAATAGATCTCATATTCATTAAACCAATGCCAATATCAGCAGGAGCATCTGTGGTGGATACCGGCACTTTACAAATGCTCACCATTATATTAGCTCCACAAATTACCTTTCTGTGGCAGAGATTTTTCCTGGACATTGGCCTCTGTTTCAGGTGGTGGTTTCGACTCCACGGGAGTTGTGGCCTCAGGGCTTGCAGCTTTTTCTTCTGACGGATGTTTCATCGGGGGTCGGCGGGAAATTGTTTTTTTAGTCGAGCGACGTATGTTCCCCGACTCATCCGTGACTTCTTCGTAATCTTCTTCAGGGTCTGGATCCCGTTCAAAAGATCCAAAGTCCAGGGTAGTAAGGCTGTCGTAATAGTCTTCAATGTCCTCTATCTTACCTGTCAGAGAGACATCGGTCGAGATTTCAACGGCTAGATTTGGCTAGGATTTCAACTAATTGGTTGGGATCTCTATGATTTGGTTTTGGTTTCTTTGATCTGGCTTGTATTTCTACGGTTTGGCTTGGATTTTATTCATTCGGATGGGAGTTCTATGATTTGCTTGTGATTTCCTGATTTGCATTGGATTTCAACAATTTGGCTTGGATTTCAATGATTTGGCTTGGATTTCAATGATTTGGCTTGGATTTTATTGATTTGGCTTGGATTTCAACAATTTGGCTTGGATTTTAATGATTTGGCTTGGATTTCATTGATTGTGCTTGGATTTCATTGATTCAGGTGAGAAGTTGTAATCTTTGGACTACGCAACCATATTTTTGATGAATATATTTGTGGTCTCTGCATCAAGGTTATCAACCAAAAATCTATGAGAAAAATTTGAAGGGGGACCAAAGCCAAAATGAGGTATTTCTTCCGTGTAATTATCGGGCCCAAGGTTGACTTTCTATATAAAGGGAAAGCAAAATGATATTTGACTTATCAACACAAACCTTGCATAAGCTCCTTGATCCTCTCGTCCTCGGCAATACCTGTGGCAGGTATGGGAACCTTAAACGGTCTGTCATAATTTGACGTTTGCTTTCGCAACTCCTTTAAGAAGTCCTCATTTTCTGGAAAAGCAAAGGAAATTGATTGCATCATCATTTGTAACCAAAAACCAACCTAAACGGAGAATCTGGATTGTTTTTCTGTTTCCCCTCCCATTTGTTGTTCAAGAGTGTTTCATTTTCTGGAATAGCACTCCGCACTAATGCTAAAAATAGACCACGCAAGTAGCCGGATCTCAGACAACGTGTCAAATTTCACTGACAGATGCGTACGTCGATCGCACATATACAATACACGCAGTATACTGTACTACTGAGGTCTGGCACTGTGGTGATTGCGTGAGTGGTGGAATGTTTGTCTGACCTGTCAGGTATTTTTAAGCAGAAGTGATGCCATTAGTTCAGAGTGCTCTGTACAAGGTTCTGATCACATCTGGGTAACAAAAAACAAAAAACAGAAATTATGATTGCTACTGTATTTCCCCTCTCGACTATTTATAATAAGGGAATAAAGGTGTGATGAAGAGGGTTTTAACTATTGTTTAAAACCGATGAGGGGCCTGGTGGCCGATAATTGCCCAAGCCGTAGGCTATTTTAACAATAGTTAAAAACTGATTCAGCACACCTTTATTCCCATTCATAAATACCTTTTCCGAACCAAAAAGCATGAAAAAATAATTTCTGGGCTTCAAAAGTCACGGCTTTCCTTACTTGTTTTCAAGATGTTCACATCTAAGTTTTCCCATGTGGGCGCTGAGCGATGTCTGTGTCGCGCGCGTATGCGTACGCTTACGCGAGAACATTCGTGTGCCTGTCATGCCTGAGCGCGTGTGCGCGCTACGCAGAAATACGCACTACGCTCGTCACACCAACCGGTTTTAAACAGTTTTTACCGTGTCTATATCACTCGTTTAAACACGGCCTCTCCACCAATCAGAATAGAGAAACTGTCACAGGTATTTATGAATAACGTTTTGTATTCTAGAGGAAACAAAATAATCTGATACGTTACAGTAACTGATCAACTCACTGTAGTAAGTTGCTAGTCCCGACTTCATAAATAAATACGAAGAAGTTGGCACACTACCCTCACTTTGGATCCCTTCATCTTCTGCACTGTCCTGAAAATATCAAAGATCAACAGAAACTTGAAAACAAAATCACAGAAATTAACCAGGCATGACATTTAACCCTTGAAAAACAAAGTAGGAAAATGTTATCAAGTTCAAGTGCTGACCTTTATCGTTCTGTTGCACTGACATCACCTGCAAGTACTGTTTGCTTAATTATGGTCTGCCATTTTGGAAGTCAATTTGTAGCCCAAACAATTTCCTTTCAAATGACATCAACCACAATACTATGACATCTTGTTATCATGAGTTATGATCAACATACTATTACTTAACAAAATGGCAGCCATTTTGGACACCATCTTGGATTTGGGGGTCACCGCTGCAAAGTTGCAGTGGCACATCAAGCCAATGTTGTGCCAATCATAGTGAGCTTAGTTTGTACAGACGGGGCAAAGGAACTCAAAAACTAAGCATGTATTTCAGAGTTGGACCTCCAGAAACTATTCATACCACAAAAGATTCCAGAAGGCTACTGAGATCGCTGTGGCCGTTCTTTGCCGCCAAACCGTCTGGGGTTAAGCCACTACCATTCTTCATCTTCATGGCCTGCAACGCCCCAGGGCAGGTGGTCAACATGGAGCACATGCTTTTCAGTCCGTGCATGGCAGCAAAGTGTAGTGCTGTGGGCACTTCTAAAATCGCTAGAAAGAAGGAGTAGAAAGTGCTATACGTAAGATGTTTTTAGTCAGGAGTCAAGTTTAACTTTAAGTTATATAATCAGTTCTGCCAACTTCAACAGAAACACCTGGGGTTTTATTTCCGGTGAACAGGGCTAATTGGTTATTCACCATTCAGATGTTTGGACTCAGACAAGAGTGGGTAGCTTGGAGGTTACGGGACTAGTTCCTCTAAAGTCAGACAAAAACCACAAGGAGGAATTTTGATTATTGGGACCATTGGAGTATTATGGCGCATCGTGGCCGAGCAGTCAAGTGCACTGGGCTCAAGCTCTTGTGTTTCTGATCGACAGAGTGTGGGTTCGAGTCCCGTTCTTGACACTTGTGTCCTTGAGCAAGACACTCGACCATTATTGCTTCGTCCTTCGGATGGAATACACATTAAAAAAAAACAACAGTTACACATATCGCTAAGAGAATGGGCTTGCCCCAGTGTTTCTGGCAGTGGCAGCTGAATGTGCTGCAGCACCTTGTTAGGTACTACATAAAATGGTTCAAATAATCATTCCTTCTCAACAAGTTCCTGGCCTGCTTGTTTCTTCTTGCTCCAGCGCCTTGAGTACCTTAGTGGTAGATATATGTGGGCTATTATAAGACTCCGGTATTATTATTATTACTATCAAAGACACAGAGATATGAATTACCAGTCTGCTCTGCACCCTCTTGGCCGACGAGCAGGTTCAACCCCCCTTGGGGCAATCGCTGCTGGATGTGCTCGAAGAGTATGTTGTCCAGCTCATTGGAATCCGCAGGGGATATGCCGAGTGCCTGGCACATGAACTTCATGGGATCGCTGATGTTGAGTAGTGCCAAGGTAAGGTCGTCCATGACGCTCTTAAAATGGAACTTGAAGGTGCCCATCAACACTTTCTTCGGACTCAAGACTTGGCCGTCGACCAATTCTGCTGGGTGGTCTAAAACATAATTAAAAGGAGAAATCATCAATTTGATTTTGATGATTATAACACTAACAGAGTGTGGGTTTGGATGGGACGTGAAGCCGTTGGTCCCGTGTGTTGTGCAACGTGCACAAAATTTGTTAATGGCCTCACGTTTCGACACTAGCAGAGTCTTTCTCAAAGGCTAAATGACAACACAACACACATATACAAGTAAACTGGAGTAACAGAAGCAGTGAAGTGGAGAGAAGTGAAAAGAGAGAGGCAGAAAGCAGTCAGAAGATGCAAGGGATGAACAAGGGATGTCGTGTAATGTGTGTAAAAGAACCCAGTACACCAGTAAAGAGAAGGGATTTTCCCCCTCTGTTTCTGGCATGGTCTGGCAGCAATATACATCACCTCACCTTGTATCCCTTTCAAGGTGTTGTATTATGGTTGCTTTGTCTCATAAAATCATTCCTAACAATCCCCAACAAAGTTGGATAATTCGGCAACATGAGGGTCACTTTTGAAAGACATGGCGCATTATAAATGTACACTACTATTATTATTCCCCATGGTCCGCGCCAAGTGAAATACCCCAACTCACACTCTCACCGTGTTATCAGAAAAGTATGTACGATGTTAATGACAGGGGACCGACTTCATTAGGATGCTCTGATACACAAAATTAAAAAATTTTAAGAGGTTGCTTGGCAGAATCAGGTAATACCGGCCAAAATACCATGTAATGTTACTGAAAAGAGTAGAACCTTTTTATGACAAACCTTTCGGAAGTTGAATCTCTAATGTGTACGGATTTTTCTGTTTTGCAGTGACTTCGGTTTTCCTGAGTTTACCGTGGAAACTGACAGTGTACAGGTCCTGCGTATTCATACTGACGAGACTGTCTTGGAAAATGACAAAGAGCACCCCGCCTTCCTGCCACATCAAGAAAAAACAATTAATTTGATGGACAATTTTTACATAGTAGAGTTCTTAGATTCTCCTTATCTTTGTAGCCTCCTGGTCTCTTATTCTTGGCAGCCTTCTGGTGCCTTAAACCTTCCTACTCTTGGTAGCCTCTTGGTACCTTTAGCCCTCCCACTCTTGGTAGCCTCCTGGTACCTTATACCCTCCACTCTTGGTATGGTAGCCTCATGGTACCTTATACCCTCGTACTCTTGGTAGCCTCTTGGTACCTTAAGCCCTCCTCCTCTTGGTAGCCTCCTGGTACCTTATACCCTCCACTTTTGGTAGCCTCATGGTATCTTATACCCTCGTACTCTTGGTAGCCTCATGGTACTTTAAACCCTCCTAGACTTGGTAGCCTCCTGATACCTTATACCCTCCTAATCTTGGTAGCCTCAAGGTACCTTAAACCCTCCTACACTTGGTAGCATCCTGGTACCTTAAACTAACGAGTTGACTAACCATTAGTGGCACAACTGTGCATGGAACTAACTGTACATGAGTGTTGCCACAGTTTATCTATTCAAAACCAGACTGGGTGATATTGAATGGTAAGACAGTAGGAGGGTTAAAGCTGGAATTTAAAAGGGACTGGTGTAGGAGGCAAGTGTAGAACCTTCTGATTTCTGCTGACAGATACCCAACAGTAGTTTGTCTGTTTCCCCAACCCCCTAACTCCTGCTTCTCAATACCCTTCTCAAGACCCAACCTTCTTTACTACCACTACCCTCCACGCTACCCTAAAACCCCTCCCCTGCAACCATTTTCTGCTTCCTTCCTTCCTTATACAGTGCAGCTGTCATATGAATGTGGATATAATGCACTGTGGAGAAACTACCGTAAAATGTACACAAGTGTCTTGACCGGGACTCGAACCCACACTCCAGTGAATTAGCCACCAGAACTTGAGTCTAATGCGCTAAGCCACTCAGCCACAACACGCTACCAGCTACGACACACTATCAACATGCTTTCCAACTTTCCCCAGCAACACCTTACCATCCACACCAACACGCCCAACCCCCAGCCCCCACTCCTTCCGCTTGTGAAAACTCACTCTGACAATTTGTGGACATTTTTTGCTTTCCAACTTACCCCACTGGCAGCTGCTTCAGGTTGGATTGTCATACCCTGACTGCATTGTGACATGTTTTTGACTGGAAAATGAACAAACAAACAAACAAACCAAAGTTATTTTAAATTCCACAAGATTAGAAATATTGTTCCAAGAGTTTTGTTAAGTACTCACTTAACATGTCCCTACGAAATCAAATAGAACATGGGATCATGAAGATTAATAGAGCAATAGTACTAGAAAGCAAACACCAATCTGGTGCTACAATAACTGGCTGGGTAGTATTCCATACACTGAGCTACATGTAGGCGTTCATATGCTTAACCCTTTAGAGACCATAGCGGCCGCAAGCGGCTGTAGCTAAAACGCCCATAGCGGCCGCAGACGGCCGCTGTGTTTGACCTCGTCTCATTGACCTGAAAAAGGTCATGATAGGTCACGTGATGAGTTAACAATTCTCAATGTTTCCCATGGTAACATTCTAACTTCTAAATGTAAAAAATACAGAAATTGCTGTTTAATATCTTCAGGGAAATATTTTTATTGAAATGGAAATGTTACAAAATGTCACACGTCTGGGCGTATTAGGATGATTTTGAACAAACTTGTGGTCTCTAAAGGGTTAAATGCACAAACAGACATCTTTAATCAATGACGATAAACCGACTGTGCCAAGTACAAGCGTGAAATGAGAGGGGAAACAAACAAACTGTGCATAACACTTGCGCCTCCCGGCACTAAGCATCCAAGTTATGTCGGAAGAACCCTATGTACAGGCACATTTTATGTAATCTTTCAAAAATAGATCGTATAATTCATTTGGAAACCCAACTTGAAAACCTCCAAACCGTCCAATATTTCACATTCTATCTCTTTTAACGATAATTTATTTTTGTTTTTTTTTAACACAAAGAATCGGAGACTTATTATTTTTTTTATTTAGGCTTATTTAAAGCCGAAGCGCCTTGAAATGACATCTACGTGGTTTGTTTTTTTTGTCATTGGATGTTCGCGTGAATACCATACAAACACTATTTTGGCAGGATTTTGGTCAAACGTTCAAAAAGAAAATCATGGAAACAAGTTCAGATGAATTTATGTTTGCATGTTTTGTTTGTTTGTTTGTGTTTGGTTCCCCAACTTTATCTTTAAAGGGACCCACTTCTGACAGGAAAAGCAAAATACCCTTAGGGGATAGCAAATGCAGGTTTCAACTGACAATTGCTGTAAGGTAGAAAACAACTTTAAGGCCGGATACAAACTGGCGGCTACGGCAACCACTGTTGTTAAGGGTGTTGCTAAGGGCGTCCTATACTAATTTACATGTTGCTAGTCTTTATATAGCGCTTTATCTACAGACGTCTCAAAGCGCTTATTATTATTATTTCAAGACAGGTTTGTGAAGTTTTTTTAATTATGAGACCCATTCATACGGGTTTACAAGATGCTGCAGCGCATTCAGCAGCCACTGCCAGACTGAGCACCGGGGCAAACCCCTTCTCTTAGCGATAAGTGTAACTGGGTTCTTTTATTTGCATTACACAATGCACGCGACCTATGGCTTTACGGCCCATCCGAAGGACGCAGCAATAATGGTTAAGTGTCTTGCTTAAGGACACAAGTGTCAAGGCCCGGACAAGAACCCACACTCTGCTGATCAGAAACACCAGAGGTTGAGTCCAGCGCGCCTGACCGGTCGGCCACGACACTCCACTGATACTTCAGTGCATTATGAGGCAGTGATCCAGCCCTAACCTTAGCCATAGCCCCCAATTTGGAACACAGCCTAAGAAAAGGCATATCAGCTTTCTCGTACCTCCTTTCATATGCACATATCCTTTAGCCGGTTCAAAAACATGTCCACTGGGCGGAAGTGGCTTCATCGTCTCATAATTTTCTTCCGGGGGTGGTCCCCTCATATAGTACGTATTTTCTAGTGGTTGATCCGACTCTCTCTTCCCAACCATAACCATATAGTCACTCTGAACTTCTTGGTCCACAGATCCAACCATTGTTAAGTATGTATCCTCCGTGTCAACAGACATCCTCTCTTTCCCAGCATCAGCGAGAACTTTCAGAACCACTTGGGTGATTTGGGTTCCGCCCGCTGTGGCATCAACCTGGGTCCAGTTTTTCGCGGAGGGAATCAATTCAAACAGCTCGTCCATGTCCGAGTCTCCAACACCACAGAGCAGGCCGACCACGTGATGCAGATGGACCTCTATCTTAGGGCCACTCTGGCTGAGGAACATCGGGGAGATAATGACGACGTTCATTATAGAGTTTTTAATATTCTCCAGACCAGTGGGATTGTCGAGGATGTCGGAGACATCTTCTGAGTTCTGTTGGACGTTGTAGTCCTTGAAGATGTCAAAGAGATATTCGCACCATGGTATTGCATCTTGTGCATACAGAATACTCAGATCAAACAGTTCCTCTGAAAACAGAAAAACAAAGTCATAAAAAAAAAAAAAAAATACTTCTTACTCCTGATGTTATAAATGCGAACCTGTGATCTTTTAAAAACATGTTCTGTGGCCAAACGATAAGCAAAAATAGACGGAAGTTTCCTGTACATATGACAAGAACCTGTATGTAAATTTCTTTTGGCAAATTCTCACAACATATTTTAATGGGTGAAGTGGATAAAAAAAATTTACTTCACAAGTATACCAAAGTTCACCGTGACGCAAGATAAGAACCGATTAAAAGTAGAGAATTGAACTTAAAAAGAAAGAGAAAAATATATGTTTTTTTCAAATAACACCCAAGTAGTTCCTTGTCATTTGATCGGAGGATTGTAGTTCAGGCGTCATGCATTATTCAAACATGTACATGGCCTACATGTCTGTCATAAACCATGCATTTTGGTACTAAATGCACTTTGTCTGCACGTTAAGCCCGTTTCATACTTCACGCGAAAGCGAAGGCAAAGCGAATTTTGGTGACGCAACAGTTCAGTACGCACTGTTTTTCGATTGTGACACAAGAAAATTCGCTTTGCTTTCGCCATTCGCATGAAGTATGAACCGGGCTTCAGACCACACTATCGTTATAAATACGCAGCAGCATAACACACCCTTGTATTGGATGCCAGAATACAGTCTTGTACAGTTTGTCTATTCTTAAAGTTTTATCCTCTGATTAAATGACAAAGATCTACTTGGCCACTATATAAAACAATTAATGAATATTATGCATTCGTGCAATGGAGAGAATACTTTCATTCGTCGAAAGACGGAATGTTCCATCCAACTTGGCTCCGTCTCATTGAATTGAACATTCCATTTTTTCAATTCATGAAATTACCCTCACCAATGCACTCATAAACATTCACTCTTTGTACACTATTAGTGCACTGCTTTCCCCTTCACTCGATAGACCTTATGCACATGACGTCATTTGAGTAGGGCGCCCTCGTCTAGAGGTCAAAATGAGGTTGTTCATTGGCCGATCCTGTGCGCCGCACGTACAAATCTCTGCGTTTCCATTGTTACATCATCAATTTACCTCTAAGATGGCGGCGTGATGACGTCAATGCATAAGGTCTTTATCGGTATGAACATTACCTGCGTATTCCATGTTGGTTGAATGATATTATCTTTCCCACTAGCAGTACAAATTAGCCGCATATAAACACTTCACTGAAAAGGGAGGGGAAAAACCAGAATAAAACTTAAAAGCAAAAATTTGTGAAACTGCAATAAGAAACTGTGTGTCTGTGGACAGTTTTTTGACAGTGATTCAAAAGAAAATTGGGTTTCACAGAAAAGCAATCTGGTACAAATAGAACTTATAATAACTGAGCTTTTGGATTGAAAATTGTTTTTTTCCATCAATACCAATTATATTTCACAGCTGTTTTTATAAAGGGTCCTCCAAAGTTTGAACATTTTTAAGGTAATACAGAGACCTCTTTTCCGTCTTCTAAAGTCATGTTATCTGCAGTTTTCACTGCATTTACGTGTACAAACATGTAACCATCTTCCAAACATGTACGTTTCAACAACCTTCCCTGACTGTGGCTGCACACCATGTACAATAGACTGATTGCACTCTCTGCACCTGTAGTGGGTATTAAACGTAAACAAACACGACGTCCCCCAAAGGAAAGTACGGTACGGTACATGATGACTGTTGCATTTGTTTATTGGATCGAGGCTTTCTTTTCTCGAAATCTGTGAACAAAATATTCCAGAGCTTGTACCAAAAACCTTCGAGTGGCTGAATAAAGCCATAAGGACAGCTCCAGCAAGTCTTGGAAATTCTATCACTGCCTCCGTTGCCCCTGGTCATTGCCTTAGTGCCCTTGAAATGTTCCAATAGAAATTTACAATTTCCTCATAGAGGTGCCCTTTATCAAGAAGAAAATGCCTTGGTGTCCTTGCCCTTTCAAGAACAAAGCAATCAGGCCTGACTAAAAGTGCCTTACATTATTACTACTCCCTTCCTTTGGGCCTTTAAAATCATTCCTGAAATATTATTGATTTTCCTTAAAGGGGTATGCTGCCCCGGCAAACAAACAGTCGCACAAGTTGCTGATCATTCATATTTAACCATCTCTACCCTCGCAGGTACCCATTTACTCCTGGGTGACGAGAAGCAGTTATAGTTAACGTGTCTTTCCCAACAAGACAAGTGTCACGACAAGGATTCGAACCCACACTCTGGAAGCTCAGCCAGCAGTCCTAGAGTCTGACGAGTTAGACTACTCAGTCATGATACGCCACAACTGCAGTTTGAAAAGGAGAACCCCTTTATTTCCTTTACATGGTGTTGTATAATATTTTCTTTTAATCAAACCAACTAACGAAAACAAGGATGTACACGTGTAATCCTCGTTAGATCCGTTAGAAACAGTTTACAAAGTGTAATCTTAAAGCTACGACTGAAAAACTAATCCATGCATTTGTTCTCTGTCATATTGATGTCTGTAACAGCCTAATTTTCGGTTTACCACAACGACAAATACAGAAACTACAGACTATCCAAAACTCTGCTGCAAGATTAGTTACTCAAACTCGAAAATAAGAATCAATCACCCCTGTCCTACGAAACTTACATTGGCTTCCTGCTCATTCCCGTATTTCTTTTAAATTACTAGTTTTTGCCTATGAATGCTTCCATGAGATAGCCCCATCGTATTTGACTGAACTATTAACTTTACATCAGACCACTCGTACTCTAAGATCAAGCACAAAGCGGCTGTTTGCTATTCCTCCCATTGTTACCAAAACATATGGTGAGCGCTCATTTGCACACGCCTCTTCCGTCCTATGGAATGCACTTCCTAATCATACGAGAAATATACATGACTTAGATAAGTTTAAGACTTCTCTAAAAAAGTATTTGTTTAACAGGTAATGAACTCAGTGCCCAACACTCTTTACTTACTTTCTAATTTCATTTCTTAATTTCATACAAGTGCATAGGGACATGCTTAGCTATGTGTTATGCGCTATAAAAGAACTGGATATTATTATTAATATTACTAATCTTTGACTAAAAACTTATCATTTATGACCACATGCGTTATCAGCTTGGTCCAAACATAAAACTATTGTTTTAACACTCCAATGAATATTGTCCAGAAAATCTCACTGGATTCAACCCCTATTAACCCCCTTGCGTCTGTGGCTAGAGACCCTCCAAAATCATCCAAAATACTCCAGTTTTGTGGTAATTTAACATCCAAATGTTTCAGAACTAAAAAAAAAAACATGGTACACTGTGAACCTATGTCCCAGTGATGGGCATTCAGGTTGGCTCAGTGGTTTCTTCCCTGCATTTCACCTCCGTAGACCCTGGTTTGAATCCCGGAGCCTTGCTTGTGGATCAGTCCCGATCTGATTGCCTGGGTTTTCCCTATTTAGGGTTTTCCTCCCACATCTAAAACTGACATTTCTTCATCATCTTCTCTACACAGGTATCTTCAGGCCTACGGGTCACAATGCTAGTCGCTTTTGAGGGTCCCTTGGTTTCATTACCAGAAAGATGTATAATAGGCCCCCCTAATAAAAATAATAACAATAATATTTAGGCAAGTCAGATAATTTCCCGAATAGGATTTTGGAAGTTTGAGGGCTGTTAGCGAGTGTTACAATGTAGTATGGCTTGAGGAATATCTTCTGGACGCCCCGTCTTTAATTTGGTTTAATCCATCTTTTACGCAGAAATACTCGAAGTGAACAAGTTGGGTTTTCCAGCAAATTTAGGACAACCTTTGACCCAGATCCTGACCGAGACCTTCAAGTGGACGTGAACTTAAATGTAATGTAGCAGACGTTTGTAGGGCAGTGACCCAAGGTGCTGACAAGCATTCCCCAAGTGACAGATGATATCCTATGACGACAGGAGGCAGTGTGAGTTGGTCATAATAACGCTTTCGGCATCATGCTCTCCCACCGTAAACAACTGGTTTATTTCCACAACATGCGACCCATCTGTGTTAAATCGATCCGATCGATGCTTTTATATTGAAGTCAAAGTGTGTGCGTACTTAATGGCACAAGTCATATGCAGATGATTAAGCCACAGAGGCAGATGCTGTGTCCCACAACATCCCCACCCCCGACCGTGCCAACCCTCAGTAGTAAAAAAAATAATAAAATAATAATAATTACATTACATTGTGGTTTCCTCAAAAGCGATTTCTTTCAAAAAAAAGAACAAAGTCACAACTGTCTCAATACCCACATTATAGTGACTCATGTTATAAAAAGAACCACAGAGACTGGATATTCTTCAGGCACAGCGTAGGCCTACAAACAGGAAAAACATTAAATAACATCTTAAAATGTACATTGTGGGCTTCTGCAAGTGCCCCCATATAGGTCCCATTTGTTTGATTTTACAGTTCTCTCATATTTGATTATAATCTCCTTCTAACAGCGGCATAGCCATGAGTGTGGGGGGTGCCTGGGGGGAGGGGCACCTGCCCCCACAAATTTCCAGTGCCCCCCCCCATATGCCCTCATGAAAAATCCAATGTAATTCATTAAACAATATGGGCCCTGAGTCCCCCCCCCCTTCTAAAAGTCTGACAAAAGTCTGACACGATAAAAACCTAACATGTACTGGAAAACATACACACACTGCGCTGCCCACGTGTACAGTGGCGATGTAGCCAATGCTGTGATTGGTTAATATGTAAGGGGCGGGGCTTAATGGATCGGCCTATCAGGTCCCTATCGATCATGTGGCTTCGCTTTGCTTCTTCTTTTTTTCAGCGACCATAAATCTTTCTTGTTCAACCCCAACCTGCCAACTACATTATTACTCTTGGCAACAGCTTCAACTTACAAGGAACTACAATTTCTCATTTTAAATGTGATTTCTAGTTCCTGGATCGTTAATTAAGGAAATCCTCTACTTGTCGTGTTCACGACAACAAAATCAATTTTTTTCTTAAAGGTCCCATGAATGATTTTTTTTTTATTGGTTAAAAAAATAAAGTATGCCTATTATAGTATCTTAAATTTTTTCACATTTTTTACATGCATATTAATCGTAGAAATAACAATTTCTAAAATTAGGGGGTTGCCGTGCTCCGCCCACCCTTCCTCATTAACATAAAATCTGTGACATAGACAGTGGAACGGCTGACCAGGGCCATGTGTGTGACAATAACATACAATGCATTATTGACCACTCGGCACCAGAGCCGTCTTCGAAATGTTTTACCACAGCCTACGTCATGAATCATTGCGCAATCAAATGGCACACATTTTCGGGGCTTAATTAAAGTGTATTAACGCATAACAGACACATCAAAATAGTCAATACTATGTTTTGTTAATTTCAAACCATATATTAAGCCACAAAAATGTTCCGTGACAAAAAACCTCTTCATGGGCCCTTTAACGCTCATGTGAAAATTACACATACTTTGGGTCTGTGCACTATTTCGTTGAAAGAATTGTGGATGAGCTGTTTGTCACGTTTGTTTGGATAAAGATTTAAAAGAAAATTTGTTGCTCTTGGAAAAATGCACATTACTGTATGTGCGTACTTTCAACATTCAGTTGGCCAAAATAAAAAATAGACTACGTGTGGTCACACTTTCCCCCCAAATAACGTGCAAATATGCTTTAATTTTAACAGATATGTGCCGTCTTAAAAAGTCCTTGGCCTATTTGTTCATTTTACAAGTTACAAAGCTTTCACATGTAAATGATGGCAGGGCTCAAAATTTCCACTGGACCACTGGCCTGAGGCCGGTGATTTTAGTGTTAGGCCTAGCTTATAATCGGTCAAGTCTGGTGGTCTTGTGTTTTTCAATTGAATAATAATACTTCTCTACTGTTATGCAAATGAGATAAATCTTCTCTGTGTCGCACTACTACTACTTTTCTTTAAAATAAAGACAGTTTGTATATTAAACTAAAAAGGCCTAGACAATGTTTGTCTGGTTTTTGTTCCGGTCTTGTAAAAAAAAAAATTCTGGTCTCAGACAGTAAAAACTTTTGCATACAAAACGTATATCCTAAGCATCCATGCTCATGGTAATCAATTGCAATTTTAATCACAATCAAGAAAAAAATTTTGGACTGGCTATAAACCTAAGTTAGTCATAGACTGAGGTTGACCACTACTTAATTAACAGCAAGTAGTCCAGTTCCTTTGACCCTTCACCCTCAAATGAGGTCACAAGGTCAAGTCTCAACTCTATCCTCTGACAATTTTAGAATTGATTAAATATAACTTCCTCATTTTAAGTTTCAAAATGTTTGTAGGCCTATGACTTTATGTGACATGCTCAGACAACACTTTGACCTCATACGAAATTGAGTCATCGTTAGAGCCGAGTTCCCCTCTCTATTTTTGTGATGTACAGCAAGAGGTCACCTTTAAATCCTTTCAGCTTAAAGTGTACAGGTTCTTTAAAGAATCCTTAATTGTGCCAAATATTTTATGAGAGATTCGATAAACTTTAAAGGTGTTACATTATGATCCACTAAGTTTGGCCAATGACACTGAAATATTTCACAATCAAACTTTGATTCCATCCTGATTTTTTTTTTTTTTTTTAGTTCCTGATGCAATCCGGACTTTAAAAGTACAATTTTTTTTCATCAGAAAGTCTTTTTTGATCAACTTTATGGTTATAAGCTGTGACACTGGCTGACAAACAAGGTGGCCACTATGGGTGGCTAGGCGGGTAGCTGCAATGATTGTGACTCTCCTCCGCTATTGTTACGATCAAGGCAATCAGACCTGAACGAAGGAGGGGGGAGGGAGACCTCTTGGTTTTCAATAATTGAAATGGTAGGGTCAGCCCATTACATACATGTAGTGTAGAAAGTAGACTTCCTCAATCATGGAACACAGAAGAAGGCTGATATTTTGTGTTTTCTTCAATTTTGACCAAGTGTGCAATTTAAGATTCAATCACATGATTAAATTGCAGCTGTACACCACATAATTGTAAGTTCCAAACAGAAAAAAATACTGGGGATCTGACCGCCATTTTCACTCATTATTACAAAAAATAATAGTTTAGTACATAGTCCCCCTGATTAATTATTTAAAAAGACCATAACCAGTGACAAAATGGTGGTCGATGTGGCATTCTTAACACTAATCACCCAATGCATTATTGTTCTTATTGTTTATCCACTGCTCGGTGCATGTAGATACACATCATCTTTCATCAAACAAGAAGGCCCAGACAATGGAACGCGGACCTTTTTCAAAGCCGTGGACAATACAGACGACATGAAGACGTTTCTGTCGTTTATTTAGCCCCATACATTGTGCCAATACGCTGGACTACCCCAAGAAGCGGAGGTAGTCGAGCGTATTGGCACAATGTATGGGGCTCTCGTTTATTAAGTTACTTAACTCACTGTTCATCAAACTATAGTAATAGAGTAAAGAGGGTTGTAACCAGCTGTCTTTATGATGAACCAAAAAGGATTATTTTACATTAACCATAAAACGAACGTGTGTGCATGCAGCTAATAAAAAGCTAGCTGGTCCTATCAGAATGCAAACAAATTGAACAATATGGCAGATGATACAGCCAGCGATTACATCTGTCCAAATTGGTGAAACTTTGAATTTTTAGGCGAAGGCTCTGTAGTCGATCCTAGTCTTTCTTACGTCATTTTACTAAATTTTACTATTTTTTAGTGTTTTAAGTTGGTTAACGTTGAAAGACCTGACCGCCGCAGTGTAGGCTGTGACTAGACCCAGTAACTGGAGCGCTGAACTCCTTTTTTCCTTTTTGAGATTTTGACATTATAGTACGACCGATAATGTCAAAATCTTAAAATAAAAAAAAAGAGTTCAGCGCCCTTGTTACTGGGTCTAGGCTATGACAGTCTATGGTAGGTAATGACGACAGAGTGAGACTGAGACGAGAGTGACAAGTTTTTATGTCACTTCAAAAACTTGAAAAAGTAAAGCCCGACATAACGCACAAAATATTGAGACTAATTGAACAGTTTTGACAGTTTTCTTACCTCTAGTATATGCCGGGACTGCAGACTTGACCGCCATGATTGACAATTTCTGCTTTTAATCAGGAAAGCAGAATGGGTACACGTCCTAAAAAAAAACTGATGAATATTTCCCTTCTCAACTTCCTGGTTCAATGTATGAAAGTTCACGGCTCCACATGGGTCTGATGTCACATCAACAAGTGTCTGGTACCCATTGTAGGATTAACCGTAATGCGTGTTGCACTTGATATGACAACCTGGAAACTAGACTTGGCAGGCCTACAAATAATAAACTTGTTGTAGTCGGTGTTGCGTTCTTCTGATTGGACTAAAGTTTTGCTTTGGCGCACGAAAAGCAGAGTTAAAAAAAAGGACATTAATTTCAAAAATTTATTATAAATACATGAGGAAAGTGACCGAAAACATCAAACAGCGGTGAAAAAAAGGGTATCGTTTATCCTTGCATCAACTGTCCATACACTTCAAGCATAATATTGGGAGAGTAAATTCATCAAAAGATCCGTCAAAATTTCAGAGCCATAACTTGTTCATTGCTAAACCAGATCAAAATCTTGCCCATCCAACCAAGTAATAATTAGTGTTTCCAGTTTTCTTTTTCTGTGTGTTGTGCCTGTATCACTGATAATGATGAATAGATGCTCTTAGTTGTCGGAAAATTAAAACACACACAGTTTAAATCAGTCAAGTTTTGTTACCGGTTTCTATTTTTAAGGCAACTTAAATCTGGTTCTTGTTGGGACCATTTTCGAACCCAAGGCCAGGGTTCGGCTACGGTACGGTACTCACAGCGTCTGCCTGTTCGAAGTCCCGTACCGTAAGCCAACGGAGCCACGCCGGATGACAGCCTTGTTTTCGAAGAGGGCCTTTGTATATTCGGGATGACAATATTCCAGATAAAATTATGTTTGTCAGCAAGGCAAAAATTGGCACAGGTAATGTTACAAATTTGCAATTACAAATTCATATACTCCGCCATTGTGTGTTTTGTCTCTTATCATCATATCAGATATCTTTGTTTACTTTTAAACTGTCGTTTCAAAGATCAATTTGAGATGGCAAACAAGCAGTTATAATGATATCAACATCGTTTATTTTAAGTAACGCTGTTGAATTTATGTTTATTTACTCCCCAGATATCAGCAACAATCATAATCTATTGTTTAATGCCTGTATCGCCGAAACCTTTATTGGTAACGCTGATCATGGGTGTGTGTTGGGAAATCCCCTCAGCCAAAATTGATGGATTACAATATCGATTGTTTCGAGTACAAGATACGATGGGTTTCGGGCTGCCTTTGTTGGGTTTATTCATTGACTGGTGTAAAGACCGGTGGAAAGAAGGACTGAGACAACTTACCCGAAACCAAAGAAAAGACAACTTGGGAATAGCAGACTAAATCCATTCAATCATTTTCTTCTTGATGACATAATGAATAAACAAATCCCGCGTATAGGGTACGGACATGAAGTCTACAACGACACCTAACTTATAGTCAAAACAGCGTTAATTAGTCATTTTAGACCATATTTTGACTAAAATTACTCAAATGAATGGTATAAAATGACTAATTAAGGCTGTTTTGACTAACTTTAGTTTTAGAGTGGAGGGCCAGTTTCCTAAACCTTCTTATGCTTTGACAAACCATTTTTTTTTAGCAGAGCGGGTTCGTGGAAGAGCAAAAGGAAAATAAACAAAAAAAACAAGCGCAAACAAAATCACACATAATACACAAATGTCCTCAAAATAGATGCCATTCGAGAACGATTGTCCAGAAGAAAAAGTTCGGGGAAACCACCACACAGGCCCGATTCCTCTTTGCCGTCAGCTTGATTGATTTCTGAAAAACCTAGACAGCAAACTTCAAATCTAAAACATACAGTAAGGTACTTAGGCCCTAATAAAGGTTATTACGTCATTTTGTATTTTGTATTTTTTTTTTTAGAACGTTCATCCTTCGATTCCTTTCCTCTACGTAGTTTTCAACAAACACCACAAAACCAAACACTTCCTTTCGAAAACTGAGCTGTTCATGTCATGAATTTAATGTCACGGACTTTGTTTTATGTTATGTATTTTGGGCATTTTCATCTACGAGCTTATTTCAATTTCAGTCATTAAAATAAACAATGAGAATTTTTGGGTTCTTTAGAATTATGTCGCCCCCCCCCCCCCCCCCCGCCGCCCCAGTCGGACTTTGAGAGTACGTGGAAGTTCTCTGGAGGATTGGTACTGGTATAGACATTGTCATCAGTGAGTTTTCAGATTCTAACACAATTATTTGTGACCAACTTCCGTCTGAAATACATTCATCTTGCATCAACAAAAAATATCCTTCGGCAAACGTCTAAACAGGAAAACATGTAGTGGTTAGTGAAAAATAGCGCCATCACGCGAATATTTTAGGCCAACTGAGCAGTAATCCTTCGTGCCATGCTTGAACATTATTATTTGTGTTGGGAATTGTATCCTCCAGAAGACTTCCAAGAGGGAATTGTTATCAGGTTTGATAAATGTGGGCAAGCTAACTTTGACGAGAAGATTTAATTTCTGATTGTGGTGGAGAATCTATTATAACACACTGTGGACTGGCAATGTGATCAGTAGTGAAAAGTCTACACCTGAAAGATTGTGAGTGATCAGATGAGGGCCCTATATCACCGAGGCAGAAGGCCGGGGTAAATGTAGAACCCTCTTCTGGTCACTCGCTGGCCCGACGGGAGATAGACGTGCACTAGTGACCGAATCATGCCAGTCCATATGTTCTATAACGCAACCAGTCCAAGATAGGAGGGAAAACAATTTTTTTTAGCTGAACTGTTTTGCTTCAACGATTAACTTCATGGGCAATTCAACCACACGAAATTCAACAATAAAAAAAAACGCCGCTAGATTCCCTAAAAATTCAGTTTTTTAAGTTGCTGTTCACTGTTTCACATCATGAGAGGGCGCTGTAACCAGTCAACAATTTTGCGTATATTATTGCCCGGTTCAGGAAAACTGACAGGAAATTATGCACGCGCTATGTCTTGACGCACGTCTAGTTCACGGTGGCGCATATTCAATGCACTAGCCTATAATTATTAGTGAACCCACGTGACCGTGTTTCAAAAACTGTACTAATAAATTTTAAGAATAGTTACAACAACAATAATTAAGAACTAAACAAAAGAAAGCACATATGAAATTTCACAGCTATTTATTTTTCATCTTTTTCAAAACCGGTTTCAAGAAAATGCGGAATATTTGTATTTTATAGATCTTTCACGCACGCAACCATCAATCTACCGCCCTCAAACTTGATGGGGGGGGGGGGTATAACCCATACCTCTACCTTTCTACCCAAGATGGTCGCTTCATCATTAAGATCTGTACAGCATTATATGAGTGTTATCATCCTCATTATACTTTTCAAAACTGTAAAATAAATAAAAATGCATAAAAAGAAAACGTGAATACATCCCGCTGTAAACAGCACAATACAAAGGAAGGATATTATGTATCGGCGCAATTTTAAAAGAATAAAGATGCTGTTGGAAATTCCGTTGCACTCGTTTCACATCTATGCTCATGCCATCCTCCGAGCCATTGTATATTCTTAAGTTTCACTTCTGGTCTTTCATCGTATTTTTCCTCTGCACCAGAATTTTTTTTTTTTTTTGGTGAATAAAATGTGTGCGGTTTGCAACAATATTGTTTCCCCGTTCCCCTAGTCCCAAACGGTCAACTTCCATCTTAAGAACGAACAAACATTGACAACACGCTCAGATTGTGCTGTTTTTAACAGCTGCAATAAGATAAACAATTCGTTTCTCTTCTGGCACACACATTCGCCAAGTTCAGAGAATTACTGCTAAGCAAAAACTGGTAACCGACCCAATTCTCATGTGATGTATACTAGAATGAACTGGTTCCCTGTTAATTCCTGCTCAACAATTTTATCTGCTTACCAATTATGCGAATTTGGTCCCCACTCATTAGTGTATGTTTATGTACAAACTGGGTGAGGAAAGAATGAACAATTCTGAAGACTTTTGCTTTGGTTTTTATGCAATTTCAGTGAAGGCACATTCGACCAACAGTATCAGTTTGATATCAAAATGGCTGGAAACTTTACGGTCAACCGGGAGGCAACCAACTGCACTGCATTTAAAGGGAACATTTCAGGAGAACAAAATACATTTTCCAGCAGTATCTTACTGCCCCAAGACAACTATCAGGGGTGTGAGAGGCCACATACAAACAAAAAGCTGAAAACAGCAAGCAAATAGCTGAAACTTGAAAAGATCCCATAATTTTGTAGAGCAGGTGTAAAAGAAAAAAAGAAGGAAACTCAGAGTAAAAATCTAAATAAAAAAGAAGCTGAATTCTCACACCCCTGCATTATGTGGAAATTGACATGTGAATATTTCTGCTTCATGCAGATTGCCCGGAACTGGTTGCCTGTAAATTGCCCGGTGTGACATGACCCTTTGTTTTTATGGTTTTTTGTTTATACAGCCAATTGTAAACAAGAATTTTTATCATGGTGCAACTAACCTCATGTCTCTGTAATTTAAGCCTCAGTAACCAAACCGAGGCTGTGGGGGGGGGGGAATAGTCTGATGCTGTGTGTATATTGACAGTTAACAATTGTGTACACAAGAAACCTGACCACTACATGATAAAGGTTGATATCAAGACAAACCTGATGCTAAGATGAACTAAAATATACCCTCAGCGTTTCAACTGGCCAAAAACAATATTTAAAAAAAAATCATCGATTACGTTGCAATTAAACTGTAATTTACATATAAAACAACCTTTTTTTAAAATACAGTGATGCTATCTACCAAGCGCAGGTATATACATGAGTTCAGTGTGTCTTATGCTGACACCAATCTACGCATTATGTACATCAGGGTCATCATATACATGTAATATAACAATAATACTGCAGTCCAAGATCCCTGTCAATCCTTTTTCACCGACCCATAAAAAAAAAACCAATAAAATAAACTTGCAGGAAAACAAAAATCTTCTCTTATTTCATTCCAATGCTCTCCAACCTTCCCCCCCCCACCCCCCCGCATCCAGGGGGAAAAAACCTGTACATTTTCAGCTTTACAGCACAAATAATAGCAAAACTGTTTCATAAAAAATTCCTTTACATTATGTACACTCTGTTCTAAAAAATAATAAGTGGCCAAAAAAATTATGACACTTCTGTCGCAACTTCTAATTTTGGAATGTGCTCTATTCGTACAAACAAAAAGGTGATCGAAGAGATGTAATGCACTTTATCCTAAAGATCTCACACTTCTTTTAATACTATATTCCTTGTAAGGTAAGACAACTATTTGACTTGTTTTTTTTTGTGTATCATCAATAAAACCCTTCTAGAAAAAAACAGAAAATGTAATTTTCCAGAAATGTTTTTTTATGACCAGAGTGTGATTATAAACAACTGTTCAAATTTACCAATGCTGTATTTTTTATGGCTGGAAGATAAAACACACACGTTAAATGTCTTAAACTGCTAAAACATACCTCCCTTGACAAATCGCATTCACACAAAATGCAAAAAAAAAAACCCTAGATATTAACAAGGTTCTGTTTTCAAAATCACACAGCTTTTTTCTTAAAAGAATGCTCAATTTGTCCAAAGTATTCATGTAAAAGCACCAGATAATATATCTTAAGTAAAATAACATGATATTGGGCTTTCATTTTTTACATTTCTCAGTACAAAAAAGGAAAGTCTTTGTAGTGTTTTGATTTTGGTCCACAAAACCCCACAACTAACCACTTCATTTGGTGCTCGAATTGTGGCAGGATATACCCCCCTTCTATTGTGTCTTCATTGTGTTCTGGAAATCTCTGGAATTCTTTTGAGGATTTTAGGGGGGGGGGGTGCTTCTGTACAAGAGGGGAAGAGCATGTTAGAGAATGGGAATATTTGGGGGGCCTCCCTCTGCCACATATCGGGCATGGCATAAACCACTTTTGTCATTTCAACTCTTCAGAATTTTGTGACGGCCCAAGCCGAAATCAGGCATTTCTGGGAAATAGTGAAATTGCATTTCAAGCGAAGACAACCAAACACATCAAGCCATCATATCAATGTGCTGTGATGTTTAACATTCTAGACTGCATGTTCAGAAATACATTCTAGTTCCTAAATAAGTGTTACTTTAAAGGTGCAGGCTCATCGCCATTGCCCATTGGCCAATTTCGTGGCACGAAAGTTCGTGTACATGTTCATGTACACATATGTAACCGAGTCGCCATTCTCATTGCAAGAGATGCCCAACGACTATTTGTTTTTGGCGAGCCTGCGCCTCTTAAAAGGTAAAATACAGGATTGGTAAAATTAATCATGCAGTGTTCTTACTTTGTGTGATTCAATATATACATGATGAAACAAACCTGTGAAAATTTTGGCTCAATCCATCGTCCGAGTCGGGAGAGAGAAGTGAAAATTCATACACACTTTTCAGCATGTCAACACAATGATCTTAATTTCGACTGCTACAACCGAAATTAAAATCGGGGTCTTCAAATTCTATTTTCTCAACTTTGACAGTGTTGCAGACAGAAATATTTCTACGGAAGATTGCTACTGGCATGAACTTCACAATCAGTAAGCTTTCAGACTGACATTAATAAAACAAATATGGATGAATACCAATCCTATATTGCACCTTTAAATCTCTTATTCTCTTCTATTCGATGGGCAATCAAACCCAGTTTTGAGTTTTGGCAGGTAGTGCCTGATTTTGGCACGGAGCGTCACAGTTGAAGGGGAATACAGCCACAATTTTACACTTTCAACACTTTTCAACGATAAAAAAAACAACAAATTTCAGTTCAGCTTTGATTAACTTGGAATGCTTTCTATGCGTTATTTTCATACACTTCTTACAGTATGGGATCAAAATAAACTGAAAAATGGACGGTGCCTTCAAAACAAACCTTGAAGGTTAAAAAATAACAAATTTTAACTAAACCCTGCAAATTTCGAAAAACATCTTAGACAAGGAGTTTGGGATGAATAAATACCTCCTTCCTCTTGCCCAGGAGCGATGGTACAACATCAGAATATAACTCATTCCAGTCTTCTAGTTTTTTTTTTTTAAGAAAACAGTGTTTGGTGAAGAGTTCGTGAAAATATATGCCAAAGATTTGGGAGCAAATACTGGAAACTGGCTACACATTTTTAGTTTGAGATGATGTTTTTAAGTGACCTTTAAAAGGCAGTTGAGTTTCATTTGACTTTGGCAAGTTCTGTCATTGTTTTTTTCGCAATGATGAGACAAATTCAAATGGGATTTTTCTGGGTACTTGAAAAATAATCAAATGAGACTTTTACAAAGATTCATCGATCATTTTGAAATTTTTACTGAGGGTGCACCATCCCCTTGGCAGACTACATTGGGTTCAAAGGTCGTACGTCTCATACACAATAAATACTGAAAATGACCACATTATGCACGGTCAGCTTATTAATATTTCCTTAAAATCGGCACTTTTGTTGTTTTCTTGCAAGAGATTCGACTGATCCATGTCTCTTTGAGACTTGTGTTCCATCACTGGTCAACCCGAAGACTGGAATTTGTCTTGGGCACTCAAGGTAAGGAGCTTTCCAAACCCGACACTAAGATTTCTGAAAAAATGAAAATGAGGCAGTGTCTGAATTAGCGGCTGCGGCTTGGGCTTGATCATCATGTGAACATGCATTTAAGCATTGGATGCCCATAGCAACACCCTTAGCAACAGCTGAAGCCGAAGCCTTAGCCGTCAATTAGGACACAGCCTGAGAACCTCGACTATCATCTAGACCAATCCATGAAGCTCTTCCCCTTAATGCATTCAACAATCACAGCCACTAATACACGCCTAAAAAGTCTGACAAAAGTCCACCACATTAAAATCCCATTACAACACGGAAACAAGTTTGTGCCATTGGATTGCTACTTGTGTATTTTGCGAGTGGCACAGGGGAAGAGCAAGACGCCTGCGCTGAATGCCCTACCTGCATGAGCACCGCAGACAGATAGTTGCTGTGGTGGGTGGGGCTTAATGGATCAGTCAGGTTATGGAATCTAATGAGAATGCTAAGCGTGTTTGGTTATGTAGTACTGCGTACGATGAGACTAAGTAAACGAAGGTTTGATTTGGGTTGCTAGATTTAGGAGAGCTTCCGCGGAAGAAGGAATTTCTCAATGAGACGCTCTTGCTAAGAGGATGATGCTGTTTTTGTACATGGATCAGTCTGCTCACACACAGCCATTATCTGCACATCACTGGTCCTTCTGAATCATATCACACACTTGTCGTCTGGTACCTTGCATCTAAAGGATCTATACAATCGTTGTCTATACTCCGCCATACTTCTCGGCAGCCATTTTCATCAGTCAGGTTTCCTGACTTTGTACTGTGAAGGGCAACTGAAGTTGTGGTTACTGCTCCATGGTATCAGTCTCACTGCTTGGACAGCCTTCATTTTAACCAGCGTCACGTACAACAGTTTAGGAAGTGTCCGGTTTGCTTCAGGTCTTCAAGCAGTTTACCAGGGCTTTTTTGTGGCTCACCGAGAATCTGTAACTGATTTACCAAACACTGGTAAGCCACAGGTCTTCATTGGTTAACAACAGCCCTTGAGAACTTGACCTTCAGATGGTTCACCAGCAATCCCAAGAGCTCTTCGGAGGTTTACCATAAATCTCTTGTAGTTTACCACATCGTCTAGACGGTTCATCAATACCCTCTTGTAGTTTACCACACTGCTTAAACGGTTTACCAGTTGCTCTTGGGGTTATGGGGAGTCTACCGTGCCTAGTCATACCACAGACACTTGTTCATTATCTGTTGACAAATGAAAAGAAAATTGCTGAGCCAGTGTTCACAAAAGACAGAACTAACCCCCCCCCCCCACACAACCCCAACCCTTATAATTATAATAACAATAATATGCAGTTCTAATATAGCGCTTTATCACATCCGATGGGCATCTCAAAGCTCCGAGTATTTTTTCCTGCAAGTTATGCAGAGTTATGTTTTGAAGTATGAGACTTGGGGTGGATTTTACAGAACTAGTCCTAACTTGGGGACTAGTCCTAACTTATGACTAGTCCTAAATTAGGACTAGTTATTCATCCTAACTCGAGATAAGACTAGTCCTGGTGCTTTGTGAAATCCATCCCCGTTCCTTTATCTTAACACCATGTAAGGGTTTAGAAGGTGCTGTGGCGCAATCTGCAGCCGATCAAACCAGGAACACCGGGGCTATTCCTTTCTCTTCGTGATATGTGCACTGGGTTCTTTTACATGCATTACACAACACACGGGACCTACGGCTTTACGTCTCATCCATGGACGCAGCGATAATGGTTAAGTGTCTTGCTTAAGGACACAAGTGTCACAACCGGGACTCGAACCCACACTCCGCTGATCAAAAACACCAGAGCTTGAGTCCGGTCTTCTTATCTGCTCAGCCAACACACACCATATGTGCATATGTTTACCTCATGCTCTTTTATTTGAAATCATGTATTACTAAAAACTCTTATCAACTTAAACACATTAATGATTTTTATTTTTACATAAACATGGAAGATGGGAGAATAGAGATTTACCAACCTGAGTCGTAAAAATCACATGCTTCGGACTGGGAGCTGCTTAAGACTTCTGGAATTTTTAAAAGAAAAGAGGAAAACATAATCTTTTTAAAAATTCTCTTGTTAAAGGACCTCTTGTTCAATCTTCAATTGGTAAAAAAAAAATCGACTTTATTTTCAATGGCCGAGAAACCCCCCCCCCAAAAAAAAAAAAAAAAACCCAAAACAACAACAACAACAACAACAACAGCAACAACATGTTTTTCATATATACAATTGTTCATAACATGAAAACAAACTGACTTTCTTGAAGTTGTTCATACACTAATATCTGGTAAAAAGAATGTTGGGAGAGGGAATCAAACACACAGAAAGCAAATGTACATCTATATGTTCAAATTCAAAACTCGGTGAAGTAACGCAAATTTAAAGTCAACTTAAATCTAGTCTTACTTTTTCGTGCTGTTGCCGCGGCATAGTCTGGTGGCTTTCTTTCTGACACTTCAGGAGGAGCAGAAGAAGACTGGGAATATGACCGCCCGGCTAGAGTGATAAATAAAAACCAAGTCAAGAGTTGGTGATTTTGTGTGTCAAAGTTTTTTTAAGGTGAATCTTGACTTTCAAGATGGATGTAACAGGAAGGGGAATGGAATGGATGAAATGGGGTGGGGGGCTGATTGGGAGAGGATTTCGATACAGCTTTCCAGCATACCAACATAAAAAGCAGATATTGATAAAACAAAATAACGTTAATTATTGAAATTAAAAATGCCTTTAATAAGCTTTTTCAAAGCGAACCTCCAAGAAAGAAGAAAATTGTCAGTGTGTATGCACTTCTCTATATAGTGAGGTTTGCGGAGACACCATGTACACAAAACTCTTTCTACATGCTGTGGTGATTCTGAAATGAACTGGTGGTTTAACAACTTGCTCAATATGCTCCGATCATCTGCAGGAGAATGTCTTCTCCTGAAGACAATCAGAGCATACTGATCGAAACGTCTAATCTTATGTGCATGTTGTCTCCGCAAACCTCACTACATTGTTTCCCCACCATGAAAAGTGTCACATTTTTTTATTTTCAATATAAGCTCTTTTGAAGAAAGAACCAAGAAAACTTTTGGGGATGGGTTGTTTTCCTAATTTTTCAAAAGGTATTTTTTGTAAACAATTGCTACTTAGAAGAAAAATATTTTCTGCTGCTGCTTCTAATGCTGGGCATTTTGGCTGGTAATTTCTTTTTTTAAACATTAAAAGGAAGAACAATGAATGATTTCCATTGTGTAGCAAAATGCTACACAAAAATGATCAGTTTCTCCTAAATATCCCGTTGGGAAGTGTGATGTAATTCCACTGTAATCACGCCTTCTTCACACAAACTGGCTCCATCGATTGCCAAAAGCCCATAGGAAATACTTTGAATTTTGTTGTCTTTCACGTGTGTTTTGCAAAAGCTCAAGGTCTTATCAGAAACATCGGTTTCTTTCAAAAGAAACGTCTTTTGAATGAAGGAATGAGTGTTTTTCGGTAAAATAACACAGTTACATATGCCAGTTTGGGAACCGGAAGTAGCAAAAAAAACTTTGGGCGTGCAACAGAGTGTTGTAATGATTTTCCAACAGGATTAGCATCTAGTGTGCACCAAAAATGTTCAGTCTCATTATTTCGTTTTTCAAAATTGCTGGATAAAAATGTTCCCAAAAGAAAAAAGAAAATAGTTAAGGTTTTTTTTTTTGTTTTTTTTTTGGGGGGGTCATTTATTTAATTTAGGGGTATGCTGGAATGTCTGTAACTTGTATGTTTTCATGATCTGCACACACCTGTGCCTTTTGGAGGCGTTCCCTTGGTGACTACATGGTAGTCGGGTGGTGGGCGGGGCCTGTCGGGGTAGGCGGAACGCTCGTCATGGGCAGCCCACCTATTTGGATGTTTTCTCTGGCTGTGCAAAGGGGCTCCGGGTAAATCTATATGGAAGAAATCATGCATTCAACTACTGAGCAACTACAAGAAATGACCTTCTTTTTTTTTTTAAAGGGCATCAAAACATTGTGCCTTACAGACTTTTTCGATTTCTGTTTGTAAGTTCTTGTCTTGCAGGGAAAAGACAGTCTGTCCTTCCGGATACAAATATATTTTGACTGTTAAACTGCTTGGTGACAAGCCGATCTGACACAAAGTGAATGAATACTCTCATAGCTTGAGGGCTTAGCAGAGGATTCTTCCGATTCTTCTGATACATGTTTTACTCTTGTGCAATGGTAGAGCTGGTTGTTTGCTAATCTTTGGTTAGCTTCGGTTATCTTCCAAAATGTGTTGGAAACAGAAATTACCACTTTATCAACTCAACATTTCGACCAGTCGACCTCAATCGTCTTCAGCCTCAAAACAATGATGTTAAATCACTCCCCACCCAACCCACAGAAACAACCACAAGGCAACACTTTGCTCTTTCCCCACCCACACCTCTTGGCCTCCGTCTCTCTTACCGTTTGTGAACTGATGATCCCTTGTGGGTGGTGAAGATGACCCAAAGGATGAGTTGCTCTGAGTGTCGTAGTTCGACGATAGACAACTCTGGCTGGAGTCTGAGCTGTCATAAATCCCACTCATGCTTTGTGGTTGACCTGGAAACAACAGAAGAAAAATATATATAAAAAATAAAAACTTGATTTGTTGGTTAGAATGACATGTATCATAATCCATCAACACCCACAACTCGGATCTTTCCAGCCTAAATGTGCATCCCTCCAGTGCTACTTCAGCCCCAGCATCAGCAGCAGTCCTCCATTCTCCTCAAGATGAGCACAGTATACGCTAATCCGAGCAGCTCGTTCATGGGCGTTTACACCACCGCAGCTACGGCCGAAGCATGGGCGAATCAATGCACACGAACTGTGAATCCTCCATGCTGATTGGTACATAGCCGCGCTATTGTTGCATGTCGAGCACCTGTTGCAGCCATTAGGTACAGTGGCGTAAACCACCATGAAGGCGCGCTGCTGGGATCAGTATATACCGTTCGACATGTTGAGACCATACCAAGGGCTCTTTTCAGAGCCAGCATGCCTACCAGAGGAGATTAATACATCGTCGTACTCACAAGTTTACTAGTTACAATTACTTTTCCCAACACATTTCAATTAAAAACTAACAGGATTCCTCCACAAATAAGAAAGATCCTCTTGACAAAGAGAAATAATGAATGAAAATTTTTAAAGGAGTGGAAGAAAAAAATTTGAGCTTAGGCTGGCGTCATAATCAGAACTTTTCAGCTGAAGAGCAGGTTGCTAAGCCACTCGACAGCCAAAACTTGAAGGCTTGTTTCTTATTTAGCAGCAGGTGCTGCATCAACAGCGACCCCCACCTCCCCCTGTCGTCTCCTCTTCATGGTTTACCAGGTAAAGCATTCAACCTACTCACCAGTTGTATGTCTGTGCTTGGGTTTGTGTTCATGTCTCATAGGTACACCAGCATCACTACCACCGTAGCCACTGTCACTACGCTGTGGGCTGAGTTTACGGCCGCCGTCAGCATCGGCCGATGATGATGCACAGCTATTTGAAGGCCCTGGTTGTAGGCAAGAGGTGGAATGCTTCAAAACTTAACAATCATCGATTTTAACTTTCAAACTATCCTGAGAATTTTTTTTTTATTCACGGTTTATTCAAATTCAAATTTGTTGCCAGAGGCAAAATTGTACATGTACATGTACATGTACACAGTTAAAATGATAAATTTAATTTTGTTTTATTTAATTTTTATCATTTAAAAGTTCACAGGCAGTAAGAGAAAAACATTTCTACGTGAAGGAGCTCATACTCTAAATAAATTTGGTGAAGTAGATAATCAACAGGCAAGACAAGAAAAGACAAACCTTAAAGTTGTTACACGTACATAAATATAAAATACAGAAAATTTGTGAAACAAAAAATACATATACAATGTATATCAACAAAATATGAAGGGGCAAAAAATGTAAAAAAAAAAACATAATTTGGAGTGCATTAGGGGTGACATTTGGCTTGAGAGCTGAAATGGTTGTGGCTAAAAAAATGTATCAATAGGTATAGGCCGCCATCGCTGAGGTCAAACAATGGAAATGTGCACATGTGTATTTAAGTATTTTTAGTATTTATTTAATTTCTCGGGCAGTAAAAACATAAGAACATACATAAAGTACGAATAGAACATAACAAAAAAATTTAAGACAAAAGCTGAAAATGAATAAACCAAGAACCAGCTGGAGCCCGATGGATTACCTAAAAGAAACAAAGTTTCTCTGGAGAGGCTCTCCTCACCAGCTGGCACAATAAAATAGTTAAAATGATAAATAAATATATATTATATATTACTAAAAGTATATATCAATAAAATAAAATAAACGAAAGTATAAATAGCACTTTGAAAAGGAAAACAAAAACGGTATTATAGGCAGAAACACCAAAACAGTAAAATAAACAAGCATGAGCTAATCATTTAAACCAAAGTAAAATGCAAAGTGTACCTTTGACCTCTTCATCTACATTTTCGAAATGCTTTGTACATACCTCTTCCCGCGCAAGCAACTTTCCGCGACCTGTTGGTGGAATTTGACGTCGGGGATGACGGGACAACCTTGGAGTGTCCTGCGGTAGGAGGTCCTTTTGGGTGAGAGGGCTTCTGGACTTTCATGACTTTCATTCTACCTTCGCCCTCTTCGGAGAGTGATAACAACTTGCGGAGATTCTTGGGGGATGTTGCACCTGAGGGTTTGAAACAGGCCAATGTTTTTGTTGAGAAATCTTTTCTGGTGGGGTGGGACAGATTTATTTTCAAATGTGAGTTCTGCAAAACTTGGCTTCCTGTTAAATTCTTATCGAATTCTTTATAGTATTTGAAGATTAGTAGCAATATGGCATATGAACTTGATAATGGTTTTTACAGGCATGATACTTCAAGGAGGCAACGGAGGCAATTGCTTCCGTTGCCCCTGGCCTTGGTGCCCTTGAAATATTCCCATAGAAATTTACAATTTCCTCATAGAGGTGCCCTTCATCAAGAAGAAAAATGCCTTGTTGCCCTTGCCCTTCCAAGAACGAAGCAATCAGGTCTGTTTTTAATTCAAGGAAAGCCAAGAACTTAAGTCGTCTTTTTCTTGCCATTGGTGACTGAAGGATGTTTACTTCCAGTGAAGGAAAATGATGAGTTACTTTGCTACTAGCTACTTTGGTAACAAGATTTTCTTGAATAAACATTTTTTCAGGTATGATTCAAAGAGATCGCAAGAAAGAAAGATGTTAGATCTTCTTTACCAAAAGATGTCTTGGGAGCATCTTTATAGATGATCTTCTTAATTTCTTCTTCTTGTTTGTTGTACGTCGTGGCCGGGGGTGCTAGCGTTGACGTACTTCCACTCTGACTGGTCTGGGAGCTACGCCGCAACGTTCCCGAGTTCATTGATCCTATAATGAAATCACAGATGCAGAACGATAAGAGATAAAAAACAAAATGATGAAAAAATCAGGAACAGCTTCTTTAGAGAGATTCACAACCAAATTTTGAATACATTTTACACAAAATCACAGGCAATATACCATCGTCAAAGATAGAGAAAAAACTGACACTACAAATCGTATGAAGAATAATCTCTCAGTGGAAGTTTACCCTCCTACCTAACTGTGTACATGTGTGTACTGTGTAGATGCATTTACCGCATGATATCATATTGCAGGCAAGTATTGTGCATATATCATTCAAAACCACAGTGGGTGATATTGAATGGTCAGACAGTAGGAGGGTTGACTGTGTACAGTATAGATGGGTTGACTGTGTACTGAGTACTGGCACAGTTTATCTATCCTTCAAAACCACAGTGGGTGAAATTGAATGGTCAGACAGTAGGAGGGTTGACTGTGTACAGTATAGATGGGTTGACTGTGTACTGAGTACTGGCACAGTTTATCTATCCTTCAAAACCACAGTGGGTGAAATTGAATGGTCAGACAGTAGGAAGGTTGAGTGTGCACTGAGTAGATGCAGTCACCGTATGATATCACATATCAGGCTGGCACAGTGCATCTATCATTCAAAACCAGAGTGGATGATATTGAACAGTCGGACAGTAGGAGGGTTTAAACAAATGACATTTTTCCCATAAAAAAAAGAACCAATCAGAACTAATTGGTTCAACTTGTTTAGTTTAGGGTAATTATTATTAGTAATTAATTTTGTTTATTTTGAAAGAATTTTAAAGTGATGAATGACATAAACTCGAAGTATGATAAACCTTCACACAGATAAAGGGGAAAAAATTAATATTATAAAGGCTAAAGAAAACAATGAAATACTTAGTATAAAAAAAATATTCAAAAGAAATTGGTTAGCATCACTTCAACCACCATGTAAGAAAGGAACATGTGCACAAGGAACATTTGCACAAGGAGATGAAGAAAAAACTTCCAACATTCAGTAAAAATAGAAACTTCATGTAAAGGAAGCAAATTTCATGCATTTTTGGGGAAGAGGAAATTGATGTATAAGGAGGGTTCAAAGAGGGGAATTTTTGATTGGTTGGTTATGTTCACAAAATTACTTAAAGTTGACAGAAATGAAGGAGAATTTACATAAACATGATAAAGAATGTTAAATTTTGTGATTTCAAATGGTCATTTCATTTCACTTTATTTCATTTATTAATTCTGGTTGTGAAGCCAAGAATTCTCAGGGAAAAAAATGAACCCCATGGAGAGAAGACAAGGAAGGAAGTTTCAGTTTTAGATATGGGAGGAAAAGCCCACAGAATTATTCCAGGGAAAAGCCCACGCGATCAGGTAAGGGCTGAAAACCCAATCCACTTAGTGCCCACGGCAGTGGAAGGCGAGGAAAGATACCATGAGGCCAACCCGACCCCCCCCCTTCCCGACGTCAACAAATGAATCCAGAGGAATAGTAAATAAGAATTTGACCAAACATAGATTACAACACACTGCAAGACAAAAGAGGGAAAGGGTGGACAAATACTGTTGAGACATCCAGAGACAAACTCACCCCCACCGGTAATCCGCAGAATGGCTTGAGTTCAAAAGCAACAACAAAAAGACACATTTTAATGCCGGAAGAAAAACCAAAGTGCAGGACACCATTGCAAAGCTCTTTTTTAAAGTGAATTCAGAACTTTACGAATCTAAACTTTGCTGAAAACTTTCCGTATTTTTTTTTTTTTTTTGGAGGGGGGGGGGGGATGTTTCTACCATCATACCTGTGTTTGCTACTGGTTCACATTTTAGTGACATATCTCGGAGTTCATCTTCATCATCAACTACAAGGAGATTAGTGAGGTACTGCTTCACACGACGGGCCATCTGAGCCTTGAAGTGAGAAAATCACACAAAAATATTCCAACAAATTAAGATTATGGCAGATATAAAAATAAATAAAAAAAACTCTGGGTATGGGAATGTCTGCGATCAACATCCGATATTTTCATAACTCATATTTCTCAGTCTTTTACCTCTTCCCACATCTTTTTGGGGTTGATGACGGCTGAGCTGCGTCGTCCCTGGCTGCGTTTCCTCGGCAACGTGCTCATTCCAGGCGCTATTACTGATGCCAAGCTGGAGCCAATTAACGGAGAGCCGGACCCAGCACTCGACTTAGCCGCCAGGAGTTGTTTAGGGTCCTGAAGTTGACAAAATTCAAGTATTGAGCATCTTTCACAAAGGAGAATTCTGTATAAAAAATACTGATCAGTCTAATCTGTAAACAGTTGGGTTTGAGTCCATCCATAAAGACCATCATCATGAGTTGTCTAAAGACAGCATGTTCAATCAAAATCTTCAGAATCTCCAAAATTTCATCAAATAATTTTGAACTTTTTCCAAAGGGCCATCTTACTTTGACTATTAATCAGTTTTTCAGAGTAGCACCAGCTGATTTTACAAGTGTGTTAAAGACAAGGTATACTTTTGGTAAATGTCCAAGACCAGTATCCTTACTTAGTGTCTACCAACATATAAATGAAATAACAAGCACGTCAAAATTCCGCCTCAATCGGTCATCAAAGTTGCAAGAAAATATTGAGAAAAATATATCCACCCTTGTTGCATAGAATCGTGTACTTTTCAGATGCCTGAGAAACGCTTCATGCCTGAATCCTTTCTCAGATTCATTTATTTTGGTGAAAAATTACCTCTTTCTCTGAAAATACATTACTTCCAAGGGACTCGTTTCTCACAATGTTTTAAACTATCCACAGCTCTCAAGTGCTTCTTACCAGGTAAGTTTGTATGGTCATTAATTTGTTGAGTAATTACCAATAGTATAACCTGCCTTTGAATATCAGTTACTGACAAAGTTACTGGTGGAATTTTCAACGGCATGCGCACCTTCCTGGCATGCGCACCATGACCACCTTCCTGGTCTACAACAATCGTACTCTTTGTGTAGTACTGTGCTTCTAGAAGAGTGGTTTGTAAATATAATTATTCAAAATCGTCATTATACTCACATAGGCAGCGTTGGCCATACTGACAATGTATCGAACTTCCCTTGAGATCATTCTTAACTTCTCAAAGTTGATCAGCCCGTCTACTGTGGAGTCGTTACCGAGGTGAATGAAGGTCAAGTCTTTCTTGACGACTGGAACGAATGGAATCTACCAAACGAAACATAGGAAAAGTTCCAGGAAATTCTCAGTCCTTTTTCATGTTGGGGATTCAGAAACGTTTGAGTGAGATAAACAGTTCCAATTTCAATTCACTGTCCTCCTATTATCCCGTCCCAATTTCCATATCCTAAATCCTTAAATCAGTCTTCATGATTCCATCCTACAATTTTTGAAATCAATCTTCGTCTTTTTCAAATTCCCCTTATCCATCTCCTCCCATCCCCATTTTTTCCTCCCTCTTTGTGTCCACCTTGTACCCTCCTCCTCATCCCAAACCTTTCTACTCTCCCCCCCACTACTCCTCCTTCATGACTCCCTCCCTGGAATCAGACCAAATTTTCCAATCTGATCCCCATCTTTTCCCTTTCTCCAATCTCCTCACTCATCTCCCCACAAACCCCTCCCCACTATCCTCATCCCACATCCATGTTTCCTCACTCTCCCTGTCTTACCAGCGGAGGTTGAACCTGCTCCGAGCTGACCAAGTTCCGATACTTGGACATATTCCTAGACGGATCCATCAGATCTTGTAAGTCCTCAAACATCTTGACGTACTTAGCCGGTACTTTGTCCCAGGTGCTCCTGAGCCGCGAGACACAGCCGTGACCGAGACCGCTGATGATCGCAAAGAGGGAGTTGAAGTTCTTACAGTCTTTACAGTGCCCTGGGAACAACAAAATAAAAATAAAACATTTGATAAGCTGCTAATGTTTTCAAAAGCACAAGTAGCATACATTGTAAGCAGAAATGCATTGTGGGCATTATTTCAGAGTCCAATCACTAAGACACAAATTTGTTCTGAAAAAAATAATCAGAGGTGTAACAACTCAACTTAAGAGCTGTGGTAAAAGATCTGATTATGGTTCAGCCATCTTTGAGACTCAATACATCCAAACTGAGGTTGGAAGAAAAAAACATTTTGGTTCCCTTCCCCATAAGTAGAATTTGACCTATCCTTGTCATTGTGTACAAAGGAATTCAGACCTCAGCATGAGAGATGTGTTATATTAAATAGTCAACAGGTAGTAAAGAAGGACAGTTTCAAACATACTTGCGATTTTGATGAACTGTTTTAAGATTTTGGCTCGCTTGACGAGGTTGACTTCACTACAGACTTCAGTAATGACCCAGAATAGCTCCTTGTTGACGAGCTAACGGCCAAAGAAAGAAGAAAAAAACATGGCATAATTAACATTTTTCCCCCAATGGAACCATGTAGAATACAGGGCTTAAATCTTCTTCCCTCCCCAACGGGGTAAGAGGGGGTACAGAGCTGTGAACCCCTTGTTTAGATTGACGCGATGAAAGATGTAACTTCAGCCTTTTCAGATTTTTTTGATTCTGCAAACAAATTTTAAAGGCCTCACGTTTCAATTCTAGCAGAGTCTTTCTCAAGGGCTAAATGATAACTCAATACACACATACAAGTATACTGGAGTACCTGAATCAGTCAAGTAGAAAGAAGTGAAAAGAGAGAGGCAAAAAGCGGTTAGAAGATGCAAGGGATGAACAATGGAGAAGGAGACAAAGGGGGAGGGGGTTGTAGAGAGAAGAGGTTGGAAACACAGAAGACAAAATCAAAAGTGGGAAAAGGGGGATTTTCTCCTGAATCTCAGAAATGTTCTGGTGGTTGGATCTGCCAGAGGAAAGTATTTGGCTCTCCCCACACAATGTGTGCACCTGTTCTTTTCCCACGAGGCTGCCTTCTTGTGTTTTTCGCCAATTTAAATCAATAAAACCAAAAAGAGACTTGAAGCCAATGTAGTCTGGCATCTCTTTATATGCCGACTATCGACATCCACGAGTGTTATTACAATCAGGGAACTCTACCAATAATTATGGCTGTAGGATGATGAAGGTGTATTTATGAGCAACAGTCAAACACTCACCTCCTCGAAGAGTTGGAGCCTGTTATTCTTCTCCGTGGATTTAAGGTTGAAGAGGTCTTCGATGTAATCGGTTGATTCGATGGCTTGGAATATACTGTAGTCACTCAGAGTTAGTTGAGATGATACTTCTGTGGAATCTAACTGCAGGAAGGTCACTTGGCTATCTTTCAGCAACTCCTGGAAGGATACCAATTTGCATCAGAAACCAGACAAGTAGACTTTTGTTTCACTTTAAAAGCATGTGGCTTTAGAGATGCAGACGGGGCCTACGGCAGAGCCAGCACGTCTTGTTTTCTAAACTTACCACAGCGACCTCATCCGGCATGAGGGTCTCGGAGGCCATGTTGTTCCTGAGGAACAACCGCCCGCACAGGCTGAGTCGACTCGCGATGTCGCTCTGATGATCTGGCAGCCGTCTCTGCTTGACCATCCCACCGGGGGCCACGGTGACCTCACAGAGGGAATAGGTTCCAGAGTTGGCTGCGTCTGTCAGGCCGTACTCCCTCATGGCCAGCATCACTACCTCTAGGGCCGTTGTCTCCTGATCAGGAGGGGAAACAAAAATAAATAAATCATTTCATTATACATGTATAAAACCCTAAATCTGACAACATCTGGGAGGATTTCCATTTTTTTTTATAATTCTCAGGTGGCTACTTATTTATTGGTTTAGTTTTCTTTCCGAAAAACACCAATATTGATTGGAATTTCTTGTGCTTCAGAAAGTGTAATCTGTCTTTGAATAATGGTTGTTTAATGTGTCATATGGCTCCTCGAAGTCTACCAATGCCAAGAAAGATTTCAAAAACTTTGAAAAGTTAAGGATAAGAAAAAGTAATGAGACATAGCAATCCAAACAGAAACATATGAATTCTTTAGGGAATTTATGGGAAGTTAGAAAACTAAATAGAAACATATGAATTCATAAGGAAGTATGAAGGAGCATAAGGAGAGATCCAGGAAATGATTGTACAAAAGGGATTCATAACTAAAGATACACATATTGGAATATTAGGAATCACAATAATGGCTCATAAAAGAGTCAAAAGTGTTACATAGTTTGTCAAAGAACATGTTCTTCTCTAAACCTCAACCGATTCTCTTTTTCTCTCTCATGGGTGAACAATCTGGTACCACCTTGAAGATCGTCAATTTTGAGATCCAGACTTGGTTTTGCATCTTCCCTTTAAATAAAAAAACCTCACGTCATGTCAACTCACTTTATGCACCAGGAAGTACTTGCAAGACTGGTCCGCCCTGTAGATCTTCAGCACGTGCTCAGGGTAGTCGTTTCCGCCGACGTATGTCGATGACTCGTACATGGGGATCGCCGCGATGGATGTCAGATCGGGGTTGCTGTTGCTTAAGTACGGGGTGCTGCCGGTGATACTGCCAGACTTGGAATGTCTCATGAGGGTCGATGAATCATCTTGCGTCCTGGAACATAACGTGCAGAGGAAATTACTTCGGAGATGGCAGCCATGATTGTCTGGTTATTGGACTGCCCGATCAAGCCTACCGCCCACAGGCTGTAAAGGCGCCAGACTAAACCAGATACATGCCTCATTTTGAATCTCAACGTGGTCTAGCTTTTAAAACTAAAGGGTGGCAAACGTGAATAAAATATCTTTTGGGAGAAGTGGTGATTCTTAAAAGAATTGGACTTATGATAGTATCGATGTCCTAAAAAGTACACTTTAGTCCTCTTCAGGAAAATGAAGATATTGTTAGTCTTTGAATATCTGTTTGCTAACAATAGATGAAATAAACAGCTTTGAGCCTCAAGGTTCTGAACCATTAGCATCTATTTTGGACCCTAGATATGCAGAGAAAAAAATGAACACTCCTGCACCCACCTTGCTGCTGTTTTATTTGGTAGAATACTGAGTTTAGCCATGGCCTTTCTGAGTTTGGTCTTGTGTCCCAACGTCGCAAACCCTCCTCGCTTCTCATGCTTAGTCTTCTCCTTGATCTCTGGTGACATCCCAGAAAAGGGCGTGGTCAGGGCGAGGTCGGGGATGGTCAGCCTGGCCCGGGGGTCGGCCTGGAGGAGTTGGATCTCTGTGCTCGGTAGACGGCCCCAGTTAGTACGGCCATCCTGAGATGCGATCAGGTCTCGAAAAGCTAGTAGTGAAAAAAATAAATAAACAAATAAAAAATAAACAGATTTTCAACAAGACTTCTCAAGTGTTTTTGTTGCTTGATCAATTTTGTCAAATTATACCCAAATCCACACTAAGCACATTTTGGTAGAAACAAAAAATTAATTCACAAAAGTCAAACAAGAAATAGAATCATCTAAGTCTCCATTCTTATCCATTCTGTTTTGACCTTCTTCAATGCATCTTTAAAGCTCTGTCTGTTCACTGGTTTCAAACTTTGGATCTGAACCCACATCCTTTAAGATGTCTGGAATGTGGAAAACCTCCTGAGCTTTTAACTCACCTAGTGTGTTATACTTGACAGTACTCACCTGGTGTGTTTATGCTTGACAGTACTCACCTAGTGTGCTATACTTGACAGTACTCACCTGGTGTGTTTATGCTTGACAGTACTCACCTAGTGTGCTATACTTGACAGTACTCACCTGGTGTGTTTATGCTTGACAGTATTCACCTGGTGTGTTTATGCTTGACAGTATTCACCTGGTGTGTTTATGCTTGACAGTATTCACCTGGTGTGTTTATGCTTGACAGTATTCACCTGGTGTGTTTATGCTTGACAGTATTCACCTGGTGTGTTTATGCTTGACAGTACTCACCTGGTGTGTTTATGCTTGAGAGTATTCACCTGGTGTGTTTATGCTTGACAGTATTCACCTGGTGTGTTTATGCTTGACAGTATTCACCTGGTGTGCTATACTTGACAGTACTCACCTGGTGTGTTTATGCTTGACAGTACTCACCTAGTGTGTTATACTTGACGGTAATAC
The DNA here is from genome assembly GCA_911728455.2 of Marthasterias glacialis. Lineage (NCBI taxonomy): Eukaryota > Metazoa > Echinodermata > Asteroidea > Forcipulatida > Asteriidae > Marthasterias > Marthasterias glacialis. The sequence goes on along the minus strand of OU452237.1, from coordinate 10,813,288 downwards.
TGAGATGGGTTGTTCCTTTTAGAATCTCCAAGGCTTTTGAACGAGTGACGTGCTCAAAACTGAAACCATTTACTTCAAGAAGCTGGTCCCCCTTACGAAGGCCGACGATCTGCGCCTTGGAGCCTCTCTCTACCTTTGAGATGAAGATGCCCATTTTCTTCTCCCAGCCGCCGACGATCGAGAAGGACAGCTTAGAGTCTCGATCCGACCGCGCCTGGAGGAGTAAAAGATTGCCAAATATGCAGCTTAATACATTCACAATGAACATCATGGCCTGTCCCAGGGATCCAGAAATGAGTCTGGTACCTAGAAGCATGACATCTCTAACAGTCTTGGGCTTGGGCTTGGACTCCCTCCACCTCTTTGAAGCCCCGTAAGGAAAGCACATGTTTTCTAAATAACTGACAGAGTCTAAGCCCAAGCCTAAGCCGTGGTTTCAGGCCCTTTTTCAAAATACAAACCTCTGCTTTGGCTCCAGCAGTTTAAAAAAGATGCAATTTCTAAACAGTGCTTCAAACAGTTGGACAAATAAGCCAGCCCCAAACCTAAGCCAGAGCCAATATTTCAAAAAGGGTCATAGAAGCTTCACAAGAATGGAAAGCTCTGGCCTAATTTCACTGAGCTGCTAAAGCGGAAAACATTTTTTTACAACTATCTGCTCCAGTTTTGATTGATTTGAAGCACGGCACACAAACTGTTCAATTTACCTTATTTTATAGAGTTGCTTATGCACAAAACAATATTGCTAACCGGAATAAGGTTACCAGCCAAAATAGCATGTAGCTACACCATATGTGACTGGTTTCCTGCTTATTTTTGCAAAGCAGAGAATTATTACGCAATATTTACTGCTTGAGCAGCTCTGCTTTAGCAGATATAGCCATCTTATCGAGAGTCCAAACATTTAACTGTTGAGAGGAATATATTTGGAGGAATATATTGATACATTTGGGACAGCTCCTGAGCCAATTTCATGGGTCTGCTTAAGCACACAAAAGTATCTAAGCACAACAAAATTACATGTATGCTTACCAGAATAAGCTTACCAGCCAAAATACCATGACACATACACCATATGTGACTGGTGTTCTGCTTTATTCCTGCTTAAAATTGTTAAGCAATATTTTCTGCTTAATTAAGCAGCTCTATGAAATTGGGTCCTGGACAAAAACAACTGAGAAGTTGGGGTTAAGAAAAAAAAACAGCCTTTTATTTTTTGCAAGCAGACACTTTTCCAGACTTACCAAAACCACAGTCCTTCTTTTAGCTCTTGCTGCGCCTGCAATGTGAAGTAACCTCAACTGACCTGTCATTGCCTGTTATAAAAAAAATACACAAATAAATAAATCAAATTGTTAAGATTTTCACATAATTTTATCCGGTCGTTTCAATTAGATTTCTCTCTGTAAATATGGGGGCATGTTTAAGCAGCTCTTTGTAATGTCACTTTTATTAGATAAACCTCACCTCTTTTTCTAAACAGTCTTCAAACGTCTCCAGGAATTCAATCATATCTGGTGATCTCTCAAAGTCACTGTAGTAATTATTTACCCACAGAAGTAACACTCGTATAACCTGAAACAGTCAACAAAGAACAAAATAATAGCGGTAACATTTTTGCAACTTTGGCAGGAGTTTGACAAAAGAGTCAACTATACCTTACCAACTTAAACAATTAGATCAAAATAATAATCCAATAATTCAAAACTCTACTTTTGGCACTAATTTTGGCAAAAAAAAAGTTTTGACAAAATAGTGATATTTTCCAAGCGAGATAACTATTCCTTATAATTAAAACTCAACATTTTGCATTATTTCTTTCAAAGCATGAGTCAGACTTTCCCAGAGAGGCAATTATACCTTACCTCATCACCTCAAACAATCCAAACAAAATAATATTCAAACTTGTCAAAATATCCAGCAAATTTTGTGATTTTTTCACCAGTAGAAGTTATTTACATTCCTTTTAAGGAGTAAGCCTATCCTTAGAGTCACATGAAACTATCAAAACAAAATCTAAATCCATAATCATTATCTTTTTTCTTTTTTTTTTGATCACAAGTTTTTCTTCACATTTATTTTAAAGTCAGAGTTTGAATTGTCAACAGAGTTGCAGCTATACCTTATCCCGAAGATTAACGTCTTGGAACCAGTGGAGGAGACTGTCACATACTTGATGAGGACTTGGCAGGTAGGTGCGATAACTCATGAGGAAATCCTCAACATACGTTGGGTCAACGGGGGAGTGGTCCTCCATTAGGTTGGAAATGAGTCTCTCTGGTGTCCCCTGGACAGAAAAAAAAGAGATTGAACATCGGAAATCGGAAATTAAAGATTCGGGATCGAAGATCTGAAATCGGTAATCTGACATCAGTAATCAGAAATCAGTTATTTGAAACCAGTAATCTGAAATCAGTTAATCTGAAATCAGTTATTTGCAATCAGTAATGTGAAATCAGTAATCTGAAACCAGTAATCTGAAATCAGTAATCTGACATCAGTAATCAGAAATCAGTTATTTGAAATCAGTAATCTGAAATCAGTTAATCTGAAATCAGTTATTTGCAATCAGTAATCTGAAATCAGTTAATCTGAAATCAGTTATTTGCAATCAGTAATCTGAAATCAGTAATCTGAAACCAGTAATCTGAAATCAGTAATCTGAAATCAGTAATCTGAAATCAGTATTCTGAAATCAGTTATTTGAAATCAGTAATCTGAAATCAGACATCTGAAATCTGGTATCTGCATTCAGAAAATCTGAAACCAGTTAAATGCACATGCAAGTGAAATTAATCAATCTAAACTCAGTTAACCTGAAATTGATAATCTTAAACCAGTTAACTTTAAATCAATAATCTGAAATCAGTTTACTGTGGTTAGTTATCAGTAATTACAACTCAGTACTATTAATGCTGTGAAATATTGTCATGTTTGTTTTTACTTTACATGGTTATGTTAAGTGGCTATAAACCCAATTCATCAAATTTACCTTTATTAGGATATGGCCCTGTCTCCTGTCGTCTAGTACCCTGTGTTCTGTCACCATGACTGTTAATCCATTCTCTTCAATACGACGGATATTCTCTTCACCTAGTAATAAGATAGCAATGAACTCACATTTTATAAAACGTCCAATCCATTACAGTAAATGCACCCATGTGCATGTACAATGATGAACAGAACTTACAGCAATTCACAAGGGGAAAGAGGGAAGAACAAGCACATTATGGACCGAGGCCATTACTGTTGTTAATCCACTTTCATTTGATCGTTCCAGATATTTCTCGGCCCAATTTTCATAGAGCTGCTTAACGGCTGATTTTGCGCTTACTTTGTGATTTTTATTTCATAGCACTACTAACCATACGCATGGGAAAAGGCACTGGCACTCACTGTAAGCAAATGAAAGAGGTAACAATGCAAATCCATGGCGAGCACTCAAGCTGGCTGCCTAAATTTCTTGCTGAACCTGTGAAATATGCTTGCGCTTATGCAAATTTTCCTGCTAAAGTAAGCAGAAAAATTTGCTTACCGTTACACAGCTCTATAAACTTGACCCCTGGTTATATGATCTTTTTTGCATCTTTTAATTCTAAAAAAAAAAAATTAATAGATAAATTAATCAGCTGTTGCAAACTGCTTACCAACCAAAATGACCAGCGGTATAAGAGGACAAGTGAAAAAGCTGACCGGCTAGTGAAATGACAAGCGAACTGGGTCAAATTTCACGGCTTTGCTTACCGCAAAGTTCTGCGCCTACGGCCGCAAAGAACTGTACGCTTTACAGGGCGTCGTTAGCGCAGAATTTCCCGGTAAGCAGAGCCATGAAGATGGGCTCTGGTCTTGCTGGCTAGTCACGGAAAAAATTCAAGGGCAACCCTGCTTTAAATACATGTACATACCCTGCGTTAAGATTCTGTAGTAATGATCTTGAGCGATACAAACAAACTGGCAATCATCTATCGTAGTTCTCATCACACCCACATGGAACTGTGTCTCAAGGGTTGCTTTCACTCCAAAACTGTCCACAGGAGAAGGGGGGAAAAAAGGTCGGCGTCTCATTAAATTGGAAATCATGTTTCGGGAATACAGTTCTCTTCGTGGGAAATTGGTTATTTGAAATGGTGCGGGGATCAGAGTTGTGTTTCCATGTCTTTGGGAATGCGGAGGATGAAGCCAGTGCCCTTGGGCAAGACAGCTTGACAATTGTGGACTATAAATGGGTCCAATCGAAGGTAAAGGATGATCATGCTTGATCTGTCCCACACAACTCATCACCAGTAGCCCAAAGCTATTTATTAGTGACAAAGATATTTTGCCAAGCACAGCACAATAGACAAACGTGGTTATAGTTTTTTTTTTTTTTCACAGGTAATATAAACCGAAGCAACTGCCCTGCACACATTTTTTATTTATATTCACAGAAGAAAACAAAAACATCTCTATCATAAAAAGATCTACACAAATATTGCATGCCTGGAGTAAAATGCCCTTCACTTAGGCCTTGCTCTTTTCAGATTGAATTCCCAGATGTGCATGGATCTTCTTCAATCAATACACTTAACCATAATTGCTTCTCTTCATACAGGAGTGCACACTGCTACCAGATCGGCATTCTATTCCATCCAGGGGCAATAGATTATTAAATGGGTACCAGTGATAGATAAGGCCTACATGAACCATGTGAAAAAGAAAAGAAAAATCATGGAATTTAAACTGAAGGTGACCAATTCTCAGTCACATTTACGACAAGGAATCTTGAATTAAAAGCAGGCACTGCCCGCAGGGATCTCCTACCTGTCCCCTAGATGAAGCTGGTCCACCGTTCCATCGGGTTTAGTCACTTCAACGTGACCGTTGAGGATGACGGACCATGAATCCAGCTGGTGTAGAAAGAAGGAAACGATAATCAGGTCTTAGGCTACACTTGACAGACAATTCAGGATGGGGAAGGATGATGATGCACTGCCCCATGTTCAGCCACTTTTATCTTTAAAAAAATCCGCCCTTCCCACCCCAAAAAAAAAATCCATAGAAAAGTTAATAGACTTTATGCACATGATGTCATTGAAGTAGGGCGCCCTCGGCAAGAGGTCAAACGAAGGTTGCTCACTGGCCCATCAAGTGCACTGCATGCAGAAAGGTGCATTTTCCATTGTTGCATCATTGTTTTACATGTACCTCTAAGATGGCGGCATGATGAGATCAATGCATAAGGTCTATTTATTCACTACTCAAACATTATATCTTTTCTTTCCTTTCTTTATAGAGACAAAAACTTGACAGGTGAGTAAACTTCTCACAGTAACAACCACTACAGGTAGGAAATAGCAAGTTTGCAGATTTTGTTTCGTTAATTTGATGAAGCAGAAGATTGTGCTTTTAAAAAAGCTCAATAAGTGGAAAAGTAACACTAGGAAACTTTCTCTGGACACTAGGTAGCAACAGACTTACAAGGTAACGTAAATCCAACATTCTTGGAAGTGTGTTCATGCTCAGAGTAACGTAAACAATGAACAATTACCTGGTATTAAAGTCTGCTGCCACCTGGCGTCCAAACATCCCCCATTTTAATAAACACAGAGTGCTCCTTTAATATTGTTTGTGCTTTAGTTCAAAGTCTTATGCCCCAAGGTACACGTCATATGGTGAAAGACATCTGACTCATGTAATGGTGTTGAAACAGCATTTGGCTTTCCTCCCAACAAAACAACCTGCCCACTAAAAAACAAATTATCGTCCCTGCCATAAATAGAACAATTCAGCCTCAAAAAATTGTTTGCCATACAATAACAAAAAAACAACTAAACACAAATAAGTATTTTTAGGTTATATGATGTAAATTAGGAGTTCCTTTCTGACATATTTGTCATGAAATATTCTTGTGTACTTCAGCTGTATCTCCAAGTCTGGCACTACACTTATTTTGCTTAACCATTAAGTGCTTCCCTTCACCCGGGAGTGCCCTGTGAAGCCTGGATTGTGTTTGCGTTTGATAAAACTGACAGGCCGTCTATAAACATCCCTTCCAGATGCTCAGAATCGTAATATGTTTGTATTGATAAACCTGAAAATAAGCAAAATAAATCACAGGCCATTTCGGAACCAAGTGACTTTGACTATGTCATGACCACTGGCAATAGTGGCAACATCCAAGGAAGTGCTTTTCAGCAATTTGGCCATAGCCACTGCCGAAGCCATCAAATCGGACACATATTATAACCATAAATCAAACTAGCTGGGAAAAAAAGTAGCCTGGCCCCTTTTTTATTTATACCAAGTCTTATACACCAATGGCATACTATAAATCTGTCTGTGTCTGTCTAGTTCCCTGACTTCCTTACCTCCTCGCCGTTTTTCATGACTATCGTTCCAGCCTTAGCTACAACAGCAAACACCATGACTGCACACAGCGCTCGACGCACTGACATTGTCATGTTAGCAAATGCTGGTAGGTGGCGCATAAAATCCAACAAGATTTCTACAATAAAAAAGGCCAAGATGTAAATTGTTTTCTCAGGGGGGGAAAATCAGGAAGTTTTTTCTTCATATTCTTTTTCAACTATGACCGACTTCTTTTATTAAACAATTTTGAAATCAAGCTTTTAACTTTAAGAGAAAATTTGAACACAAAAACAATATCAATTTTAGATAAAGTATTGATTTCAACAACTAATATTTCAAAATCTGACTTTTAGAATTTTTTTTTAACAATATTACAAATTGGGACCTCAAAATGGTGTCAAGAAAGTGCAGTGTGCTCTATAAATGTTCATTAATTACATGTACACATGGTAACTTACCAATGTCATCTTCTGTTCTGTCCATGGGGTCCTTTTCAAGGCAGTCTCGGACGAGATCTCGGACGACAAGAGTCTAAAGAGGCAAAGATAAACAAAAGTACAATGAAGGCTTTATTACACAACAAATAAGTCTAGATTATAAAAAAAAGTATATTGATAATGAAACAAAATTTTCAAATCATCGGTTACAACCTTTTTGGGGAAAATCGGGCCATGCAACTTTAAAGATGACCACACACAGGCCTAGAATTAACCCACCGCACCCACAGCAATTGCAGTGGTGCCCTGTGCTTTTGCCGTGGTGCCCTTTACAATGTTCCAATACAAATTTACATTTTCCTCATAGAAGTGCCCTTTACCAGAGGAAAATTGACGTGCCCTTTTCAAGAGCGAAGTTCAAGGCCTGCACACGTCAATTTCTCTTAGAGTTTTAAAGCGTCATTACTTAATTGTTGTAGATCCGGGCCCAATATCATGGCTCTGCTTAGCGCGAAATTCTGCGCTTACAGCCCATAGAATATTACGTGCTTTACAGGGCGCAGTAAGCGAAAGAACTCTACAGAAAGCAGCGCTGTGAAATCAAACCCTGTTCAGGGCTCATTCCTCCTTTCCAGTTTATGTTTTTTAACAACCTTCCTCCAATGTATGATTTCTGCATGTCATTATTTGTGTTTTAAAGTCTTCTTTTTTTTCATTCTACTGTTGGTGCCTGCACTGTTGGGTGTGCACGTGTCATAAAATATAATCAATAATATAAACGTACAATATAACATCATGTTCTTCAGTCTCTTAGAAATATAAGCCACCAAAAGAGGAATTTAGGTTATTGGTGTACACACCCAAGACGTCATAAGAAGCCCCGATCTCACTCCAACAGCCTCACGTAACCTTTAAAGAAGTTAACAAACTTTGACTCCGTCCCACAACGTTGACCAAATCAATCTCGTTGGGCAAACAAAAAAGAATAAAAATCTACAGTAAAAGACGGTGGTTTCCTTCGCCAGGGGCTGTACAGCAAACTCCGTAAGAGAAATGTCTTGGGAACTAGGTTAAATACCACTCCATCGGAAGGATTACCCACTTTCTCTGCTAATCCCAAATCCTCGGTCGTGTTTCGGAAGGAATTTCACAGAGGCATCCACAAGGGATGCAACGACGGTAAAAAAACCTCATCTTTAGCGGCCAAGCTAATGTCAGCGTGTCCCGCACACAGCAAACAGTACTGTGTAAATACTGCAGTCACAGAGACGGCACGGACGGACAGGTTTCTTCTTTTTTTGAGGAGGACGTTTGAAATGTTACTATGACTACTGCTTCTGACTGGCTATAGAGATGAACATTACACTCACACGTACTCTCCGTTATGTAAGACAACTAGAGAAATCTACAATCGTTTCTGCTTTACTTGTTTTGTTTACAAGGAAAGAGTAAAAACATTACATGTAGGTAATCTTAGCAAAGATGCCCTTGCACAATCAAAACTTACCCTTCAGTCTTATTTTTAGGAAATAAAAATAAACATTTCAGACAAAGAATATACCTCACTGTATCCTTGAGACAGTAATTTAGGGAACATCAATTGAAATTGGACTAAAATATGCTTTTAGAAGAAATGGATCTAGCTAAGTGCAAAGTTTGGAACTGAAACGAAACTCTGTATTCCAACATGCATGTGTGCAGAGCTTGCATTGCTCTGTTCCGTTAATTAACGATACAAAACACAGGCCTTGATTTCCAATCAGGCCGAGGTCTCTTCTGCCCCTGGTCTTTACCTTTGTGCCGCTTCAAAGCCCCAGGACTCTACGATCTTTTAATGGAAGTGACATTTGCAAAAAACTAAAAGACCATGCCCTTTCAAAGAATAAACTGCAGGCCCACAGGACATTTTAGGTTTGTAAATGAACAGACACTCGCTACACAGCTCGACTTCAGCCAAAGCAACACGACTCATTCCGGCGAACAGGTGAGCAACGATCGTTGACAAAGTGCCCCAGCCCACTCCCCTTTCCTCTAAACCGAACAGCCCCCACTACACTTTCATACAAAACCACCACGAGCCCTACATAATCTCAATACATGTACTTGCCATGGATTCTTCCCTCGTATGATGCCAATACCATCCGGTAATTATATCCAATTCCATCTTGACTCTTAACTCTACCGCAGTAGTGTAGTAAAAACGATCAAAAATCACCGCTATTAACACCACATTGTCAAAACAATGTTCAATCGTTCGACGTCGCTCAATCCCAGATGGTCACACAGTGGGCAGATGTTGAAGAGGTTCAAGTACAAGGATTCAAGCTCTCCGTGGGTGACCCACCATCCATAACTTATCATCATAAAAAATCCCCCCCTCCCTCCCACCAACCCCCCCCCCCATGCCAATTTTCACAGGAAGTAAGTAGTTCCTTTGGTAACTTCCGTGTTAATAGAAGACTGGGAGACAGAGTCCTGATGTTCTTTAAAGGTGGGGGACTTTCTGCAGCGTGCCCCCAGGGGGATGTCAAAGCCACAGTGAATGATGACTAGGCATCAGCAATGCCAAGTTGAAGGAGATTTATTGTTTTTAAGCATTAAAGGTGCACCAATACTTCTCACCAGCAATCTTGTGGTTACTCAAGTTTCATCGACCATAGATAGTGGGGGGGGGGGGGGTTGAAGGGGGGGGGGGGAGGCAATTTCTCGGCTCTGCTTACCATTCCTGAAAAATCTGCACTTACAAAAGAAGAAAAATCTGAGCTAAGGGTAAGTGTATTTCACAGGATAATACAGCTTCTTGCTTGTGCAAGTGCATACCGGGGATGAGATTTGCCAATTGTGAACATTCCTGAAAAATGGCTTGCTGGCCTGGGTTCCCCCTTGTTCTAGACCCGGAACCTCCCAGATATTACAATTCAGGAGGTTTACAGACTCTATGCATCACCAGAAATACAAAACTACAGGCTTGGACACAATGTGGACTATTTGTTTCTCCATCAGGTGATTGCTTCGCTTCTTTCAAGAAAATTTGAATGCTCAAGGAGATTTTGAGAAAATCCTGAAATCAGGAAAAATCCAGAGAAATCTCATGCCTGGCGTACTTCGCATTACTTGCTTACACAGTTAGCGCAAACATTTGGCACTGACGCTGGATCAGCAGGAGGAGGGTGACAGTAAGTGCCGAATTCCTGGAGCAGAACCCTAAAGTTGGGTCCAGAAATCTATTCTTCTTGACTCAGCATACATGTATATGGAAATTTGATTTAACATGTTTCAACATGAGTCGAGTCATGAAAGTCTTTCACCAAATCAGATTTCAGATATCCTCAGTGGAAGTGGTTTCTTGGAATCGGAAAACTTGTTTAGACAAATTAAAAGAAAAAAAATTGAAATGCCAACTGCCACCACACGAAAGAGAAAGGTTACTTCCTTGGTACTGAACCTGTTTCTACTTCAGCAATGCCTTCTGTGCTTATCAAATACATTCTAAGTACAAGTAAGAGATTTCACTACTAAAGTATATCTGATCATTGGTGTTTTTAATTGGAGTAAACCAATTCCCATTCCCTACTTTTCATCGACCACGCCGTACAAAACAACCTGTGAAAGTTTCATCAAAGGGTGGTGCTCAGGTTTTAGAGAAACAAAAGCTGTTGATATTTCGTCAGGGATTTTGAGCATATATCGGGCTTTTTTTTTTTATTGTGGGGAAAAAAAAATGGGTGTCTCCAAATGCTATTCTCTCTAATTTGACAGTATTTCAGATGGAAATAACTCTGCTGAAGGATTGATAGAGTTTGACCTTGATCATTAGCAAGCTTTCACATCAACAACACTGATAATTTGTTTTTGTTGTTTTGATAATTACAATTCCTGCACTCTGTATTTAAATTGGCCCCCAGATACACAGTTTCCCTTAAAGGGGCTGTGTTGTCATGATTATAGCAGGCCTGTCGCTGTGCATGAAAAGATGAACTCTCACCCAGATACCGCACACACACGCGCTTGCGGTCAAATCACAAAGGGTGTCGTCTTTGTCAAACTGTGATGTGACCACCAGTGCACACGCGCGCGTGGTGACTGGGTTAAATTCCATTTACTGCTGTAGTCATGACGACACAGCCCCTTTAACCGGTGACTGCATCAGGGAAACGTTCATTTTCCTGCGACTTTAAATTCCAGCAGTTAAACTGAGCGGGGAATTAATGATGTGACAAATTAACTCATGGAGAAATATACATCAGATGAGAATTGGATTGTCAGGAAAAGACGACAGTGTATCGTTCGGTTACAGCATGTAAGTCATCGGGACTAATGAACCTCATTTAAAAAGACACGGTTTAATTGGATGGAGATCAGAGAAAACAAATTGACAAGATTTAATTGAGTTATTCATTGCTAACCCCCTATGGGAGAATTGTCTTAGAATCTGATCTGATTTCCTACTTTTCTAGGCGAGAGAAATTAAGACTAATTTATTTAAATGTACAATTGGTTGATTTAATGTTCTTACTGCGACTGCAAGTGGTTGTAAGCGAAAATGTACACAAGAAACTAAATTCCTACAGATGGACTTCTACTATGGCGAAGACAGTGTTGTTTGTTACCTATTCAAATCAATGTGATCAGACCGAGGCTGGGAGGCCACAAATAGTCGGACACCTTTTTTTTTTGGTACAACAAGAATGAGTACTTGTAGTTGCAAATGCACACAAGGAACACAACAGAAATGGTGGCATACAAATCAACATCCTGCTCTGACCCTTTTGTCTTGGGAGGAATGAAAACTGGGAGAAACATCAAATCAAAGGGGAGGTTGACTCAGTTGTAAAAAATCTTCTGGGTTAATTTGTATGAGTACACTTCCTCTGACTAGAGGAGCACTGGGAGTGTTCGGCCAGCTCCCCCCTGGCCCCCCACGAACGAGGGTACCAGGCAACCCTGGGCAACATCATGTCACAAGAGTAGGCAAGTCATTCAGGGAAGTGGGGTGACTACGTGTACACATGTCCCTCCTTTTTTCATTTGTTTTATTTGGCATGCTTTGTTAATGTACGCATTTTGAAATCAAGAATCTTGTTTGTTCTCTTTTGTTGACTCCAGAAGGTGGGTTCAATTCCTGGGTTTCATGGAGCTGCTTTTCAGTAGAAATTATTGCTTAACCAGCAGATGCTGGACGCGGTGTATACCCTAATCCGTGCAGCTCGTTTATGGGCGTTACACCACCACAGCTATGGGCGCCACACACACGCGTCAACACAATACGCATTGTGAATCCTCCATGCTGATTACTTCATATGCGTGCTGACGCGCACGCGTACGACGGCCATACATGTAGCTGCGATGGTGTACAACACTAACAACAAGCGCTGCCAGCAAACGGTTGATGTTTAAACACGCCATTGTGTAAAATCGGAAAACCAGAACAAATTTTGCCCAGACTTTTTGGTTTGGAGAGTGTACACAGTATGCACTCACCATGCAATGCTTCGTTTTACCCACACAAAGAGGACAGATGGTCTTTAATATTTTGCTTATCTTTGCCCATTATGCGGGGGTTATTGTGTAATCCCCGATTCCAGGCCTTTGTCCTTTTGTTCCAAGAAGAGGATTACGAGACATTGACAGGCTTCCACCATTGATAATTCATTGTTTTTCGGCTTGATGAGAGGTACATGTAAGACAGAGTGAACCGGGGCTCCAGCCTTGGTTCTGAATTTAGTACCAATCCTGGCCCGTAGCTCACGACCGAAGTTTTGCAATTTAAAAATGGAAGATTTCCGGCGGCAACTGGTGAACAATATTTTGCTTAGCAAACACAAGCAGGAAACCAGTCCCAAATGTTACACATGGCATAACATTTTGATGGTAACCTAGTTCTGGTAATACGCAACCCCACAAAGTTGGGCGCCGGTCATGACTACCAACCTCGCAATTATACCATCCTATGCCGCTAACACAGAAAAGTACAACCTTTCAACCTTTCTACTTTGCAAACCATGAACGAACTAAACATGCAAAGGGCGCTCCATAAAGACCAAAACTTGTATCATTTTCCCATAATTACACTGCGAAAATGGCCTCTACTGGGGTAAACTGTAGAGGGCGCTCTGTAATACAAATCACCCCCATTTGAACAAATTCCAACCCCAAACTACAGATGGTTTCTGATAAAACGTTCTTTTACCAATCGTGTCCCTTGTCTTCAAGGGACAGTTTTTAAAATTAGGCTGCCGGTGATGAACCGAAAATCTAGGACTTCCTTGAAGTTCAGGGATACATACACCGGAGTTTCACAACTGCATGCCATAAATCGGGGTCACGCGGAAAGGTGTCGTCTGTTGCGAACAGTCTACAGTAAGCACCGACAGAAAGGGTGACGGAACGCACGTAATGCACTGCTCAACGAAACTAACTGTGCTAACCTTCTGGGGGATGTGTCCTTACAGCCGAAGTGTCATTTATAATATTATATTATATTATATGCAGTTAGTTAAAGGCCACATCATTACATCTTCCGCACATGATTGCACCTTGAGTTTTCCCACTACCCACCTCACTCACGCAAACTGTTTTCAGTCCGAAATGTCAAAACCTTTTTCACGGAAATGGCTGGCACTTTCATCTTTAAACACAAATTTTGTTCTCCTCTTTTGCCAACGCGGCCACATTTCTTGGTGAAGGAAACGTAGCAAAGGTGCCACTGCTGGCATTTCCGTCTTTAAATACAAATTTTTTTTTCATCTTTTCCAATCTGTCCACATTTCGTGGTGAAGGAACCGTGGCAGATATTTTCTCTTATCGTTTAGTACATCTGCTACAAAACTTGGAAAGACGGGTTTGATTTTCTACCCACATCAGTGGATGGTAAAATCAACCCCTCCGCCCCCTCCCGACCCATCAGTATCAAACTGCATGTTTTGTTTGATTCTGTTGGACTGAGGACAGCACTAGTAAACTGATCGTGCTTTACATGGGATCAGGGCCCCATCATGGCTCTGCTTACCGCAGAATTTGCTTACGCCCTGTCACAGCCCATAACAGTACGCGCTTGACAGGGCACCGTCAGCGCATAATTTAGGGGGAACTAGCGCCATGAAATCGGGCCCAGGTACATGTATGCTACCATAATTAGGGTCCAACAGTTTTGGTGGTGAGTTACCATATGGTATTAGAGTAAGAAAGGATCCTACATAATCACCCTAGGGTTTTACACATGTAAATTCTCAAAATTGTCAACCACAATGTAATGGGAGGGGGGCGTTGATCTGTTTCCAGCATGCATAGTGGGACAGCGGATGCTCCTGTCAGGCATGCCTGATGTTCCCAGTTAGGGAATGGTTCAGAGGAATTTCTAAAATGGAAACTCCTTTTGTAGATTATCGAGTTCTCTATGGAAATGCCACCTGTTCCTAAGGTGGATCAATGAGTGTTTTCATCTGAACATTCAGAAGAGTTTCCATTGGGTACTAGTACATGTATCTGATTTCTTCAAACTGGCAGTTGGTTGTAAAAACAGAGCAATAACTAATCAGGTTTGCTTAGTGGTAAGTTTCCATGCCTTTCAATTCTGCGGTCACAGGTTCGAACCCCACCTCCTGCCACAATCTAACATTATATGGATTGAATTTTCCGCCCCTACCACGTTGCATGGGGTTTTCCCGTTTTGTCTAAAACAGAACAGGTACATGTATGTTCAGGCTACAGTGCAAGGCACTTTTGACGAATGCTTTTTGTTTTACTACCGGAGGAGGTAATTGAATAAGAGACTCACCGAGGCTGATTCACTGACGGTGTCCTCATCGTCCGAGTCAACAGTGCTCTCCACCAGCCCCGTCAGATCCAGGTCAGGGTTTTCGTTGTTGCTTCCCTGGCACAGGTCGGAGAAGCTGCTTGACATACTGCTGTGGATAGAGCTGCGGTCGCTGTAGCTCGCTATGACGGGGAGACGGCCCCCGGGGCCTTCAATTCCGCTCAGCAGCGTCGGTAACTCCTCCATGGTCTTCTTGGAGTGTTTCTAACATAAACCAACAAAAACAAAAAAAAATATGAAAAAAATTGAGAGTTTGAAATTGTGATTTCAATAAATTGAAATTGAAAATGACAGTAGACTCGTTTCTGGCTGTGTGTACATTCATCTACACTGTGACCCACCTACTGCTGATGTCAAGAATAATTAGACAAACGCCGAGTCTTTTCGAGGGTTAATATTTGAGCGAAATATGCATTCCTCATGGCATAAAATATTACTGATGTTTTAGTACATAAGTACATACTGCCAATGTGCAAAGTCACTGGAATATTTCTTATTATTCAAAGTTATTAGCAATAGACAGGAGGGAGAAAACATTTGACAAAAAAGTAAAGCAAATGGAAATCTAAATGGGAGATGTGCACTGCAGCCCGAATTTATAATTTATTATAAAAAAAACGTACACGTAGATTCTGATTGCTTAACTTGTGAATGAAACTTGACATAGTCTTGCTGTACATGTGCTGTACACTGAAGAACACTCCCTGTGCGTCATGAATTGCCAATCGGAATGTAGGTATTGTACGTAAATTCATGTACACATGCACCTTCCTGAGCACAAATAATGCATCTTGCATGTGAAGCCAGCACTGTATATTACATATACACACAGTACTGTCTGTACATAATTTGATGAGCAAGTAAGCATGAACTGCTATTCACACAGGTGTCTTCATGCATTCACTCTGCTCTTCATCCATCCCCCCCAAAAAAAACCAAACAAACTAAACAAGTACAAAAAACAAACGCACTCACACCGCTGTGTAAGAACCATGCCTTCTGCATGTCTATATATTCCGTTGGTGTTCAAACAACCGAGATGCAGTATGCATTCATGTATTTCTGCTCTTTCATCACACAGTGATAGCGCATCCCCTTTGCATCAGCGACACACACACAGTGAAACTCACACTGCTCCGTTCTCTATCAAACCCTGCCAGTCTGTGAGCCGTGCTGAACAAGCCTTCCCGAGACTCAAAAGACTTTTGTCAAACGGTACGCATGCACACCATGCACAACGAGGGGGAGTGGATGAAAAGACAGCAACAGGCTAGGGAATCCGCTACTAATCCCTCTGTCAGTTATCTGGGATAATCCCCAAGCCTAATCCCCTGCTCAGCTCAATGCACAAGAGAGAAAATCTAAATGGGGAATGTGAAGATCTGGTTGTGAGCTGCATCCACAAACAACTTTGTGAGTTTGGAGAAGGTGGGCGATATGGCAAACCTCTTGGCATTTTTAACACCCACTCAAGACTACCTAATTAAATAAACGAGGCACTTTCTACAAACATCGGAGACTGATTCCAGTTCACTCTTTCAGAGTGAATATCATGAATAGAGGTGCATCATGGGGCTTGCATTGTCACCGAGTGAAATTTTTCGTTATTTCCTTTCTCTACGCATACATGAATAAAACTTCAAGGTGAACTACTGTATATAATGCGGCCAGGTGGAATAAAATTGTCTACTGGAAAAAATTACACAGATGTTATCAAGTGTGCGATGAAATAGGTGTGAAAACAGTCTAAAAATGAAAATGAAAAATAGAGTGAATAGAAGTGTTTGCATTGAATTGATTTTTAGAGAAAAAAAAAGAAACAGAAGACGGTTTTTAACTTTGAAGTCAAGGCACTCACTGACTTCTTCAATTGATGGCTTGGCGACTGTTTTTGCAATGACTAACTACACTAATTAATAACAATAATAATAATATAGACTTTTATGGTGCACTTATCCGGAAATATGAAGTAGCGCTTACAGCTTGAAACTACAGCTCTGTCTTAAAGGCGAGCACATACTAAATAATAAAATAAACACTAATAAATGAAATCTTATGCAAATTAGGGGTGTGGCTAAAGGAGTCCAACCTTTTCACTGTCCAATGACTGAGTCCTTTCCAACTTGATGGACGGCAGTGCAGTCTGTGCATACAAAAACATATTAAGTGAGAGTGCAGTTAGAGATTAAAGAAAAGCGGGTGAAGGTAAGTGTTATTGGTCTAGCGACACCTGTCACTCAACAACCTTATGAGTACGTGCAGAGAAGCAGAAGAAAGGTTACCAGCCAAAATGCAATGTGATTTACATTTAATGATTTCTAATAAATAATACTGTACTTTTCATTCACTGCATTATAAATGCATGTTTATTTTGGATAACTCTTGTTTTTTTTGAGAGAGAGAGATGTGGTGTCAATAAACCAAATGCAGAACACAAACAAAGAAAAGAAAACAGGGAGCTTTACATGATTTAAGATAACATGTACATGTACATGTGACTATCTGTGCTTGGCATTTCAAGTTCTGAGCTTAGAATAAATTGATGACATAGAGACATACATGCACTAACTCTGTAAATTAAGCCGTGTCTGATTAGCTATACATGTAGCTGCGGCAGTGTCTATGGCCAGGGGTGGATGTCATAAAACTAATCCTAACTTAGGACTAGACCTAACCTATGACTAGTCCTATAAGTTAGGACTAGTTACTCGTCCTAACTTGAGATAAGACTAGTCCTAGCGCTTTGTGAAATCCACACAAGGTCCCAATTTCAAGGTCCCATAAGCATAGGAAAAAAAAAAACAATTTTGCTCGCCACAATAAGGTTACCAGCCAAAAGACCATAACACTTATCATTTGTGATTGGTATCCTGCTTATTTTTTGCTCAGCAGAAAACTGTTAAGCAATTTTGTCTGCTTAAGCAGCTCTATGAAATTGGGCCCAGATTGCTGAAAAGGACTATATGGAGCCCTTGCATTATGACGTCACACACTCAAACAGCGCCCTCACTGAGGTCAAAGGAAGACCAATCACAGGCTGAAAGTACACATTTCCAGTGCTTGATCTCAGCGATGGTGGCCTAACTCTTCAACAGTGTCCCTGCAGCCAACAGCCGTGGCCATAGCCAGAGTCAACCCGTTTGGACACAGCCTTACAGAATAAAAGAAAGATTTTAAATAGAAGGGGGTTTCACAGGCTCTTTTTATGGGCTCAGAATTGGACTACATGTAGGTCAGCAACTCTGAAGCTACGGTGCATTATGCGTTTTTAAACACTTGAAAGCCTCGGCCAGTACTGAAGCCAGTGTTTAGAAAGGCTCTCGATGGCAGAGATGCATGTATCTTTGACCCAAATCACATAACCCTGGTCAGCTACTTGTACATGTACACTGTACATGTACATTATGTCAGCTTCCCTAAATGTAAGGTTACACAACACACTAGTCTAAACGATGCAAGACTACTGTATCTCCCAGGTAGCCCTGTTTTTGTCTACATTATATCTACAGATCAATTTAATTCAAAGAGGAAGAAAAATAGCTCGAAACAGATATCCCGGATTTTGCTCTAAGTGGAGTCCCTTGAAGCCTTCTGACAGACAAACCTTTTGTCACGGGTGGAAATGCCTCCAACCAGAGAGAAAGTGATTCAAGGTCTGTCTAGAAAAGTGCATCCTTTACCGGGGTTGACCGCAGTGGGAAATCTGAATTACTATAACTCGATTATCTAATTAATCGCAATTAGTCTAGAAAATTGTGATTGCGAGCGTGTGCGTGTCAAGTTGGCTGTGGCTGTTTGCAGTGAACACGTTTTAGACGTCACAGAAGACTACGTATTTTTTTTTCTTTTCTTGTGTTGGAATCATGCACCAGACAATGTAATGATTATAATGTAGAGGCATTTCAAAAGTTGTCACCGGAATTGCAGCTTGCCACAAATGTGATAATTTTGGCAGAAAACCTTTCAGAAAATGAGGAACCGAGCGGGTTTACGGATAACAACCATGTGAATTAAATCTCTGTTAAGGAGAGTCAAAGTAGAGATAAAACAGTCTCAAAATTATTGTTCTGTTTCTACTAAAAGAAGAAAGAATTTTAACCAGAATGTATTTTTTTTTTAATCTGCATTTCAAGGGACAGTGAAGACAAATGTGTGAGCTATCGACTTTGACAAGCCTGCAATTTCTTTGAGAGGGCAAGGCCATAATTTTCATTTTGTAAAGGGCACTTCCATTGGAAAATCTAAAAGTCTGTGGGAAAGTTTTGAAGGGGGCACCAAAGCCATGGCCTCTGTGGCCTCCAGGTACTTCTAGGCCTGTTTCACCGAAGCTTCCAAATTCAAATTCTTCAGGAACTTTAATATTCTACCATCAAGGAAGTCCTTGGTGTATACATGTACACTCACTCACATGTTCATTCATTATCTTTTGTATTTATTTTTTTTTTACATTTTTGTTTAGCAATTACAGATTGAAAACAGTTTTAACACAGACGACTTATTCAGAGCCTCAACGGCTTAACAGGCCTGGAATTACACAGAGGCCATGGAGGCCATGGCCTCTGTTGCCCAGGTCTTGGCATTAGCACCCCTTCAAAATTTTCCCATAGATTTTAAGATTTTATTTTCCAATGGAAGTGCCCGTTGCAAACTTTAAATGGCCCTGCCCTCTCACAGATGAAATTCCAGGCCTGGCTGAACTCCAACTCCCTTGGATGATCTTCTGGGATCCTCCCTCACTCTTAGCAAATTGCAACACTGTTACTGTAACTCAACTCCAGGGTCCAATTTCATAGAGCAGCTTAAGCGCACAAACAAGCTATGCACAACAAAATTATGCTTACCAGAATAAGGTTACAGTGTACCAGCCAAAAGACTTTTATCACATGTACTACCTGTGAATGGCATCCTGCTAATTTTGGTTAGCAGAAAAGCTTTAAAAGCAATATTTTCTGCTTAAGCAGCTCTATGAAATCGGGCCCAGAACTGTTGGACTCTGACTATGGTGGTACCCGTGTAAAGCACTATCACTTAAGAAGTGCAATCCTCAGTCCAACAGAATCAAACAAAAAATGCTGATTTGATTTTGAAGAATTTCGGTGTGGTTAGGGTTTTAAAGATGTTTACAATTTACTGACAGAAAATCTCCTCTGGCGATTACAAAACTTACAATCAACATAGAACAGGCAGAAGAGTGGGTTAGCCAACCTGTGCAGAGAGAACCTAATAATCATGCAGGATTATGGAAAAAATCGGCAGGAAATCAGATATTTTGTTATTGTGAGGAAGCCAAGAAAATAGAAAAAAAATCATAAACACAAGACTAAAAGCCAAGTTAATATTTCACACAAAAAAAAACATCAACAAGATTTCCGCATTTTAAGTAGAATTATGTAAAACGTCTGCAGATGTTTGCTGGAAATGAAGAGCGGTTGACGTCATACTTTTGGCAGTTTCTTTCTCGTGAAGATTCCATGAGTATTCAATGCTTTGGTTCTGGCATTTGTTGCTCATCACTAAAAGTAAAAGGCAGTCAGTAGAATTGCAAAAAGTGTGAACATGTATGTTAATTGCTTGACTCTCAGTCGGTAGCCATTTTTCTTTTGACCAGATTGACGGGTGTTGTTTGAGCTAGTGAGATTACTTTTCTGGCGCTTGAAAAAACGTTGTTTAAAAATGTCCTTTTTTAATACTACTTGTTCCTTGTTACATTCATGAATGTTAAAATGCCGTCAAGGAAAAAAAAGGGGGAAAGCAAAAAGTTAAAAACTTTCAAACAGATTTGACTTACCGTGTTATCGTTCATTGATCCCGACCGATCCTCGCTGAAAGAGCGCCCTCGAACAGCGGGCACCTTGATCTCCTCTTGTTCCAACGCCATGAGGCGTTCTAGATTAGTAGGGCTATATGACTGGCGGTGGCCAGGTTTCATCAGTAGAGCATCGGGATAGTCAATCTGGGAATGGTGAAAAAACAAACATCAAACAGTAAAATATTGATGATAAATAAAAATCAAGGTCAGAAAATATAACCCCTGGGTGTCTTCTCAGTTTATCTGAAAGTTAATTCTTAGAATGGAATGATGTAACCAAAAAATTGGAAATTATCAATGTCGAAGAAGTCAGACATAGCTCTGCAAAGCAAACATAAATGTTGTTTTTAAGCAAAAGCAACAAAATAAAACCAACAAATTCAAATAAAAACTGTTAAATGGTTAATTTCAAAAATCCCTCTCAGAGTTGCACATTCTGGAACATGAACAACTTCTTAACGCTTGTTAGAGTTTAGAGTTTACTTATCATATTCAACACATGTGAACAGTGGGTATGAGATCTTAAAAACAACTATACTGTGGATGCTGGTTATTATTTTCAAACTGCACGTTTTGTTCAGATTCCAACATCAACACCCCCCCCACCATTCCCAACCAGTAGCCAATTTTCCTCCCGGCTTCAAGACCATGTTTCACCCATAGGTCAAAGAGTAACACTATTCCAGTAACAAGATAACTCTCCCATTCATGGTGATCAAATTAGTTGCCACGGCAACATCTCTGTCGTAGCACTCCATTGTGATTGCACGCATGTCACCAGATACACACGGTTTGGGGTCCTGAACGCCAAAAGAAACTAAAACATCTGATTTTTTTCCCCATCAAATAAATTGACACTACAGAATTCCCTCTTGAAGACACAATGGTGGAAAAAAAGAACAAAACAAAAACCACAGATTTTTCAGACAGGTCTGGGGAATTCAACATACTCAAATTCCTTTTTGTAACATTTTTTCCCGGTTCTTTTGAGAACATGTAATAAAATGTGCCATTCCTTTGCAATATTCTACCATCCGAAGTAAAAGAAACAGTGGGAAAAATAATACAACACAGGTCAGAATAAAAGTGAGTACGATTATTATACACTACACATGTACACATACCTCTGAAGGCACGGTACAGGTACATGAGCGTACATCCGACCAGGTTTGTTGTAATCACTTACATATTAACAGAAAATTAACCGCTGATATATTAAGTTTTGACAAATTTAATTCACAATCATTTAGATGAAAACATACACCAACAGGCCCAGGCAGAATTGGAGACTTCGGGGCACTAGGTGGCAGCAGATAGACCAGGTACATGTACATGTACACGTACTATCCCACTGAAGAGTGTCCCAAAACGCTCATTTTGTTTTTTACAGGTATGCAGAGCTTTGTTTGAAATATGAGACCCAGTTGAATGCATTATATCATATTTATATCATATCATATTTTTACATACACTAGCACCTTGTTCCTTACAGGTGCTGTGGCACAAACTTAAACCATGCCAGAAACATTGGGGCTATCCCCTTCTCTTGACGATTAGTGTAATGAAGTTCTTTTAAGTGCATTACACAACACATAGGACCTAAAGCTTTACGTCCCTTCCGAAGAAAGCTGAGCAATAATGATTAAGTGTCTTGCTTAAGGACACAAGTGTCAAGACCGGGACATGAACCCGCACTCTGCTGATCAGAAACACCAGAGCTTAAGTCCGGTGTGTTTGGCAAGTATGCCGCCACCTAGCGAGTCTGGTGTGCTTGATATTAGTCTGCTGCCACCTACATGTAGCGACCCCATGGTCGACATTCTTTTCATCAAATAAAAGAAGCAAGAGCATTAGGCCTAAATGCCAACCGGTATTGGATTAGTTCATCCAGTACATTTTAAACGTATGATTTTTAAAGAACTCAATCAATTGCACAAAATTTTGACTTTTAAAACCGAACATAAACTTCAAGTAAAAACATTCCAAGGACCTTGTTTTTTGTCAGCGTGCTTCTGACAAATGCGTGCGATGTCCTTTGATCCTTTTGTTTTACTTTGTTTTATTTTTTTCACGGCATGTAAATCTCCCCACATTGCAGTGCTTCCACTCCAGGAAATTTCCTAATTTTACAGAAATTTTAACAGCCTAAGGAAAATTCTAAGGAAGTGACAAAATTAAGAAAATTTTAAGGAAATTCCAAAATCTTCAGAAAATTGCAAAATCTAAATTTTTTAAACAAATGTTGAAAATAAAAGACAAATCAAGACAATCAAGTTAGTGTACAGTAAATTTGTGTCCAAATGAAAAGAGTGGCCATTTCGGGGCATTTGCGAAACAGAGGGTTACGCCCGGCAGCTGTTTGATTAGTCTGGTTTCGTTGACATCGTACACTAAGCTTAGGTCTGAGTTATAGATATAGATGTGTTCATAACTTCATGTACATGTAGCTGTAGTTGCTGTATGACGGTGCGATTTGTTTTTTTGACTACACTTATCTAAACAATGTGAATATATTTAAGGCCTTTTTGTCCTTGTGTGGGAGTGACAAAGCATTAGACGGCGTGTGTGTGGTCTGTGCACGCTCCGCAGTTGAATGACCAGGCGACCTTTGCTCTGGTGGTCCGAAATTCCGAAATTACATCATGGCGTCTTTACACGGCTTCTGTTTCCAGGCAGGGAAATATTTGGCGATTCACGTCATCTGTTTTTAACCGGTTAAAAGTACATGTACAAACAAGTCTACTTTGATAGAATGAACAAGAATATAGTGAAAACATTGGCGCAGCTTTCTATTCCTTGATAGTGATAGCATGAGCAAAGAGGTTTAATGCAAGAGGTAGTTCAAAGCACCATGCTATCCCCAAAGTTTAAACAAAATGAAATTTGACATCAATTTAATTTCAAGGCCACATGTAACTAAAACAGAAGACATGTTTCCGCCCAAAAAAGCTTTATGTATTTTGTTCTGTCACAGAACAAAAAATATTTAACTCCTAGGATAAGTAACAATCAAATGTTCACAAATATATCGGTATAAATGTGGCATTTCCTATCCTAAAATTAAACAAAAACATTTTTGTTCAATGTGAACCTCAGTAATAAGCTTGTTTTCCTAAAATATCCTGGGGTTTAAACTTGATGTATTCACAGTGTTTTTTCTAAGATAGTTGAGGCATTTCCTTAACTGTCATAGGATAAAAAAAAGCTGTAGTCACTTAAATTTTTCTCCTAGGCTAGTTGAGGCATTTCCTTAACTGTCCTAGGATTAAAAACAGGTGCATTAACCATTTTTTTTCTCCTAGGATAGTTGAGACATCTTCCTTAACTATCCTAGGATTAAAAACAGGTGCATTCACCATGTTTTTTCTCCTAGGATAGTTGAGGCAATTCCTCAACTTTCCTAGGTCTGTCCAGTGTTTTTCCCCCTCGATACTATAATAACCTATAAGATAGTTCAGGGTATAATACAGATAGAGGTGGAGTAAATGGGGCAGTGCTTCCACTCCTGAGGAAATTTCCTTATTTTAAGGAAATTTGTAAGGAAGTGAAAACTTTCAGGAAATTTTAACGAAATTGCAAAATCAACAATTTTTTTAAAGAAATAAAAGAAAAAAACAAAACAATCAAGTAAAAATACAATAAAATTGTGTCCAAATGAAAAGTGTGGCACTTTTAGGGCTTCTGCGGAACAGAGGGTTACGCCCGGCAGCTGTTTGATTAGTCTTGTTTCATTGACATGGTACGCTATGCTTAGGTCTGATATATAGATGTTCATAGCTTCATGTAGTTGTAGTTGCTGTTTGACGGTGTATTTTGTATTTTTGACTACACTCATTTAAGGAAATTCTAAGGAAATTCCAAGAAAATCTAAGGAAATTTTGAAAAATCTAAGGAAAAAAATTGTGCTTATCTGAGGAAATTCAATTTTTAGAAGTGGAACCACTGCCATATTCCAAATTGCTCACACTTCCTCTGAGTGGCAACTGTTTTTGTGTTAATCACGCAGCGTGCACCATGGGGACTGAACATCCACTGAACATCGCTGAATGTGGTGCCCGGAGAAGGGGGCTGGGGGTTGGGACTGCAATCATTGGAGCTGGTTCCAGGTTCCGCAGACAGCTAGTGTACATGAAACCAGTGTCAGTTAAGATGGCGCAACCACGATATGCACAACAATTTTTGAGTAGAAAATCCCCAGTGGAATTAAACGGTAGAACTTTTATTTAATAAGTAAAATAAAAAATAAAAAAGCACTTGCCCGATCGGGCAGACCATTCAGACATCCAGGTTGCCCGACAAAATTTCACCATGTCCCGGGCTATCGGACAGGTGATTTGTCGAGGTCTGCTGTGGGAGAACACTGCTGTACACACACAGCAAGTGTGGGAATGCTGTTCCATAACTACCCACATAAGCCAAGACCTGGGTGTCGAAATTTGCTGAGAATTCAAAAACACAGTGTCTACACAGGCCAATACATTTGTTTAACTCCAATACTTTTATGGTCAATGACACATAAGCAGGGTGTCAAAATTAAGAAGAACAGAGTGTCAAAAAAGGCCATGACCCCCCCTGTGGCAAAAACTGTAAATGTGTGTTCCAAAATCCAGATGTTTTAGTGTGTACAAAATGTACATGTACCATAGGTCTGGGCTCAGTTTCACAGAGCTGCTTTAAAAGCACTGAATATTGCTGAACAATTTTCTGCTAAGCGAAAAATGAGAAGGATACCAGTCACAGATGGTACATGTGAAATGGTATTTTGGCTGGTAACCTTATTCTGGTAAGCACATTTGTGTTGTGCTTGGGCAGCTCGATGACATTGGGACCTGGAATTACACAGAGGCCATGGCCTCTGTTGCCCTGTTCTTGGCTTTGGTGCCCCGTCAAAACTTTCCTGTGGACTTTAAAAATTTTCGACAGTTGTGCCTTTTGTAAAATGAAAATGGCCTTGCCTTCTCAAAGATACCTGTTTTCCATGCATAAGTCGATAGCTCACACATGTCTTCAACAATGTCCCTTGAAATGTAGATTTGTTTGATTTTTTTTTTTACGATTTATGGTTATTCTTTCTCTCCTCTCCAGGCCCGACAATATGTCAGGTAAAAGTCCTCTTTAACACTGGTTCCCATGCACAGTATGTTCAGCATGTAATCACCTCAGCCAGCAAGTAGATTTCCATACATTTTTTTGACTTTATACTGTACCAAGACTGAAAGCAATCCCTCTTAGCTACATGCAAAATGTTCACATTCATGTACATGTACGACCAAACGAAATTACACATGACACATTACTCTGATCCTGATGCCCTTCCTAATCCTTCACCCCACAATCACGACAGTCTTGACAGCAGCTCGTCATTGGCTTCAGAAATCCCTGAAATGAATGCTCAAACTTTGCTCCAGGGGGAGCCGACGGGGCTTAACCAGCCCCACAAAAAGGTTCGCTTGATGCTAGACACCTTCTTGAATTCTAATAAATCCCTGTCCAAACATCCACAATTCCTTGAGGTACATGTACATGTCCAGTTGTACAGCATTCCACTCTGAACTTGAATGCGTATTGTACCACTGTTTTTCTTTCTAATTCAAGAAAATTCTGGCTGTTTTTTCCCCCTCTTTCTTTTTAGATTTGTGTTTTGGTTTCAAGCTTGGAATAAAATCATGCAGCAATTTTTGGTTAAGCTCAAGTTGAGTGAGCTATTCTTCCTGGTGAATCAATTTTGTTTGTTTGTTTTGTTTATTTTAAGTCATTTTAAGTGCATTCTTCAGCTTTACGAAAAAAAGCTTTAGAACATACTCAATTCAGTTTTAATTTGATTTTTCTTCATGAAGTTTCACGGAACAAGGCACATACTACAACCAACTTAAAGTACTCTTAAGTCCCCTTTTCATGGCTACAAGCAAATTGATTTAAGAACTGTGTTGGGCAGCAAAGGGGTTGAAAGTCCAACTCTGGAGGATGAAAGTATTCACCAAGCGATGACAAGGAGAGAGATCAATAAACCTTGACAACCTTCAAAGCTGTTGAGACTTCCTGCGACTGTTCACAGTTACCTCATGGGGGCCTCATTTCACACATTTAAAGGAAGAAATAGTAGTTCTTAAGGGGGGAGGGGACACAGTTCAGGCCTGGAATGACACGTACATGGAGGCCACAGAGGCCCTGGTCTTGGCCTTGGTGCCCCTTCAAAACTTTCCCATAATAGACTTTAAAGATTTTCCAATGGAAGTGCTCCTTTCAAAACGAAGATGGTCTTGAGCTCTCATAGATGAAATTCCTGGCCTGACGCTCCAAATAATTCTCAAATACATAAACTAAATTTTTAAACTTTGAAAAAGCTTTCCTTTTCAGGAGTTGAAAGTCCTGCCTCTAAACAAGGAATTAGATTTTTTTTTTTTATGTAAGGAAGGAAGTTTTAACCTTTTAAGGGAATTTACAGATTCTTTTACATAACCATGTAAAGGGTTGGATAAAACCACAAAAAGATGAATGAAAAGTTTACACAACTGAATAATCACTGCAACCGTGCATACATGTACATGTAGGTATTTGAGACTTTGTCCTGCTGGCCGGTCGTGGTTGTACATCAACTGCTGAAGGCAAAATTACAAACACGGAGAAATGACGGCTAACTGGTTACTACAAAGATGTTGTCCAGGACGTCTTAGTGTAATACCATCGACTGAGCAACGACACCTCCTTAGTGATTGACCGTCACGCACAATGTGTATTGATACAGCAGTTGACGTCAAAATTTCCTTCACAGCGGGAAAACGAGTTGGCAATGTACATAATGAAAGCTGTGCGGGCATGAAACTTGAGCAGGGATACCTTTTGTGACGACATAAATAATTTGGTGTCATAAACACAGGTTTGTTTACACCTCGCATTTTGTTTACTAATAATTGCTGTGGCGATTCATGCCAGAGAGAACAACAATGGAATTACAAGGTTAATTCAATATCTAAAAAGGTTGCGTGTACGGTTCATTTGGTGTCAAAGAAATGCTGACAAGTACAGAACATAT
Organism: Marthasterias glacialis; assembly: GCA_911728455.2. NCBI lineage: Eukaryota > Metazoa > Echinodermata > Asteroidea > Forcipulatida > Asteriidae > Marthasterias > Marthasterias glacialis. The sequence goes on along the minus strand of OU452237.1, from coordinate 10,785,845 downwards.
AATTTAAATTACTTGAAAGTATGGTAAACTACACATTAAAAATGCCTCCCAACAAAACGGGTTACATTTGTGTGAAATTTTAGGGAAACTCTGTACAACAAGAGTATAAGGAGTAAATGTAATTCTTTTATCTTGAGTTTACTTAGAGGCTCTTGAAGACATTCTTGTCCAAATTTAGCACACACGGAACACGTTTTCAAGAAGTTGTTAGGGATCCTCCTCAAGAGTTCTACGTACGTAACGTGGACAGAAATGTAGTCTTTGGATGGCAGGAAAGTTCATACTCCTAATTTTGTTTTACTTTAAATTTAACAAGGTACAATGCAGTAGACCCTGAAGGCCAAATTAATGGACAAAAATAAGCCATCCAACTATTGGGCGTGCCCATAAGGGGGGAAAAAAGTTAATGTATGTACTACGACAGAAAAATGTCACGTTTTTTCTGTCATTGTGCGCACATGTTATGTGACACATTTTCCCCCTCGAATTTCCTACACTGTAAATGCCCAGGTATTTGCTTTGCACAGTCATAAGGGGTCAGGGATGTCGTTGGAACTCCTTTCAGAAAAAGAGATTTGGTATTTTGTCATTGTCCTGTCCATGTGTTTCTGTATAAAATGAGCAAACAATATCATCAACACAAGCTTTGGTGAGCAAGCACATGTCCCTGTCTGCCACTGGTACATTGAAATTTCAGACACAGGAATGTTTAATTGTCAGTAATTTTATGTTTGCGCGAAGATGACCTTTCACCAATGTGCACGTGACATTTAATACTGGTTCAACAATTAACACGGAGTGCAAAACAAACAAAAGATATCACCGACTGTGCATTCAAACGTATTCAATTGTTCTGTGTCAAAAAGGTCATCAGTTTATCTGTTCTATCCACGCGAGCTTTTCATTGAAGGATGAAAAAAAAATTCGTAAAGATGCTGGTCGGTAATTCAATCAAGATGGGCATCGGAGTTTTTTTTATTATCATCATTTTTTTTTTAAAGGTTTTGCTGAACTAAGGAATTGAATGGGAATTACAGACGTGCCTTAGTTAGCTGGAAGCTACTGAGAAAATATTTGAAAATTGTCTCCCTACGGGGTGTGGATGAGACCGCTGAGCTCCTTAGAAATGACATGTACAATGTAGGGTAAAGTCAAAAGACTTGCCAGTACACGCGTAAACCTAAACAACTACGTAGACATGTGTTTAGTAGGTCCCTATCTATTGAAACTCAAAACAAACAAAAAAGAACTGCAGTTCTTAATTTTTTTTTTTTTTTTTTTTTTTTTATTTATTCTTTTGTTTTTAATTGTTAATTTTTTTAAATTAATTCTGAAACTTTGCATGGTGGGAATACAACCTCGTAAGTTTTGCAGAGACACCATGAGCATAATTATCTCTAATGAGTTGGTGTGGTTCTGAAATGAACCGATGGTATAACAAATTGTTCTTGAGTTTTTAGTAAGTTACATTGAGTTTCAATTTTTAGGTATTTCATACATGTATTTATTCATTTTTTGTGAAAGATTTCAAACCTTTCCTAGTTTCCCAACGGAAAACTTCAGACATTTTCCTAATAAACCTTGAAAGTATTACGCGCATAATTACAAATGCAAGCAAAGGCACAGCACACATTTTAGCATTTTTCACATTTATGTATCATTTTGATCAACTTAATTTAGATTAGTGAATTTACATCTGGCGAGTTTAACGAGTTAACAACTGTGTTTCTGAGAAGTGAATTTCAGAACCATTAAGATTCATTTAATAGTGTTTAAGATGTCTCATGCCCACTTCATAAAATCTACAAACAAGAACAGCAGTTTTGCACAGTTTTCATGATTATGTATAGATAACAAGAAGACTAAGTTAATTTACATCTAGCAAGTGTACAACTGATGAGTTAACAACTGAGTTTGTGAGAAATGAGTTTTCTGAGTTTGTGAGAAATTAAGAACTACTGAGATTCAATTTAGTGGTTTGAGACATGTAAGGTCGACCGAACAAACCAAAATGAACAGACATTTCTCGCCTCTAAATACAAAACGAGACAACTTACAACTCACCCATGTAGCGCAGCCACCCACTGCCACTTCACCGAAAGCTTTGCTACAATTAGGACGGCTATATGGGTACTGCTAGTCAGTGTAAATGTCATGCATTGGCTACTGTGACCGGCTAGGACCGTTGTTACCCACTCTTGTTACACAATTAACCTGAGTGGATCGCGGCGGGATGAGTGGTACGTGCAGACCACGGACTCCATCACGAAAATCAATGAGATTTCAAACTTAAAACCGAACTGCTAACTCGCATACTATATCCCGCAAGGATAAAGTCTCACAAAATGCTGCTTGGCTTAAAAAAAAAAAAAAATTAAAAGTTGGTTCTTGAACATGTTTGAGAAATTATTTTTGCATAGGTTGACAAAAGTTTGACACATTTAACTGCAAGGGTTTTCACTGCAAAGACTTCTCTCCGTACATAAGAATGGCCCAGCATTTAAAAATGCTCTTTAAGCTTGTTAGAAAATTACAGTATCTCTTTATTAGTTTGGAAAGAGAACAACAATATGAGAAATTTGTTGTTTTCATACATATGCTCATGTAACCAAGTTTGTTTTCTATAGAACAGATTGTGAATATGATCTGCATGTATAAAAAAAAAACATTTCAATTTGGTTTGACTGATTTCCATCACCAAACAAACAATCCTTGGACTTAAATAACTCTTTGGAGTGCAATAATAAGAACTACGCTAAAAATAAAATAACTTTTTCAATTTACACAAACAGTAATCCAAATAATCCATGGAATTATGAAACCCACGTTTCCTTCACAAATCTGATAAGATTCCAGTTTTATTGTAGGCCCTACAGTATTAAAAATCCATTTTATAAACTATCACTTTTGATGCACACACAATTTATTTATAATACTAATTTGAAGCCAATTTTATTTTCTTCTGAAACTGCTTTGATGTATATTTGTAACAAAAGAGACATGAAGGAATGTGCACATGGGGAAACACCTTTTTTCCCACAAATCTTTGTTGTACATGTACTACTATGTAATTGAACATTCTCCAGCGAACACTCTTCAAAACATCGAGTACTGACAAATTCACCTGATGTCATCATCACAACAATCTTGGGTTGCGCCATTTTGGAAGTCAATGTCACTGTACAGTGTAGTTTTAACGGACGCGGCGTTTACACAGACCTATTGACTCCCCCAAATGGTGAGTGTGGCACAGTCGCCGTGTGTGACGTGCCTGCGAGGGGTCTATCAACTCTCTCAGAGCTACCACTACACAAATGAGACCACGTGGTGTTACTGCCAACCCGATCCCGCAAATCTTCTTCTTCGGTTTGTGAAAACATTTTTCCCATAAAAATGTGCATAAACATGGAACATTCCTCATTTTCCAAGAATGTTCATCAAGGTTTCAGAGCCTCGGGGTTATACATGTAAATAACCCAGAAATGTTTACATGAAACAGTCAAATATCGACGAAAAAATTTGTATTTATTTTTTTCCTTGATCGAAAGATGGCATTAATCAACCCCGACCGTCGTCCCGGGACGCCAAAGGATGACTCTGAGATGTGTAGGTGGTGAGTCCAAAATGCTAAAACTCACAAACACCGAGGCTGTGGAGCTGGCAAGATGGCAAGCATTGCTCTCGATTGGCTGACCTTTCAGAATGCTTCTTGTCATCTCGTTCTTTGACGGTGGAGTCGAGTAACAAAATACATTTTTGAGGGCTTTCACTACCAAGCACTCGTTAGTAGCGTATGGAACCCGATAACAGGTGCTTGTGTCTATGGGGTTGGTTCAATCAATTTGCACAGCGACTATCCAATTACAAGTGATTCTAAGGAAGTCTGCACTTGACTATAAACAACTTGTTGTTCATGTATGTACAAGCAGGACAAGTCAAGTGTACCTCATTATTGTATCAGAATTTAACGACATGTGTTAACAATACCCAAGGTAGATTCTTTGGGTTTTTAAAACTTACGACCTTTTATCACCCTGTGACAAGCTTAAACTGATACCCTATAGACCAGGTAACCTGTGACATCACTATAAAATAGCCGCAGAGCCTGGACTTCCTGCAGGCACGATTTGTACACAGCCCAATGGAAGAAGACATAAAATCTTATATTTTATGGAGATTGCACTGTCCGACTTTCATCAACATTTAATGTGAAGAAAGGGAGCACACCTCAAAACCTGTTCAGCTGTTATTTTTTTAATTTATGTGGAAATTACATGTGCATGTGTATGTCACGAGATGTAAAACTGCTCATATGACCAGTGTAGTATACATCTCGCCTGCCAGAAAGGCCCTGGAATGTACAAGGTCACTCTTTTTGTAAACAAAGGTCACATGGTCTATTCACTCATTGACTACTGTTTGTAGCTCTCAATCTCATCTCATCACAAAGGACCAGCAGCCGATTTCACGAAGCTTTACGCAAAGTGCGTAGCCTACTTATGCCATATTTTATTGCATAAGTGCCCCACAACTTACGCACCAAATGTTGCACAAGTGGACTTACGCAGTTGCGTAAAGTTTCGTGAAATCGGCTGCAGGCCATTTCACCTGCCAACCTCTCTTTGGTTACAGAGATTAAAATCATTATTGCTTTGCCCTTCGGATGGGACGTAAAACCCTACATGTGGGTCCCGTGTGTTGTGTAATGCACATAAAAAGAACCCACACTTACTGTTAAGAAGGCGGGTTTGCCCCAGTGCTTTCTAAGTGTGGATGGCTGCAGGTTGGGCAACAGCACCTTGTAAACCATTTATTTACACTGTACTATGCAAATGAATGGGTCTTACATGTATAATTCGAACATAGCTTGGCATACCTTGTAGAAAAAAATAATAATGAGCGCTTTCAGACGCCCTCGGGTGTGATTAAGCGCCACACAACTTAACATTACTATGATGGATGCTTGGCTGGTGGTATTAAGAAGGTAATGTCAGTAATTAGGCTGTATCTGAATTTACGGCTACGCAGTGGCCGGATTGCTAATAGCCGCAGCCAAAGTTACTTGATTCGGATGGCCTTACTTGCGAAAAGACAGTTGCTTGATTTGGATATGGCCTTACTTGCAGAAAGTCTAAGATGGGGTTAAACATGTAATGAGTGACATTAGAATAGGTGGCAGCAGACTCAATGTTTCCAGAGTTCTTAGCATGTGCACATTTCCCAAGAACAATAGAAACACCTGGTAAGTCTGCTGCCACCTGGTGTCCCTAAAAGTTTTTCATCAAAGAAAGTTGTGCTTTTAAATCCCGTCTTCAGGGCTTGAAGAATGGAAAAACAACTTACCACAAGAAGTTCTGAGGTTTCCAAAATCAAGCAATCTGCCCCTCTTCTCCCAGAGCCTGAGGTCCTCTTACCAAAGCTGTAACCAAAGATTAAAAAGATGTGAAAAAAACCTGACAAACTCACTCCATATTATTACGTTATGTTGCTAATGCTTCATTTGGGGGTTTTATACCGGATGGCATCATGGTTGTGTTATTGATATCATTATCATTCCATATTTTAACTACAGTTGTCCAAATTGGCAGCTGGTGAGGTGTGTCACCGGTGGGGGTTATCAATGTGGGATAGTGGGGCAGGAGGGTCCTGTGACAGCACACTCGGTTAAAACATGCTCAAGGGACAGAGGTGCCCCATATTTTCATGTTGGCTGCGCAGCATCCAGCACCAGACCATACGGGTCTATTCAGTTGCATCCAGGCTTTCCTTGGGGAGTTGTTGACTGATGGGTGTGCTGACCGTGCCTTCGTGTGGCTTTCAATATCCATCACGGATAGTGGCTTGACCACTTGTTGTAGTCACTGTACACTATCCATACCCCAAGTTTTCAGAACCCTTTAAAAATCATCCAGAGGATTTGAATGATTTTGAGGAACTGAGGTTAGCCTGACATTCATCAACTGGAGGCAGTAGGGATCCCACAAAACTCCAATCAACTAGGCACATGTTGATTATTGACGTCAGGAGAGTTTTACGGTATTAGTTGGGTAAGGGATTCAACCCGAAAGATTATTGAGTTTGGAAGTGAAACTGCACCCACAATTCAGGCACTCGGCTGTCTTGTTACTAATCCATTACAAACGTAAATGTAGAGCAGATGGTACGCAGCAGATGCCGAACGATTTACATCATTCAATATCATCCAATGGTTTAGGTACGATGCAAGCACTAAACACCTAGTGTAGCTGACATCAGGTGGAGCAGGATGCGTAATCATTACACATTGAAATTCAACATGTGCATGAATTCAAATGATGTTACGTGATAAAGATCCTCCTGACAGCTTATGGTTTCGTGGGGTGAAGGCCCCTATGCACAGTGAGCTTAGCTACTCCACTATTCAAGATCCAAAACACTGTATACATCCTTCATCAGATGAACAGGTCTTCAAACCTTCCATTGGAACATAATCAGCAACAACCTGGTTCAAATCTTCCACAACATTGAAGATATATACATACCCTCACCAGCAGCGTGGAATGGCAATCGAGCATTGTGTGTACAAATACCTTGTTGATAGAGCCCATCCCCCCCCCAACTGAGCAAGTCAACACCGCACCGTGCAGTGTGTAGCGAATTATTCAGTTTACATGACCAAGATTTTAAAATTGCTCAGGAAGACAGAGGACAAGAAGCAAACCAAGACCTCACTATCAATAACTGGTTAAGGGAAGAAACAGAACAATCTATGTAGACTGGTAATTATTCACAAAGGGGATATGTATATTTGCCAAGATATTATACAAAAATAGGGTGATCAAAGTTGTAATTTACATGTAATAGAGGTTCTCTCTGGCAACCTAATTTATACTAATTTAATGAGTTGAAATATGCACAGTAAATACAACAGGATGTCCAACAAACAAAACAGGACCTTCAGGGATGACACACAGGTTACGGGCCTGATACTCCAAAGAGGCAATTGCATCCGTTGCCCCCTCCCCCCCTGGTCAATGCTTTGGTGCCCTTGAAACATTCCAGTGTTCCTCATAGAGGTGCCCTTTATCATGGAAAAAATGCCTTGGTGCCCTTGCCCTTTCAAGAATGAAGCAATCAAACCCGGGTTATATTTAGCGTCCTCCCCTACCCTCAATTTACATGTATGCACTCCCATGATAATACCATATGGATCCGAGATTGCTAAAAATAAACTTGGCCATAATTTATTCAAATTTCTTTCGAGGACTCAAGGATTTCCTAGATCAAAAGCAAATATGTTTAGCAGTGACGCCATACAGTATCCTAAGAGAATTAGATGTTATTCTTCAATACAAAAAAATACTATCAATTTCCTTTTCAAAGGGAGGGGGTCCTTAGCGATTGGTTGCCATGGATTCTTGATGTCGAAAACGTTTTTTTTAAATGTTACACAAAAGTGACAAGGAAATTACAACTTTCAGCTTTTCAACTTTCAGCTTTTTGTGCGGATGCATTACATGAACCTTCAAACTTTGGTTTTGACGTTGATGTACGCGTGTCATATCTTCCTAGAAATATGAAAGTACTCTTTTAAAGGAGGTAACATTTATTTTGCACAAAAAGAGAAACTTGCAAAATTTGACATACATGTAAATGGGTACATCCCTAGTGGATTTCCTTTCCTTTTTAGGAAAGCAAAATATTACGGTAAAGTTTATACATGCACAGTGTATAATGTTTTAATGGATTTGGAAGTCATTATGAACTGTTCAGTTCAATCTGTGTGTTTTCTCAAATATAGCAAAACCTTAATGTTCTTGTCGCAAGTCAATTTCAATAATAACAATTCCTAAAATTTGTTCAAAAAAAGATGATACCATGTAAAGCGAATGTGAAAAAAGCCTTAAAAGACATCGCTTAAAAATACTGTACATTGTATTCAAAAGACAACGCCTGATAAATACCAGCATATTACATGAACCTGTCAATGTCACGTATGACAACAGTACTAGATATATGTGCATACATATATATCACTTTAAAAGACAATAACCTCCATTGTTTAACAAGAGCAGAAATCAAGCAAAAAACTGTTACCTTCCTTGGTCTGAGATAAGCTGTTCAATTCTCCATCTCCATCCAAGACAAATCTCCCCAAGCTATTGTTTTGGCTCATCACCAAATGTTGTTTTTAACCCTTTTTTCATCTGTTAGTTTGTGGAGCCACGGTTTCAAACGGTCAACCCGAAGGAGAGTTTTAATTCAACAAATGCATACTGTGCATAAATTGGCACACTGCTGGACGGGTCCTCATTGTTCACAAATTACAATAGCACAGTGTTCGTGTCAATACCGACTTGCCAAGTCAACCTTCAATCAGACGTACATGTCGAAACCAAACATTAAATCGTAAACATCCAATAAACATGACTGCAGAGCGCATTACACTGTCTTTTTGTGGAAATCTACTCTTGATGGATCCCGACTTGTAGAGCTGTACTCGGGGATGGTTTTAGAGATTTATACGCAAATCGTCATGCCTGACTTGACGGAGATCGAGTTACCAACACATGTAGCTATGACTCATTCTGCCAGATATTATGATTAGTAAGTGTGCTGTCTTCTAAATCAATGAATTCATGTTTAAGCCTTATCTCCAGAGGGCAGTATAGTCTTACACTACTGGACTTTTACCAGCCATCTTGTTTTATCTCCCATTTGAATCAATGTAACCAAAATGAGGCTGAGAGTGAAAATAGTCTGGTCTCTTGTTTTGGTTGGTAGTCATGATAGTGACTTTAAACAGGGTGCAAGACCAAGGTTTCAGCCAGAGTTTAGAAAATAACCCTCTTACTTTCTGAATGTTATAGCATCCACTGTGGTTTTGAATGATAAACTATGCCAGCCTGCAATATATCAATTGGTGAATGCATTACACAGTACACAGTCAACCCTCCTACTGTCTGACCACTCAATATCATCCACTATGGTTTTGAATGTTACATGTACATGTATAAACCATGCCAAAGTGAAACACGAAATTATGTGGTGCACGCATCTACACAGTACAAAATCACCCCTCCTACTGTCTGACCATTCAATATCATCCACTGTGATTTTGAATGACAGATAAACTATGCACACCACTCTGCAATATACCAATAATATAAAATTAACATTTTATGATTGAGCTGTGAATGACTTACCTACTACGAGGTAGGAACATATGTTGGTCAATGAAGACAGATCCTGAGAGAAGGATGTACCAGCATGTACTACGATCATCACGACTGTTTCAGATCAAACAAAAAATAACAAAATGTTAGTCTCGTCAGTTTATGGACTGGTTGATTCTCAGGAACCTGTGTGAACGTAAATCCAGAAGTTTGTTTTTGGTGTTTGATTTGTTTACTGTTCACAATCCTGGTACCGCCACCTGTCATTATTACAAAAGCGTCAACCTCGTGACCTTGAAATCATACGAGGATTATTTCTACATATGTAGAGTAGATAGACACCTGTTATATCTTAATCATTGTTTTTTCTTTCTCTCTCTGACAACAGGAAAATAATACATCATCATTTGTAATGCTATGTGATCAGCATATGTTTTAGTATTTGTTTTTGTTTTTTCCATTATGGACTGGAATCCACAGCGTAAAGTTACTGACCGGGTAATCAAAAACACTTTTCAAAGGGCTCCAAATGAGTTTGTCACAGGTCTGGAACTTTTAAGAAAAACACATCATCTAAGAAAACGCCATCATCTAAGAAAACGCCATCATCTCAAACTTTAGTTTGAGATGATGGCATGGTCATTTTCATTTTGCAAGGGGCATTTTCCATTGGATAGTCTTTTAAAGTCTATGAAAAAAATATCGAAGGGGCACCAAGGCCAACAGCAGGGCAACAGGGGCTCTGGATCTTACGACCAGGTCCCTTTCTGAGACATGAAAATCACAATAGTCATTGTTATACTGTACACAGGGTTTCCAACTCAGATTGTCTCAGCAGATCTTATAGCAACAAGCTCATGTACTGCTTTCAGTCAAATCAGCCATTCCATAGTGACTCGCGTGACGATCCCACTAATTTTTCAACTTTGTCCTGCCCTCTACTCCAAGATATTACACCTTGCTTTCAGTGAACTGGGTTTTTAGAAACTAAAGGAAAGAAACTATTATTTAAAAAAAATAAAATAAAATCTTGGCATCACATGACAGGCATGCAAATTGGATTTAACAAAAAACGAGGAAATTCCACTCTTTACAAGACTTTGTACAGTGTTTTTCAATTTTCAATGGCATGAGTGCGAGGTGAAAAACGAGGAAATCAGCTGATCCGAGGCACAGTTGCACGCCTGAATTGACCTTTGAGAAATGGTACATTTACTTCTGAACAAGACTCTGATTGCATAACTTGCTGTCAAGAATGAAGAAAAGAAGTTAATGAACTGAATCAGAGGTTTATATAGGGACAAGCTTCCAGGAAAAGAGAGTGATCCCAAATCATTGTTATGGATACCCACTGTATCCCTCACGGTGGTCTCCTGTCCACGTGTCCGGTGACTGTCATATAATAAACAAAGGCAACAGCTGATTGACATTGACTCAGACCAAGTCACTGATTGTCCTATGATTTCTCACTCAGCAAAAGGTCAAGCAATAAAAAATGTCGTCTTCTTGTCGCCATTGTGATTTATCACCAGCTAGGAAGTTTATCATTATGGAATTAGTCAGTTTCTTTGAGACTTGCAAATAAATTGTCATCAAACTTGAAGTAATCATCGAAATCCGTCAAACCAAATGGCACGATGCTTTTACGCTCTCTTTCGTGAACTTGTCAACGTCAAGTTTAACAAGTTCAATGTCCAGTTCATTGCCTTGTCAATTCACATCCTGTTGTCAAACTAGCTTGTGCGTGGGGGAAAACCCAGGCACCGCTTGCCATCGTCTTAGATTAAGTTGACAGAAATAAACTCAACAGGCTGAAAATCTTGCTGAGTGTACATGTATGTAAATGTATAGCATCTGTCCTGTTACACTTTAGGACCATTACTTTTATTCATGCTCGTAACTGAAGCCAATCTGGCCATTTGGCAAATTCACTCCCAGGTTAGGCCATGTCCGAATTCACAGGCTATGCCTGGAAATAACATGTGTGCCTATGAAAGCCGCTAGCTAGCAACCGCAGTCAATTCCCATTGACTTGTGTGTTATTTACGGTTGAAGCCAAGTAATTTGGCTACAGCCTCAGTTTTACAAAACACATGCTGATACTTTTTGACCATAGCCGCCATCACCAAAGGGCAAACAGAGCAGACACAGAAGATATCAAGCTCAGCATTCTCCAAGACCAAATTCACAGCTCTGCTTACTACAGCATTCTGTTTACAGTCATAACTCTCCCCTTACAGGGTTAGCGCAAAATTTCTGTGTAAGCTAAAAAAACTATTTAATAATGTGAAGTAGAAGTTTCTATGCGCAAACGCCAAAAATTAGATGCTAAATTGTGAAATGGGCTTACGCTAAGCGTAAATTTTTCTGCTACCGTAAGTGCTGTTTGTTTTTGCATACAGTAAGCTCAGCCATAACAACGGGCCCTGGTTCCATTTCTAAGGTACACCATTTTAACACCATTTTTGTCACAATACCTACCAGTATAAGATGTCGTTAGCGTCTCGCTTCATATAACGGACATTCTTGGCTATCTCTCGAAGAGCTGCTTCACGTAGAGACCTCAACGCTTCCAAAGTGTGTAAGAACTTAAAGATGTACTCCAAGTTCTAGAAGACAAGAGAAAAGTTTACTTTCATTTATTATTGACAATATTAATTCTGCTGTTTATACACATGATGTGATACACCAGTGTGTGACCATAAGCACTGTGTGGCCTACTCAGTGTTTTCCAAGTCCTGCCCAATAAATCCACAGGCTACTCAGCATGCCCGTTGACAAGTAGCCATTTTTTTTATTAGAAAAATTTTGACACATAATAACAGAATGACAAATATTGTGAAATATAACATACTGTCAAGTTTCAAAAACCACCATCAGAAATTTTGTAACTCAAATTGTTCTCTTTGAGAGAAAATTGATTTGGAAAGAAATATTAAATTTACAGCGCTCTTCAAGCCCGATACTTCAAGGAGGCAACAGATAGGTCATTGCCTTGTTGCTCCTTGAAATGTTCCAGTCCAAGTTTACATTTTCCTCATAGAGGTGACCTTTACTAAAAAAAACCTACCTATGCCCTTTAATGCCATGACAAGAATGAAGCATCAATAATAATACTAATACGTAGTTCTTATATAGCGCTTTATCATACCCGAGGGCATCTCAAAGCACTCATTATTTTTTTTACAAGGTATTCAGAGCTTTTCTACAATGTACATGTATGGGGAGCTATGTTCGAAATATACATGTAAGACCCATTCATTTACACAGCACCATGTAACGGTTTACAAGGTGCTGTGATGCAATCCGCAGCCAACCATGCCAGAAACACTGTGGAGAACCCCTTCTCTTAAAGGCAAAGTATACCTTTGGTTTTTGGAACCGTACATTTGCCTTAATGCTATAAAATTGTAGATTTATGCCATAAAACTAACCTGTGTAAATTTCAGTTCAAAAGGTGGCAGCGTTTTTGAGATATCACCAAAAATCTGGAGCGGTTGTGTTCACGCAGAAGAAGTATCCGTCATTGGAATACACATTCTGAGCACCGTTACGGCCATAACGCTTCTCAGATTCAAATTTTGGGGGGATAAAAAGTGATGTAATTTTCCATAACTGCAGTACTTCGAAGTGAAACGTTTCTCAAAATACATTATAATATCCAAAGCTGCTGTACTTCTTACCAAGTAAGTTATTATTGCCATAAATTTTCAGAGTCATTACCAAACGTGAACAGACCCTTTAACGATAAGTGTGCCGGGTTCTTTGACGTGCATTCACAACAAAACGGGACCTACGGCTTTACGTCCCATCCGAAGGTCGAAGCAATAATGATCAAGTGTCTTGCTTTTAAGGACACAAGTGTCAAGACCGGGACTCGAACCCGCACTCTGCTGGTCAGAGACACCAGAGCTTGAGTCCAGTGTGCTTGACCGCTTGGACACGACACGCCAGCATCAGGCCTGGTTCTTTGCTTTTGTCACTGTGCATACTGTACAGATACAACACCATCAAAAAACAAAAACTGTATGTAATGTTAGGCCGTGTCCGAATGAAGCGACTTCGGCTACGGCTATGGCCGCTGGCTGCAACGACAACGTTGAAGAATAGGAATCCTCGGCGTTCCAGCCGTAGCCACTGCCGAAGCCATTCATTCGGACACGGCCTTAATTACACTGAAACATTGGTACCCTCATCTTCATACATGTACAATGTGATGATCTCCCTCAATAGAGGGGGCTAGTCATATCTATCGGGGTTTTACTCCCCTCCTTGTCGGTATGTACATTGTACTCCCCTCCTTGACATGTTCCTAATCATCCGGAGATGTCTTGAAGACGATCATCTTTCAAAACAAACAAGTGGTCACTCTTGGGATTGCTTGATCAGCAATTTGACCCCCATGTCATGCATGTAAACAAACAAAATGTCATCTTCAATTGGACAGTTTTTTAATTTCAAAAACATGTCACAAACATTTCTTGTGACACAAGGGTGAATAAAATTAATATTATGCGTTCTTTTTTTCACACTGATTTTAAAGTACATTTACAAAATCTTAAAGCTTTTTAATACATGTATGTACATGTAGATGTATACATTTTTTGTAGACTTAAGCCCACATACATGTTTCTAAGGAGACCGGTACAGGTGCAGTAGATATTGACCCAATTCACCTGACGTCATCAGCACAATAATCCAGGTTATGCTATTTCGATAATCAATGTCCTTGTCAATATACAGTGTAGTGTCAATTTTAAGCGATGCAGCGTTTACACGCTTACCAACTGACCCCCAAAATGGTGAGTGTGGCACAGTCGCCACGTGTGACGTACATGTTTTTGTACACATGTATGTAGGCACAAGGGGTCAATACCAATATGTAAATATTTCCACAAACAAACAGTCTGCTGCCACCTAGCGTCCCCGAAAGTTTCCCAGTTGTTGCCCTGGTTTTGGTATAAACTCTTGGGAATAAGTGGCTTCACTCACAAGAATAAAATATCACATCTTAGATTTAAATAATATAGTATCCCTAAAGTACCACATAAAGTGAAAGCAAAATTGATGAAATTAGCAAACACGTATAATAATAATAGGCAGTTTTTATATAGCGCTTTATCACACCCTATGGGTGTCTCAGAGTGCTCAGTATTTTTTCTGCAAGGTATGATGAGTTACATTTTTGAAGTATAAGACCTGTTCCTTTACATAGCACCATGTGACGGTTTACAAGGTGCTGTGGCGCAATCTGCAGCCGATCAAACCAGGAACACCGGGGCGAACCCCTTCTCTTTGCGATAAGTGTCACTGGGTTCTTTTACGTGCATTACACAACACACGGGACCAACGGCTTTACGTCCCATCCGAAGGACGAAGCAATAATGGTTAAGTGTCTTGCTTAAGGACACAAGTGTCACGAACCCACACTCTGCTTATCAGAAACACCATGTACATGTAGGCCTACGTTTAGTTATTTTTAAAAAAAATTTGTAAAGTGTTTTGGTACTGATATAAATGTGTTCAATTGTTCAAACCAGCCAGATATAAATAAAGAGGGATTATAATTTGAAACTTTCCATATGGTAAAAAAAAATAACCTAACTTAACTACCAGTAGAGTTCATTGCTGGAGCGCCAGAAAAAAAAAAAAAAATTGTGCGTCATGAGCAGTTATTTTTAGTGAAGAGCAACACTTACGTACACCTAATAAAAAAACAAAATAGGCCGGTTGAATTTGCCACTGTCAGCTCAATTGACTGCGCACATTAAGTAGAACATACTGAAGCGATGTGCAACGCTGGCAGCTCCTTATTACGTGCAAACCTTGTTATTTAATTTCACCTCACATGGTTTATAGTTTCTAAATGCTGGGATGGGGTAATGTTACCGATATAAATTGGTCACGCATGGAATGTTTCGTGTTTGCTGTCATAAACAGGTAGTGTGCATTTTAATAATACACGTGTGACGAAGGCAGCATTAAAATTCATAAACAATGTGCATAATATTAGTCTTAGAAACTTGTATGGCATCATTAAAATTACCTACACATAACTTTCTTTAGTCTTTGAATAAATTAAAGAAGCAGGTTGCTCTACGTAAATAAAAGTGGAATTTATCTTTTGGTATTCAACTTTGAGGGGGCAAGGCCATATTTATTTTATTAGGGCACTTCAACTGGAAAATCTTCAAGTCTGTGGAAACTTTTGAATGGTTGCCAAGGCTAAGGCCACAAGATGAAAGCATAATAGGTTATTTTGAATGATAATTTGTACACTAATTAAACCTATTCTGCACCATTCTTGAGGGGCAATGAGGGCTACAATATACTAGATGCATGTAAATAAGCTACATCGTATTTATTTAACCACAGTTTACATAGCATTCTGAAGATGACAAACTAAAACAAGTGTCTCCACAAACATGACAAACAGTTAATACACATACTGTAGGCCTCAACCATGTACATTGTATACATGTAAATGACCTCTGTAAATGACACCTGTATCAAGCTGTGTGTCACTGTAACCATAGAGAAGGGACCACTTATGCTGTAACAGACATTATACATACAGTAGGAATGGCTTCAACAGATGCTTATGACTGTGTACAAACATAGAGCAAGTGTACATGTACCATTGTATACTGTACACATCCCCAGTTAGCACTATTCGCAGGGAACCAGTCAGGTCCAATACATTTACATGTACACATCACATGGTATTTTGGCTGGTAACTTGTTTCTGTTCCCAATAATTTTTCTTGCGCTAAGCAAATTTGTCTGTTATAGCAGATGCATGAAACTTGACCGTGATACATACAGTAGGCCTACATGTACATGTTTGTTAGTAACGTACAGATATTGTATGTAATCACTAAATGTACAATGTACAACGTGGAAGGCCTTCGTTGATTGTGTAAAAGACGTCAGACTAACGCAGTGGGAGATGGTGTTGGACCTCTGCGTACAAAGCCCCCCATGGAGTGGCAGTCACTGATAACAATGATGACAGATGATTGCGGAAGAAGCAGCCATGAGCACTGCTTCTCCCCAAGAGCATTTTTCATTGTTCTCCAATATTTAACCATTTTCTATCTTTGGACTTTCAATTTTGCTAAAATCTTCATGCCATGCATTTATACTCTGTTTGCTTAAAATCAAATTAACTTTTTAAAATTGACAACACTATGGAGAATTAGTGAGCCTGAGAGTGTTTCAAGCCCACATGAGAGAGCCATACTGTCCATTATGTGTAGTTTTTACATTACATGATAATGCTTCCAGTCAGTTTCCTAAATTAATATTGGGTGCACAATGGCGTCAAAGCTAAGTACATTTAAGTGTTAATGTAATCAGCTTCTTCACAAGCATACGTACATGTAATGAATTAGTGATACTCTATATTTGTAAAAAAAAAAAAAAAAATGCTTGAAATGTACAAAATACCACTTTTTTATTATTATTCAAACGTTGTTTGTAAAACTCTACATGTCTGTTGGCATTCTACACATACATGTACAATGTGTGCATAAATAATGTTATGATCCCTGTCCGACCACTTCCCAGGTTATTTCCACAGAGTAATTTATAGCTCTATGGTTGTACCATTACTTGGGGTGTGATCCCTGGCCTAATGGCAGTTTCAGGTTGAATGGCTTCAGATTGGCAACCCCCCCCCCCCCCCCCCCGCCACCGCCACCCGAACAAAGATATAGACAGAATAGGGAAACCGCTAACATACATGATGTAGGGCTGGATATCTCCATTGGAAGAGCAATGGTACATTAATCCGGGGGCCTCTGGTTCAAATCCCGCTCCAGTCAATTTTTCTTTGTTCATCCCAAAATTGAATTTAAAATTTACCCAGTCAATTTCCTTTGTGATTTATTGCTTAATATTAAAATAGGTAATTTTGTGACGGCCATCAATTAAAATTGTCACTGCTTTATTATTTTTTGTTCTTATGTTTTGTTAATGTAATGTACAGTGTCCCTGCACATCAAAATGTCTGGCCTTGGGCCAATATACGTGTATGCCATTCCTTTATAGAAATATGAGGAGAGATCTCTTCATGTACAAACTGCTCTACTTCAAAATTTTGAGGAGAGCTCATTGCAATTCTCAGAACCCAAACTTCTCACATTAGTCTAAAAAGTGAAATTATATCATGACACGGATTTTGAAAAGTCTGACTGTTCATAATTTAAGCCTGTACAATTACAATCTATACTTTTTGTACATGTTTTGTTTGAGATGACTCATGTGCGTACTGGATTACAGGATCTGATTGAATTTATTTACGTTACATGATCAAAGCAAATAAGCACCACGATGGTACATGTTTTTCATTTTCTGATGTGAAGATAATTGTGTTTTTTTATCAAAGTGTTTAAAATCCGCTTTCAATTTTAAGTAGTGCTATTTTTGTTTACACTCCTCAATCAAGGTTAAGGGGAGTGGAGGACAGCGAGTGAGGAGTGCGATTACACTCACACTCCTTAAAAACAATGTTTTGTGCTAATTACACAAATGTAGAGCAAGAAATGAATATAGCACGTGCATATATAAAATGTATACGCCTTATACTGTACAAAATGATTCACACAGGCAATGGAGGCCATAGCCCATGCATAGTCCAGTGCACACGACCGGAAATGATGGGAGTGCAAAGGATTCTACATGTAGGTGAAATCAGAGTTTAAACAACCATCATGGTGGGCTGATTTTGAAGCGAAGCTGTACACAACACGTAAAACCTGGCATAGTCACATGTAAACACTACAGCACGGCAACTTGATTTCGTTTTTAGCTGTAATCAGTTTCCCAAGATGAAGATGCCTCTTGCGGTATACTTAAGATGGCACTAGTGCATTGTATGTGGTGTTGTCTCCATGCCCTGGTCATTGTCTTGGTGCCCCTTAAAATGTTCCAGTAGAATGGATTCCCTTTTCTCGGGAAAAACTACTTGACCCATACAAGAGCAAAGCATTAATTAGGTCTGTTCATGTACACACAGTGTACATAAAAGTAAACAATAACAGTGTGGTACACATTTAACAATGTAAAACACAGTGGAAACGTGCTGTATACACTAGTCTGCTAAGCGTGTACGTTTTTATTTATTTTATCTTATTTTTGACAAATTTTAACCTGCAAGGCTTAGTGCTGTAGAGTTCTAGACAGTAGAAGAAAAGAAACATGTATTCACAATTGAAATCGACCTTTTTTAAACAGACCTGTAGGCAAATTAAGAAGTGATTTTTAGAACTCACAGCAATTTTTACGAGTCAACGTACGCCACGCTAGTGTCAAGGGTGATCCCCGCTACATGAATATATTTTGAAGAGGCACCCACACCCAGCCGCTGCAAATTAATCAGGCCAACAGAGGGATGGCATTCAACCAAGTCAGTTCTGTTACCATCAAGATTTCTCATTTAGGTAACAGAAGTTTCTCAGGATGATTGGTGCTGTTACATAAATATTTTACTACATGTAAATTTTATCCCGGTAGGTGATAATTCAACAACAGAAAATAATTGGGTTTAACCACTTGTGCAAAAACCACAATATTTCACACACTGATTATTTTGGTTCTCTCTTTCAGTCGGACCCCTCCCACTAAGAGCCTACATGTATTTTATCTGAGTCATGCCTACCTTTGCAGTTCGTTCTTCCGGTGGTTTCTGTAGGCATTTTATATAATGTAGATCCACGTAGGAAGACATGTCGTCACGCGCTATTGAGCAATCAAGGTTGGCTTTAACTCACATTTGTTGAACAGTACAGAATTTACACCCTGATCCAGTGCATTGTAGCATCATGAGCGATTCCCAAAAGCTGTATTTCGTTACGACAGGATCAGTTCAGCAAATGACTTACTCAATTACAATAACTCTAAACAAGAGCGTTTTAATTGTCAATATGGTTACTAATGACGTGGTAATCGGTATGGCTGACTACCGGAAGCTACCAATGCTAACAGGCTCTTGCAATACTGGGGTGTTACTGGATGGCAATAATTCCTTACGCATACATTTATTTCTTGTGGCCGTCAGTCTGTAGCTACCTCCATGGTACTGCAGACGTCAGCGGACGATTATTGTGACAACACGGGAGGCTACAGATGAACGTGTAGCATTCCAAATGGGCGGAAGAGCGATGAGCAAAAAGGATGATGTTGCCGCTGTCATGGATCTTACGGAGTCTGGTTCATCTGTGAAGAAAATAAGAGGAACTTATAATATCAAATCAATTGGAGGATCCAAAGCTTACATGACAAATACTGACAATCAAAATCCACTCACTGCCTCATATTCATAAACCTGGACAATTTTTTACCCGACTTTGACAAATTCAAAACGAGCCTAGTGCTGGGGGGATGTTAATCTTATTAGAGTCCATCTTGGGTGTTCAATTAAGATTTCTCATGTATATAATGTTAAAGTTCCAGGCATAATGCCCATCAGGTTTGGGTCAATTTACAGCTCAAAATACAGCGTTCTCCCTTAACAGTGTTCCACTTGTCAAGTGATATGTACATGTAGTTAAAACAACTGAGGACCAGTTCAAATTCTCTCCAAGTGGTCTGACTTGCTACAAACAATATACATGTATAAATATACATGTGTCAATGTTAATTTTGTTTCTTCTTTTTTTAAACCCTAATAGTGAAAAAGCTGACTGACTAGTGAAACATCGGCACAACTGTACATGACTTAACTAGTCCTCACAGGCTAGTCGCTGAAAACAAAAAACAAAGGCAAACCCTGATCTGAAATAATTACAAGTTTTGACATAGATATTTTCCAACATGCCTTTTTATTACAAAACGAAGGCTTTTTCATTGACATGTACAGTGTTATGTACATGTAGTCACCGAATAATGTTGAGCTTCACTGCCATCATGCCATCCCCATTTACATCAAACCATTTATGTTTTTAATGTCAGCCCCTGCATGCAAATTTACATTCCAAGTACGTGTATATAAAATATGTTTACATAATTTCGAGTAGCGAAAATAAACAATTCATGACATACAAAGGTTGGAGCAGTCATGGAACTGTGTACGTGAATAGCGTATAGATAGGTGGTTTAGCATTGATGTACATGGTACCTGGTGTGGGTGTTGGCTCTTGCCAGCATCAATAATTTACATTAAATGTTTGATCACAGAAATGAATTTGTTTAGCACTAAACAATTCCGTAGAAAATATCAAAAACAGGACTGGACCTTGCCTATGAGTGTTGGTGAGCTTGCAATTTGCAAACTCTTATAAGAAAATGTCTCATTTGTCTTGACGTAAAATTCAATAAACTTAACTTGGAATTGTACACCCGACTCCTGGTACGTACTGTACAACTTATTCATGATCCTCCACAGTATACACTGTACTGTTCTTGACATGACCTACAAATCTGCTTCAATTTCCTATCGCCTCACACTTGCGGGGGAAAAAAAAACAAACTTGATACAATTGCACATCTTCTTCTTGGCGGTTGGCGCACACATACACACACCCAAGCCAAGCCGATATTAATTCCCATTTGATGAAAATGCCACGGGCGTCTCACCAGCGAACAAAGTGGATTCATGGGACTATTTGTGGGTCCCTTATGAACTTATCCAGTAACTAAGCTCCAGGTCAGAGGGATCCCCCCCGTGACAACGCTCACAGCTTCTGAGTGCGAGCCGCTCTGCATACGTGTACTTTATTAGTGATCTTATGTATCACTTGCAAAGTGTTATTTCATTAAGATCGGGCTCTCTCGAACAGATCACCCGGGAAAATAAACAACAAGTGAAATGGGTCAACAACAAAAGACAGTTGCACTAACTTCTTTACTGACAGTAGTAAATTTTTCTAAATGGTCCCTGCCTTTTTTTCTTTACGTTTATTATCTCTCAAAATATACCGTTACATGTTTATTTCTCAAGCCTTGATGATCTTCAAGTAATCTTAACAAAAGACAGTTGCACTGACTTCTTTATTGACAGTAAATTTTTCTAAATGGTCCCTGCCTTTTTTCTTTACGTTTATTATCTCTCAAAATATACCGTTAGATGTTTATTTCTCAAGCCTTGATGATCTTCATGTAATCTTAATGCAGTCCAACTCTACATTCAGTACTTGTTTACTTAACAATAGTGTGTTTTTTTAATTTAAAAGGCAGGAGAAATTTGCTGAAAGTTAAATGCAAATTGAGACAAGATTGAATGAAATTGAGTGCACGTACATTAGTATGGTTTCATTATTGACCTGATACTTAACAGAGACATCGGAGGCAATTGCCTCCACACAACACTAAGATTCATCTTAAAAGAGGAGTTGTCAATATCACCATAGTGATTTGTAGTGTGACATCATACTTTGCTTAACACTTAAGATTGATGCACAACTTAAGACCAATCTTAGCACTGTGTGAAATCGGGCCCTTGGTGACACTTGAAATGTTCTCAGCAGAAATTTCTCTGCAGAAATTTAAAATTCCTTTATATTAGCAGTGCCCTACTATGGAAAAAATGTCTTGCCCTTTTTGCAAGACCACAGTATCGGTCCTGTGGTTTGTTCAGTTCAACTATTTACATGTAAATGAACAAATTTATTCAGAAATGCACAACAATTGTAACAGGTATACAAATACAAGGTTAATCTACACCACTAGTATTCATTTGAGCACAGTGCATGCACTCGTGTTACCCAATGATGAGAATTTAATATTTCAAATCAATAATACTGCATACCATTATTGACCAGATGCAATTTGTGATGAAGTCTTCAAACTCCTCCAACAGGGCTTCACACCCTGAATGAATACGTGAAGTGTACGCACGATTGTACGGTGAACATTATGCTTGATATGCTCTGCACCCGGCTAGCTGTAAATGATGTGCTGTCAACATTTCCTTAGAAGGAAGCCTGTCCTCTGTTTTTCAAATGCAGAACCAACCCCTACGTCACACTTTAGAGCATGATCACACTTTACATCCTCATTGATACTGCAGCAGCTTATATTAGATTCCCTATTGTTATCAAACAATTGGACCCTTCCCTTAACACACAGTGTTATCTTCAATAGCATGGTGTACTCCAGTCTAAACCTCTATGGTTTTCATAAGGTCGGTGGAGCAGGTGTCCAGGCTAAAGTTTCATGACCCTGCTCAGTTGACACATTGTACAGCACACCTCAGCCTTATGGTCAGCGGTGTTATAAACAAGGGGAAGTGATAATTCTAAGCAGGCAATGTCAAAATAGGGAAGCGGAAACATTGTAAAGTATAGCTTCCTGGATCCTGACGCATTCCAATGTTCCACGGGGTATCCCCACTTGGATCACCTCATCAGGTTATTCACTACACTTCTCCTTCAGAAAAAAGCCAACGATAGCTGTCCCCTTTTATTTTGAACTCAAAGTAGGGACTACAAGAGCATGTACATGAAACTCAGTGGCGTAGCCAGGATTTATTTTGGGTAGGGTGCGGGGGGGGGGGGGGGGGGGAGAGCACAGGGGCATTGCTTT
Source organism: Marthasterias glacialis (assembly GCA_911728455.2). NCBI lineage: Eukaryota > Metazoa > Echinodermata > Asteroidea > Forcipulatida > Asteriidae > Marthasterias > Marthasterias glacialis. The sequence continues at coordinate 10,763,166 of OU452237.1, read as the reverse complement.
TCAAAGGGAGGCCCAGGGCCATGTTTATTAATGAATTACATCTATCTGGATTTTTTTTTAGGAGAGGTGGGGGCATTTGAAAATTGTGGGGGGAATCCCCCCCCCCCTCCCCGTGGCTACGCCCACAATAAAACTGAGTATAAAATCAAATGGCTCCACAGTTTGATTTTACATCGTATGAATTGAGAAGGACCAGTGGCATAAAGGGGGAAGGGGGGTTCTGACAAGATCCACAAAAAGAAAAAGTGATGTGACCACAGCATTATGTTCATTGGGTACATATGTATGTCACTGAATTATGTAAGTTCTTACTAAACAAGTAGATGTCAAGCTTGGAATTACATGGAGGCCAAGGCCTTTGTTGCCTGGCCTTGGTGCCCCATTCAAAGGTTTTCCATAGACTTTCAAATACATGTAGGAATCCTTTGCAAAATGAAAATGCATTGCCCTCCCAAAGTTGAAATTCCAGTCATGTTACATGTATTTGACCACAGAAAGTGATCAGTCATGTGTAATTCTACTTCCTGAAACAACAAGGCAAGAGAGTGATTTCATCGACTGATTTGTTTTTAAATGCAGACAGGCTCTTTCACTTTCCTTTAGAAACGTTTCCTTCATCGTACAGTAAACAGGACAGTTGTATACAGTACAGTTGTCCTAAAATATACAAATATTGAATGCAAGTGTACATTGTCACAGAACAATAATCACGAGGTGAAATGGGAAAGCCAAATTTCATTGAGTGTTTATATTCTGCGACGTCGCACGAACAAAATGCATTCAATATTTATTTTATATAAATATAACTCACACAGCTATCCTTGTCATTGAATTTTTTTCACAATAAACACAAGTAGATACGAAAACTTGTCCATTCCACACACTGAAACTTTTTTTATAAAAACTTCTAAATAACACGGACAGCTCCATTATAGACATCAACCTTGTTCGCTGTGACACGACCTTACCTCCTTTGGACAAACGAAAGGGACTTATTATTTTGGGAACGATGCTGCAAAAATTCATCCATGTACATGTTCTTGTACATGTACACCGTCCTCCAATTATCCATGTAGGACGATCCATTGTCGCACAGTACATGTTACATACATGTACTATGTAATATGGCAAAATAAAGGATGACATGTTGACACGTTCTAGAACTTCCACCAATCAAATGACAAGGATCTGTGTGCGTGAACTAAATACGTATTGTACAAGCAATGCTCGTGAATTATGGTCATAAAATATATGCAGGCCTAATACATGTACTTTGTTCTCATAGGGCACCTCAATGAAGGTGTATATCTGAACTGGAATAATTCAAGGGCACCATGGCAATGACCAGGATCCTCTGTGAAGTATACGTACATGTACATACCAGGCCTGCAGTACAACTTAAATGCTCAAGGTCATGAATCAAGTTGCATATTGTAAACACCAGACCAGGAATTCCACGGAGGCCATGGCCTCTGTTGCCCCTGTCCTTGGCTTTGGTGCCCCTTCAAAAGTTTCCCATAATCTTTGAGACTTTCCAAACGGAACTGCCCTTTTCAAAATGAAAATGCCTTGCCCTCTCCAAGATGAAATTTCTGGCCTACATGTACAAGTACATGTAAAATGATCTACTGGTACCATGATACATGTACACATAGATCACACACAGTAAGACAGTTTTTTTTAACTAGACATATATGCCTACATGGTGAAACTCAAAACCTATGTCCTTGTATTCTTGTAACACAAAAGTGAAACCAAATCATTATGAATTTAACAAATCTGTGAATTTCCTCCAGGAAGGCGCAGAAGTAGATCAGTTTTTATCTTTCAGTTTCTGTCACTTCGGTATCAATACAAAACTACACATGTGTAGGGTGCACTTTTTGTGTGTCGTGCACGAACTGTGTGTGAGAGAATTTTCATGACATTCATTTCCAACTAACAAAAAAAACCACTAACCATAGAAATTTACAAGGTCAGAATGAATCATACACACATACATTTGTTAACAAAAGAAACAGCTTTTATAGGCTATCCTGGTCGAAGTCTGAAGTGTAAGACACATGAACAGCAGTGTGAAAGCAGAAAGTATACATGTACATGCATGGCCCACTGGAATACAGAATGTGGAAATAATGAAGGTGTTCAAATTTGCTATACAATAATTAGAACAAGTTTGGCATTCTAATTGCTCCCATGCTTTTTCTAACTGCATTCTGCTTCTCTCTTTTCACTTCTTTCTAGTCTACTTGACTGCTAACTACATTGTATCAACAATGATAAACTGGCATTACACTACTACTATACAAGTACATGTACATGGTAAACAAGCATACATACCTGTACATGTACAGGTATGTATGCTTGTTTACCTGTAAGCTGTGTTGTCATTTAGCCTTCGAGAAGGAATCTGACTAGGGTCGAAACCCGAGGCCATAATTTGTTTGCAATTAAGAACTTTTCAGAACCCGCGTAGGCCCTACTGGTGTCAATTGCCTACTGTCCTCCCATGGTCTGCCATTTTGGGAGTCGAATTGCATACGTAAAGATACGGCAAGCGTCGCCTAAAAATGCGCACTGCACAGTAACACACACAATTTGACGCCTAAAATGGTGCGGCATAGATACATCGTGGGTGATGGCGTCGGGTAAACTGGGTCTCTTGGCAAAAATGCTTAAATGCATGGGGGCAATTCCACGCAAGTGCGACACGAGGGTCAAAATTTCAAAGTGATCTTTTTTCAAATATCTTGATGTAACTAGTGCCTACAGGCCATGTCAAACGGTAAAGCAATGCCATAGAAATTGGGACCTGCAGAGGTTTAAACTGTTTGTTCCCTCTTGACTTTTTGTTTACCAGGACCAAGGCATGAACATTCTGCACCAATGTACATGAAGTTACACTACATTCCGTCATGTAGGCCTTACACTTTGAACTTCGCTTTTGAAGGGCACAGCAATTTTTCTCTGGTAAGGGGCACTTTCTATGAGAAAACTGTAAACTTGTACTAGAACTTTGCAAAGGGCACCACAATTGCCCTGGTGCCCTTATGGGTGTTGTGGGTTACATGTAGTTCGAGGCCTGCTGTCATTTACATGTAGACTTGTACGTATGCCAACTTATGACAACTTGTAATCTTAAATGCAAATTTCTTATGTGCACACGAAGAGCGACAAACTACATGTAGCCAGCCGGACTAGTTGGAGAGAAAATTGGTCATCAGGTGTTCAGGGCTCAAATTTGGGATGAAAATCCACGAGATCGCAAAGATGTTTACTGAACCGAAACTGTTTGTACAAGACCAGAATCGAAATGACTGAATTGACCGATCTGAAGAAAAAAAACCACAAGACCACCAGCCTTGTCCAGTCATGAGTTTACTGGCCCAATGCTAAAAACACTGGCCTCGGGCCTGCGGTCTAATGTAAATTTCGAGCCTTGGTGTTTTTAACTTGTATTTGGCCAGCAGATGAATGGCGATAAAAGTGAGTACACTTATAGTTTTTACATGGTAATACATGTACTGTCCATGTTGTTTTGACTTGGCGTACTAAAGTTCAGAGAACGAATAATTTTGGAGAAAGGTTGGAAATAAAAAACTTTTTTTACAGATGTTTTTAACTGCTATCCTAACACTCAACAATAAAAGAAGAAAACTAAAGTTACCAAGGGACAAGGTACATATATGCTATGGTTGTCAAGCCAAAGCTCATGACCGTGGTTCTTCTTATAGAACAGTTTGATTACAAAAACATCTAGGAAAAGTTGAACTACAATGTGAGCAGATATGGTTGGATGGCTATTTAACCATTATTGGTAACTTGGCATACATGTACTATACAAATTGGCAAAGGATAAACTCAACTTGGCAAAGCTCGTCAAATTTACAATACAACATTACACAAAATAGTTTAATACACACACCATCACCACGGAAATATGTACAACATTTTCCAAGGCCAAATATTGATATTTAATTGTTTTTTAAGAGGATAGATTACGATGACTCGTGTGTAATTCTTTCCATCCTCTATTCAACACATGTCACGGAATGCCACACATGTGAAAGTAATTTTTAGTATTCATTTAGAAACTTAATTTGATACAGCCTGATGTATGATATACATGTAATATCAGTTGATTGATTTACAAGTAGACAAGATACAAATTATTTTAACCAATACTCCTATGAACTGTAGGCGGCAAGGCCTACATCCATTTAAATGGAAACCAATTTGCCAATAATCGCAATAGTAAATTAATTTTATTGATATTATCCTTATCACTAAGTTGTGTTGCAAAGATGACCATAATGTTAGAAATACCATGCTCTCGAGACTGTTTGAAATATCAAATATTTTTATTCTTATGAACTGAACACATGTTGAACGGCGATGTAGACATTTTTAATTTTAGGCCGAAATTAAAGTTGTAAAAATAATACAGTCGAGACAGGCCAAGTACTAACACTGTCGTTGTGTGCAACAGCAAAAATAATAGAACAAAATAGAACATACGTTTCTTCTCAGGCCAAACAAAAATTGGTTATGTCAGGAAGATATTTCAGTAGTACACACAGAACCAGAGAAATATTTGACAGTCCACAATCACCGGGTCACGTACGACTACGATAACCCCCCTTGGCTGCTACACTCAGTCTCTGTCCAAAGCCAAGCCTCTACACCACGAATTCCAACCCCTCAAAAACATACCCATAAAAAACTGGTTTATACTCACTATTTCTATTCCACATCAGTACCATTTTCAAGAGGGATATTCCACCGAAGACGGAACTGCCATCTTATGGGGGTTTTAAGAAATGTCAATCAGAATGTACCACACGATTAACTAAGTAATGTCACCAGTCCGGAAATGATAAAATCGTGTGACCCTTTCAAACTCTGTGTGAGCTGAAATTATTTCACGCCAACCATGTAACATACGACCATCATGTGTAAATCAGTGCAGGGTGGGAACCAGCGAAGACATCATTAAATAAATTATGCAGGCTTGAGCGTGACGTCAGGAGAGAAAAGAACAAAAAATGCTACTTTGCCGTCTACCAGCGAAATGAAAATAGAAATAAAAAAATGACAACACCCGGATGTAGAATTGAGGGGGTCGTTTCTTCGAGTCCGCAAAACCCGGCCGGCACTTTTCCCAAGGTTGGCGGCTTTAATAAGCCCAGTGTAAAATTTATGGGAATTTCCCTTGTGTCATTGCCTGGCACAGACCGGTTACTGCCATGTTTTTTTTAAGGGGTGCGGGGGGGGGGGGGGGGGGGAATGGCCGGCATGATAAGAACGACCATCCTCCACAATGCTTAGATCTGACCACGAGCAAGTTGAGGTCTGACGATGTGCTGGAACATCAAAGGCACCAAGGTAGCGACCACTGACTGGGGGCATTAAGGAAGTTTCCTTAGTCGCCTCCTTGAAGTACCAGGCCTCCGTGCTAAACTCTGAGAAGCCCCCTAAAATAATTGGAATTTTTTTTTCTTCCATACTTTTTGGATCGAAATCCCCCAGACAAGTTGTGTCACAGCATCCACTAAAATGTTTCTGACAAAAACAAAAGTAGGCCTACCATTTTCTAATGAAAAGTCCCTTTTTTCCCCTTTCTTCTTGCTTTGCCCTAATTTTCCCGACTGTTTTACCCGAATTCGGGGTGGGGCAACTTCCCCCTTCGCTCTGGCTCATACCTAATAATATGTCCAGAATTTGCATACTGTGGACAAAGTCTGCCGTTTCGGTTTTGCCCTCTTTTTCCCCCCAATACCAATGTTGTCTTCATTGCATCTGATGAAAGCTTATGGAGATAGTTAAAGTAATTAAAGTGCTGCATTTTTATAATTCAGTGACCGTGTGTCAGCGTTATAATGTTCCCCACACTGCACTGGGCTGGATTTCACAATAGCCGAAGGGGCGGATTCGGATCATGCGTATCAGTCTACCGGTAAGCTCTATACATCAAAGTGTGGTGTCACAATACATGACGATATTGCTTATCTTTCGAAACCAGCAGTCTGCTGAAACCACTGATCTCTCACTGACTGGATAGAGATCAGTGGCTGAAACTCTCAGTCAGATAAAAATTAATGATGACGCGATGAAAGGCCGTGTAAAAGAACTTATGGGACAGTGGAAGGGTCGAATCCCGTCCGGGCACTTCTGAGGTGAGGATCAGGAGGCTAGGGGTAGACATTATGTTAAATCAATGCATGCGATGGCTGAATGATCGGGTTTCCCTTTGTCTTTGAGGAACTAGATCGAAAAGTTCAATTGTTGGTCGTCACATTCCCACCAGACCACTGGCGTAGCCAGGGGGAGCAAACGGGGCAGCTGCACCCCCCCCCCCCCCTCCGTGGAACATCTTGCCCCCTCTGCTTGCCACCTCTCCCGTCAGCCTCTGGACACCTTGAAATTTGCTATAATCAGACAGTTTTAACTGGAGTTGCCTCCTCTACAAAAAAATTACTGTGTCCCTCCCTTTGCCCCCTGCAAACAAAATATGCTGGCTACGCATCTGCACCAGACCAGACTCACAATTATTTCTTTATGAGGTCGTCAACTCAAAAAGGCTGAATTCCTTGGAATTTGATTTATTTTTAGAAGTAGATTAACTGTTTCAACTTTGTAATTTATTGACGATCCTACAGAAATACATATTTTAAAGACGACGATGAAGGTCGGTTTGTACCACGAAAAACACACAATTCTTGGTAAAAGTTTTGGCTGCTGGTAGTCGATTTGATTTACAGACGCCCACTTTCCGCCCACCACCCATCGTGTCATCGAACCCGCAATAGACTTGCTTCAGGTCCCTCTTTTTAGACCTTTATCATGGTGCGGCCATCTTGATTTTCTCCCATTCAAACTAATGTAACAAACCGAGTCTGGAAGGGCAAACATTCTGGTTCCTTTTAGTACAATGAATACGAGCATCTATTACTGTTATTGGATACAGAGAACATGACCAAGATGGTGGCAGCATGATAAAGGTCTATTATGCTCTCCGTCTGAGCATTGATATAGTGGAATACCGCCCTCTTGGGGGTATTGCAGTGTACATTGACTTACCTGTGATTTTTTTGTTCTTGTACGTAGTATGATTTAGTAGTACGTTTCTTTGATCAGAGTTAATAACAGTAATTAAATCACTTCAAGTTGTAAACTAAATAACTCACCTTGTTTGGAAACCTAGTCCATCTCGCAATTTTTCCAGAAACTTTCATCAGTGATTTTGATTGCTGCGACTGGGTTTGCAAAACTTATGGGTATTATCATAATTATTTTATAACTGGAAAATATGTCAATGTATGTACCTCACACACAAAAATCCCATTACAGTATAAACTGAAAAATGCAAAACTTTTTGAAATGAAAAAAAAAACCATAACTTTTTGTTTGATTGAATCCTTTAAAAAAAATAAAGCTCACACTTCTGAATCTGAAAATAAAAATTACTGACGAATTATTATGAAACACAATTAGACGCATGGGTAGCTGGCAGTGGTGAGCCGTTGAGAAAAGTTAAAGTTAGAGCGCCCTCATGTGACTGTATTAGTCTCAAACACTGACCACCATTTTTGTATGGTCGCCTTGAGTATCACAACAACTAACAAACTGGCGTGCCGAAAGCTTTTTGATATTTTTATTAAAACAATTTTTTTATGAAGAATAAATTTATTTACTTTTTGTTTTGAGTAGTAAATTTTATTTATCATTAATATGGGTACAAATAATAAGCTGTAGTATTTTTTGTAGCAGTACTTTTGCCAACCATGGTTGTCAAAACTCGCGGCTGTAACGTTGCAAAAGATATGTCTATAGGGAGTGGGGCTGCAATTTTGGGCTGGTGGGGAGCAGTACAGATAGAAATATAAAAATAATACCGATACCAAACCACAGAATTATAATTTCCCACATTACTCAATAGTTTTACACCCTAAAAGCGGATTGGTTAAAAACAACCAAGATGTTGGTAGATATGTGTCCAACCAAGCTTAATCTAACCAAGATATTGGTTGGATTAAACATGATTTAACCAAAATGTTGGTAAGTTTACAAAGATTTGTTGTTAAATTACCCATTATATTGGTTAAATTGACCAGCAAGCTTGGTTGGACACATATCTACCAATACATTGGTTGTTTTAACCAATCTGTTTTTAGGGTGTAGGGTCACATTTCTTGGTGGGCACAACACTTTTAAGACAATCAGAGCAAACCAGAGTGGTTATTGTTTAGTTTAGTCAGAATGATTTAATGTTTTTATAAAAAGCTAATACAATTGCTGAAAGTTAGGAAACATTCATTCAAATAACGATCCATTTAAAACGCAAAAAAAAATGAAACATGACAATGTGATTCTTTCCCCCTGCGCTGCACAAATTAAATTGTTACCAAAAGCAGACACAAACAACTTAAAATCTTCTGATTGGTCAATTCAAAACAAAAAGTGTTATTGGGGAAAAAAATGAAACTTTTGATGTTTTTAATGAATGATTATTTTCAAAAGGTGAATGTATGGAAGTACAACCACATGTAAAAGTCGACCTAACATATTGTCACAATTCCATCTTTATTCTGAGTAACAAATTAATCATTGTATTGTTCACTAGCTAGCATTATTTGTTCAGACAGATCCCCCTTTTCAGATTCTAAGCGAATGATAAAATGGATTTCCAGTCAGTGTGACCAAAACGGTTGTATTAGTTATTCAAAAATAAAATATATAAAAATACAATTAGAACTACTTACAATTTAAACCTAGAAGAATCTATTTTTAATTAGTTTGCTCACTGAGCTAAAAAATAAAAAATAATTAAATAAATAAAAATGAATTACAATTTATGGTATAATGATAATTATTAAGCACCAACAAAAATCATTTCTAACTAATTAAAATAGCACCATTATTTTGTAGCCTAAAACACTGGAATAAACGTGTATATATTACAAGTTAGGACATGTGAGGAGCTCATTATTAATGCAGCAATAATGAGTATCAATTTGCATAGATTTGCATAGATTTGCATAGACCTTTGACAAGAGAAAACCAGCAAGAGTGTTTATAGTGAAGACTTTCAGAAAGAAGTATTTATAAACAAATGTTGCACAGTTTTCTTATTGACAGGTGTAAAACGTGCACCACTGTGTAAAAGAAAACTCTGTTTTTTTTGTTTACAATTTTGTAAATTAATGGTAAAAAAACCAAAAAACGTTTTGATTATCCTTTCCGTAGATAACTCTATAAATTTAAGTTTGGCCTATTGATATTATGCTCCCTATCATCACAAAAGTTTGTTGTAATGTGTAAGAGTATTTTACCTATTTCTTATTTTATTTCCGAGTCTTCATCTGTCCTGGGAAATTTCTCCTCTACCCTGGCCTTTTCGTCTTCCTGGATGTTTTTGTAAATTTTGACAAGGGTGCGTTATTTAGCCCTCTGTACAGAAAACTTACTCCCTGGTGAAGTCATTAATTCCCGCTACATTGGATTTTTGTTAACAAAATTATTTTAATTATTCTCTGTGTTGAACAAGTCCCCACTATCCTGACACACAGTTTTTACTTCAAACCCTGTTCTTTACCCAGCCTACTTTACTTTGAAGTGTAAACATTCAGTAAGGTTCACTGAAGTGATTAATTGACTAGTTAAAAAGTTAATCTAATTAGCCTAACCAAGTTAAAAAGTTAGCCACAATGGATGCCAATTATGCACGTTTAGCATAATTGAGAATGTTGGATGATTGAGCTGCTCATGTCCATCATGCTTTATTCTTCTTCGTCTTCTGCAATCAAACACACACACAAAATAAGAGATTTTTAGTTTTGTTATAAGTACCAAATTAATCTGACTGTGTAAGTATCGCGCGTATATTCGAATTGGGACCATTTTGGTCCCACACACATTGCTGTAACATGTAAAGGAAACAAAATCACGCGCTTGAACGGACCCTTATGTTCGAATACGCGCGAGACTTACACAGTCTATTTAACCCCTTGCGAAACAGGCTGTGACTCAAGCCAAATTGCCATCCAAGGCATCCTGGTGAATGTAAAACCACTGCTCCGGCCTAAAAACAAAAATCCAACCTGGCTTCATGATCCAACACCAATTAATCAAAGTTATCACCTGTTCTTGCCAAGGTCAAAAAGATAGAACCAAATCTTCTTGCTTATAACTAAGGTGAACAACAGACAACAGGTGGGTGAGTACTCCATTTCAATCAACTGTCACAAAATCAACGATTGGTGGGCCAGAGAAAGGGAGGAGGTATGAAGCTTTTTTTCACTCACACGCCACCACCTTCTCTTTGACTTTTTGATTTTAAGTTTGCCTTCTGTTGAAAGCTTCCATACTTGAGTAGCCTACTACTTACTCATGTGAATGCATTGTCTATTTTTCTCCTTCTGCATTGTACTTTTTTGAAAATTCAGTTTTGCATTCATATAATTATAATTAAAACTTGATTAAATTATTTATTTTGAAACTTGGGGTTTCCGTTGTTTTCTGTCTTAAACAATTCGTTGTCAGATGGTGGTTTGACGATGATATGAATAACTTCACAATTCCAGCAGTGACATTCTCTCACCTTCTACGGGAGTCTCCTTTGGTACGACGTTCAAGAAGACCTCAGCCGCACGTCGCGGGATACCCTCGACCTCATGCACCTTCAGACACTTGTTCCATTGCTCCAGGCTGATGGTTCTGCTTCCCTGGTAACATGCGCTGAAGAAGTCATCCGCGCAGTGCTCCAACGGCATCAGGCCGTAGCGGAACTCGCGCAGATCGCGACGATCCAACAGTCCGTCATGTTTGCGGTCAAGGAGATCAAACTTCCACTGGAATGGGTCAATGACGCTATTTTAGTTCAACTAACATTGATTAGGCCTACATCAATTTACTTTCCTTCAAAAAAGGGATAATACCCAAAGTACTATCTCAAAAATTAAACCGTTTCCTTTATTAACATAATTTCTATATTATCCACTTTTTCAACAAAACAAACGAAAACAGATCACGTATCAACTTCAACAAAAACCGCTTATAAAACATTATTACTTATCACAGATTTTGTCATAGAACGTTATCATTCATGATGCAATTACCTTGCATGTTTTTGTTGCACACAGTTTTCAAATAACTTAACCAAATCAAGGCATAAAATAGACTGACCCTCTTGAGTATAATATATACCAGTATCCATTATTGAAAATGTCAGACGGGGGCCAAGACTGATGATGAGGTTCATACCAAAAATTATAGAGCGCCGAAGGCGCAAGATGGGGAACTAGGGCTTTATCTATTGTTAGTTTCGGCAAGTGAATGCTTTGTTTCCCATTGATAGCAATGGTCAATGTCTGCACTGATCTACACTCTGATTATTGTTGTATCAATAGAGCCACTTGCCGAAATGGCGTCAACTTACTTTCACGTTTCAGCCAGAGTGCCCCATCTTGTGCCTTCGGCGCTCTATAATATTTGGTTCATTACCTTGGCTAGTTTCTCCCTTGCAGTGTTAGTCAGTTTGCGGATGCTGGAGTCAGGGTTCAACGCCTTCAGCTCGTCAATCTCTCTGAGGTGCAGGAACCACTCCAGGAGACGATGAGGGAATTCATCCAACTCGGACTCCGAACATGGATCCTGAGAGGCTGAAAGTATTCAAACATAGTGGGAAACCTTTACTCTAATGATTTGCAAAGAAAGGGCTCAGAAAATGTCTGTTGAATTGAGCTGAATTGTCTCATTAGAGCGCCACCTATTGGCAGGTGGAGTAGGAGAGGCATGTACAGCTGAATGGGCACAACCATCAACGCCCTTGTGCCCTTACACTCACCAACTTATGGGGCACTTTACACAATGGAACAATGCTACCCCACAAGGTTTTCTTTGTTCTAGTGCTACCCACAGAGGAATTCTTCAGAAAAGGGAATAATAGAACAACAATAGGAGGACCCGTAACTGCAATATGTAAGGGTGCGTGAGCTATAATGTGAAGAGCGGGAACAGTCTGCACAATTTGTTCATTTAGTATAGTTATCATTCTATATTATATTCAAGCTGATCTCTTCCATAAAATCACGTCATTTCACGACAACTCCATTTACGTACTTTCATCGCTTTGTATGTAATCTGCGTTTTTGCGATCCCCAACGCTTCGACAATGACCTTGAAAGAGCCCGTAATTTTAATAGCCATCACGTTTTCGAACCGTGTAGCCAAAAGATTGCTTGTGGGCAACTGTTTCACTTGATTCATAAATATTGGTGTATAACTTATAGTTATATTCCATGTAAATTAAAACATTTATTTTAATTTTTTGTATGTACCTACGGCTCAAATTAATAAGTTTGCCACTTTCACACTTTCTTTGTATGTATTTAGCGGCGCACAGTCACCAGCGTGTGATCTGATTGGCTACGCGCAAAAGTAATTGCGCCCTCTGTTGCCCTGGTATCGTTTAGGGAATGAGTCATTCAACTCCCCACCCCAAAGGAGATTATCACAGCAATGACAATTGCACTGCAAAAACTGGGGTGTTAAATTGATTCTCTTGGTATCTATATGTGACAATACCGACGTGGTGTTTATCCCCATTGCTTTATCATTGATCAAAATTAACACTATGTTGGTGTTGTCATATATAGATACCAAGAGAATCAATTTAACATCCCAGTTTTTGCAGATTTTTCATTTATTTATAGTAAACATTAGTCATTTTAGTTTTACTCTTACACCGATGAAATATAAAACACTTTAAACTCTTGGCTTTCCCGAGTCCTGTGGAAAACTCTTACAGGCAACTTGGGTGGGATTTTGGATGAAATGACTAAATAAATATACCATTAAAGCAAAAATAAACATGCATCTGTAATGTAGTAGACAGCCCCACAAATAAACTCACTGTCAGTGAAACAGACACGCAGACGTTGGGAAGCGATAAGTACTCTGTCCCATGTGTTCAATTCGGAATGCAATTAACCCTTCCTCCATGGTTCACCCACTGATGTGTCCTTCCATCTTCTCCTTGGAGATGTTTGGCATTTCTCAAATAGTGTTCTCATGTTAAGTGATATGCGTAGTTCAGTTAAAGCAAGGAGGTTCTAAAAATGACACTGTTGAATGCACACTGAATGATATGATAGATGGACGTAGGTTTGGAATCAATGCTGTTCTATAACTTTTGATTCATCACACAAAACACACATTCTTTGACAATACAAGAGCAGTATACAAATCTACTGCCACCAAAACCTGTACCTTGAATGTTTGTATTTGGAAGTCTTCTATATAATACAGAAAGTTGTTAACAGTCTGTGGATCCATGTTACGATGCACTCTCCTGCCCAACTCCCCTGCCCACAAGATACCACAGGAGACAGTGAGGCGTAATAAGCCTGCAGTGGTACAAGCCATGCGGTTGCCACGGTAACCAGCTGTAACATGAGAAATCCACGCACCTGAAGCTAGCTCATACCATCATACAGGTAGGAAATAGATTACCTACCTATAAAAGTGCGGTACTTTGTGGCAATCTGTGGTACCCGCGGGGGGTAGTGAAATATTCAGTAACTATCAGCCATTTATGGCTGTTTACGAAACCATAGCTTGGGCTTGGGCTTGGGCTTGGGCTCAGGCTCTGTCAACTATTTAGAAAATGTGTGCTTTTCTTATGGGGCTTCAAGCAGGAGGACCGTGTGGAGCCCAAGCCCAAGCCGTGGTTTCGTAAACGGCCTGTGTAACAAACGGGGCAACTACTGATGCTTTCCCACTGCGCTTTTTATTGTGTGACCATCAAATGATGGTTTCGTTTTCTTTAACTAAGAAGATCCGATCAAATCACTCACCGACACATGGCTTCTCGTAAGCCAATGGGTAAGACCTCTGTTTCTTGCATGCAAACAGACGTAGATGACACAAACTGTCATACTGCTTGCCGTAGACGCTGCATACTGGCTTGACAATGTCCGGGCAAGACTCTGGGCATTCGCAGACCGGCTGCAGTATGCCGTCGATCTCTTTGCTGATGCAGATGGCGTAAGAAGGCTTCTTGCACTTGTAGCCATAACAGGGATCATCGTCAACTATAAGATAAAAAACAAAATGGTAAAAAACAGTTTCAACATTCCGTACTTTTTAAAATTACTATCAATCTGCTCTAACATCGTAGCACTCATTTTTCCCCTTTTATTTTTTCCTTCCTTCGTAATTTCAAAAGCTGATTCACAACATCAGTTGCGATCGTCCTCAACCCAAACTCCCTAGGCTTTTTGTTTTACTGCTGTCCTTCCTCACTCTAACAAAATCCAACGCCATATGGTAACTCAGCAGTAAACTGATCAGATTATATGGTGGTATGTCTGATCCCATGTAAAGCATAATCAGTGACCAGTGCGGTCCTCGGTCCCAACAGTCAATTAAAATAACTGTAGTTGTATTCGGATGGGTTGGGGTGCTCAGTGGCATAATCAGACATTGTCATCTGGGTGGGGGGGGGGGGGGGGGGGCGGGTGCAAAGACATTTTTGCCCCCTGCCCCCCCCCCCCACCTCTTTTTACACCACTGTTGGGGTGGTAAGGTTTAAAGTAACATTTTTCTTTCTTCAAATGACACTCAATCATTTAAGACTCGATGAATCATAAAACAGGAAGTATGCAATCTTGAAGCTTTCTCTATGACGATACCCATCATTTAATCTTAAAGAGGGGGAGGAAGCTTATATTAAGTGGGGTGGAAGCGCCTTGGGATTACTGTCAACTTGAAGGAAGCGTTTGGTTCAGATGCTTGACAACCAAGTGCAAGGTGAATATATCAAAACAGTTTCCAATTAGAAATCCGAACACAAAAACATGTACCTAACACGAATAAAATTAATGAAGAAATCAATCTGTATTGATCACTCACTATATGATATTGTCAAGAGAAAATGAAGTCTAAAATTCCCCAACTCTGGCAACCCTTTCACACTACTTTAAAAGTGGTCTACACTTTTACAACAGAAATCCTTTCTGGGTGGGGCGAGGTAAAAATAATTTGCAGATGATGGCTTCCAGCTATGTGGACCTTTCACCTTATAAAACGCCACAGACTGAAGCTGTCTGGATTAAGTAATACTTATAGACTTGTCGAAGTTCGTCAGAAGAAATCGTGACTATTTTCCCCGATCGTAGGTACGGGACATGACTGTATGAACAGTCTTAAAAAACTAGACTGAGGAAATGATGACCAGTTTCAACTTTGTCAGGTAGCCTTGTTAAAGACAACAAAACACAAGAGTCTGAAACTTTGAAATGCCATTGAGCTCTATATGCAAACTAAATCTGTCTGTACATCAAAGAAAGTCCCACTCGACAAAATGGAGAACAAAAAAATAATTCAAAAGGGGTGGGTGGGTGTACCTCCACTATTTTCACCGATTGAAGAAAAAAAAATGAATTGAAAGGCAAATAAAGCAAATTCCTAATTTTCAAAATGGGGAAAATTTTGTGTGTCAACCTGGGTAAAACACTTCTGAGCTGTCCTAAATCTAACCAGAGAGCATGCCATTTTTAACAAATTCCCCGGGCCCGCTTTAGGGACCCGGAGTCCAAACCAGACAGCGCCCCTATTTTTGAGATGGCAATGTGAGTACACACGACACTTTATGAGGCCGCAAGAATAAACCAATAAAATGGATTTCTCTTTATACTCTTTAAAACATCTACAAATCATGGGAAAAGTGGCCAAGAATAGCCTCAGATTGCACCACAAAGCATCTAGAATCAACTTTTTTTCCCGCACTTTCTTTTGAAGCATTTTATATGAATCTGGCGCTTTAAAAAGTTAAACTTTAAAAAGCTAAACTGTGGTACAGTTGTATAGTCTCCCTATAATTGAAGCATGATTGACAGTAGTGACTATTAAATTGTACAACACGAACAGTTTCAATTGGTGTCAGATTATCCTAAGGAGGCATAAGTTCCCCCCCCCACACACACACATGCCCAACCCCCTTCAGAGATAACTCAATTTAGATTAGCTCCAGGGATCAATTACTCACTCATTCCTATGGGATCTCCAGTCCCCGGTGGTTCACAGTCTGTGGTTACATTGTGGTCTGGGGTATTTATAATGTAGGCTTTTTTCTAGGTTATAATCACCCACTATTATAGCCTCCCAGCGCAAGCAACTTTGGTATGCATGGGCGAAAGGGAAAGTAATTTTTCTGTGGTGAAGTTGTGACTCGTAACTCACAATAGACTATAGTAATGACATTATTTATAATCTTGTTTTTCTTTGATAATACAGTAGATCTTATAAAAGAGTTTTATTTTAAACAATCTATTAAGTTCATATAAACATTAGACCATTTTACTCTATAGAAAATTAGGATAAATTCCAAAATTCATTTCAACAAATGTATTTATTTTTTGTGAAGGACGAGAAAAAAAACTGTTTAAAAACTTATTTTGCATGAGAGTAACTCTTTCACAAAGTAGGCCTATTTTGAACTTTTTGAGAACACCCTTTCGAGGAATAGACCTAATTTTGATGTTGTTTATCTAAATTTTTCAAACCATAATAAAGAATACCTGGTTCTGCTGCCCAAATTTGGCCCTCCATTTCGAAAGGCAACCAGAGACGGTGAAGTAAAAATTGACCCAAGTTTGAGAAGACTTGCTCAAGGGGCCGTCTGGTCTCAGTTTCAGTAAGTCATCCTCTTGAGGTGTTTTAGAATGAGCTGTTGGGTCGGTCACCACGGTCACCAAGGGATTGAATCAACTTTACTGATTGTGATATATCATTACCAGCGACACCTGGTCTCAGTTGTTTGGACAATACCTCATACCGAAACCTTAACCACTAAAAGTGAAGTCATTGAAAAATACATTTTAAAGGGTCACTTCAAGCTTCAAGGCAGGGGTGATGGGAGAGGGGGCCCCAGTCCCCTTGCCCTGACCCTGACCCTCAAACCAGTCTAGTCATTAGAGTGATTGTAGACTGATGTTTCAAGCACAGCCTGTATTACGATATATTGCTAAGAAATTGGCCCAGAAAATCTGATGACAAACGGTACAATTCCAGGCCAAACATTTTTCGACTTCGAGGGCTTCATTCTCACAAGAATCTACTCTCTGTTAAATCACTGTTTTCCCCCCAAGAAAATAATGACATGCCTGGGTGATGAATGGGCCTATGGCCGGTGTGATCATACAAGACGAAGGAATATTGCCATACACGGCCGAGAAACAAGTTTTCACAATTTGGAATGATCTCACTCCGGACATTAATCAACAGAGAACCCCTTTAATATCCCTGCACCACGAAGATCTCTGGTATCAGGCATAATGGATCAGGGTCTATATTTAGTCCCGCTTGGCCACACAAGTCTTGATAACCTGCGGGTACTTCTGATATGTGAGCCACGACATCAAAACAAAAGTTTGAAATAACTTGATAAGAACTCCCTAACAAAAATATGCCAATAAAATGGGGTTTCAAAACAAAATTATATGAATCATTGGATATTTATGTGGTTTGATCATTTTACAGCAATTGTATGGGGAAATTATTTGTACTATTAAAACTTGTTGTGATTACATAGTTCTGGTGAAGATACCAAAATGTGCCATAAAATCAAACTTAACCATTGTGACCCACCAAAAGACGGAGGAAAACTGTTCACTTATACAGCCGGTTAATTATTTGCCTTTCAACTTTAAATAAACACCTAATATAATCTAGTATCATTGATCTTTTACAAAAATTTCCAAATACAAATTTCGCCTGATGCTTGTATCTATTTTTGCACTGACCATAGAGAACTTGGCCTAATTTCATGGCGCTGCTTACCAAAGAATTATGCCGTTACGCGTTGCCCTGCACTCTAAACACCAAAGTGTTAAATCAACACTTAAAAGAGTTCGGTCAGTGACAATTGAACACTTTGACAAATTGAAGAGTTGAGTTTACACTATTATAAGTTAAATCTCAGCTTCTGAAATGCTATACTTTAACACTAGTATATAGTTGAATCTAACTTTATATAAGTGTTGTCCCTGCTCGAACACTTTAAGTGTTGATTTAACACTTTCGTTTTTAGGGTGGGTAACATGTGTATTCCTATGGGCTGCAGGAAGGCATAAGCTCAACTCCACGGGAAGCAGTGCCATGAAATTTGGCCCTGATCAAAGTAGTTGTCACACTGTGTGAAGACTACTGTTGCAGCTCTGGCCAAACCAAGTTGCAATTGCGCATTACAGTGAAGTTGGAGAAGAAGAAAAATCCACCTCCTTGCGTTTCAACTACAAAATGACCCAAGTCATACACAATATGAACTCAATTATACATCTGACTACCACCTGGGGTCAGACGTGGACATAAATCTGCAGGGTTGTATTGGTTTTTATAGATGGGGAATAATTTACAACAGGTTAGGTGTCAGCTGTTTGTGACCTTTGCATTAGTGGGTCGAACCACAGATCGAGCAACAATAAGCAGAAACCAGTCACAAAATGGTACATGCGAAATGGTGTTTTGGCTGGTAACCTTACTCTGGTAAGCACAATTGTTTAGTGGTTAGTTACTTTATGTGCTTCTTCAGCTCTTTGAAGTTTGTCCCTTGCATCTCTGAAGGCCTTGTCATTGAGATCATTAAGTACAGCCAGGGACTTGGGGTGACCAATCTGCATGCAGCAGGAACATTTAAGAGGCACAAAAGACATTTGTCCCATCCCAAAGAAAACTAAGTGAATATTAAAAATGTGAAGGTTTTTCTACACAGTGTAGATATTCTGGAACTCGTTACCTTTTAATTGCCTTTTGTGAAATGGCCCTTGAATGTATTGAATTCATAAAAGGAATTGCATGAAATAACAATAAAAAGCATAAACAAATACATGAATTATAACTATTTTTTTCAAATAGTAAATATTCTCAAGATTTATAACACAGCCTAATAATAAATTTGCACTGATTTCTTTTTCAGATCACGATTTCAGACTTCTGTATAGTAAAGAATTTTGTGGGCAGTAAGAGTCTGTCAGTGGGCATGACCTCATTTCAAGGCTCGGCTTCCCACATAATCTTTAACTTGTAAGGCCTGTTAAGCACCATGAGCCACAAGAGCAGAATTCTGCAGTGGGCAAAGGAGCACAAGATTCTGTGGGCTGCAGGCCTATAGGCACAGAATTCTCTCGGTGGATTATTAGCGCAGAGTGCACCTGATTGCTACTTGTAACCTCTTTCCCATAAAAGCATTTAAAACCAACTTTTGTACAAACACCGAACTGAATGGCCACGGGCTTTGTGAAAACAAAATTCCAATTGAATGAATAAATCGGAAGGGACAAGGAAAATAAACCGAAACTTCTGGTAAGAACAACACATGTGGCTACTTCTAGCTGAACGGGTGAACAACAAAATAGAGTTGTTTAGGTTTGGGCTTGAATCATCAAAAGGTGGAATTCAGAGAGTTTATGTTTGGGTAGATTGACCTTCAGGGGGTGTTATCTTGTTTTATTCAGTGTTAACAATTGTTTGACACCACAGAGTACGATGAATGAGAAGGATGGAGGAGAATATACCTTGTCCCATGAGAAATAATTCATGTCAGAAAGAGAAAGATGGGTAGAGATATTGATTTTGTCACCCGAGTCGATGAATGGGACTTTAGGGGAAGAGGAAAGGAAAACAGACATGACCAAATCAAATAAATACATCAAGCATAATTCACACTGAGGGCAAAGTAAAAAGCCACTTTTTGTATGTCTCGTCATTATTATGATATGAAACGGTTCTTGACAAACTTCAACAATATTCTGACACTGCATGGAAAAATACAAAATAATGTGACCTAGAAAGTGTACTACGCCATGCTCAAACTCAAAAGGTGCTTTTAAAATGGTACCATCTTAATAGTTCAAACATGACCTATATATTCACATAATTTTGTGAGTAAAAAAAACCCCTCAGCATTTCCAGGTAGCCCTTTTACTTCAAACATCTCCAAGAAAGAGTTCGGCTACAAGGCTTTCTGCCCATGGAAATTCTTTTCTCTGTGATTTGCTAACTTAGTGCCTCTTTGAAATGTTGTAATATAAATTTCTCTTTCCCTAAAATTTTTTTTTTTCAGGTCTGCACTCAATAAATCTTTTCATACTTATAAACTATATTAAAAAATACTAATAAATAAATAAATAAATAAATAACTTTTTGACTGACTGATTTATGAGAAAAATAATGCTATTCCTTCCTTAGGCCTCTCTGTCTAATGACATTCTTCCTATATACATTGATCATATCTATCATCTTGTTTACTCATGCGACAGTCATTCCAAATGTCTTGAAACCAGACACCACACACGCCCCCCATGCCTATTCAGTACATGCAGTCATGTACCGTCCCACAAGTTTATATTTAGAGCTTTCCAAACATTTATCCCTTTTTTTTATCTTGGTGTACTTTCCCAAAGTTACCATCGCTGGGCCATTAAAGTGTTACTGTTAGACCTAATATGAAGGAAGCGGATTGTTTCAATTACAAACACAAACAGTTCCTCTCAACTGGAGGCTGTTAGATTAGGTCATTGCGCTTTAGATGACCGCTTCCTGGGTCTATGGGACTTCATAGTTTTATGTCCACTAAGTTCACTATTAAACAAGGACCACAAAATGAAGGCTTTGGCGAAATATTTGATGTTGAGTGGGCCTACTGATGATAAAGGCATGTGTTATCTGCCCTAAATAAAGAAGTTTGGAATCACTTTTCAAACCCGCCCCTGATATGTCTGAACCCTTTTTTCCTACCAGGCCCGCCGTGGTTGGTTAAACTATTTTTTTCCACCAGGCCCGCCATGGTTGGTTAAATTTTTTTACTGCTGTAGGCATGCACCAGACTAAAACTCCACTCAGAAAGACAGACCCACGGAGTCTTGTCTAGTCTTGCCCATATCCATGACACTTGACTCATTTATTTAGTCTGCCTCAAAAACTTGGCTTTTTGTTGCGCTTACACGGTCTGACATTTTGTGCCTGACATTTTTTTTTAATCTTACAGCCGTGATTTAACCGACCTAAGGAACGGAATGCAGACAATGACAAAGGTGTCCAAGGAAAAGGCTATAATATACACGGCTAGACAGTTGGGTGTTCCACCTCCCCCAACCCAAAATAAGTTTTTTTTTTAAACATTGGATGTGTAAACCATAGAGTTAAGCCTTGGGCAAGTACCAGACTAGACTGACATCCAGGGAAACCGATTACTCAACAGTTGATATAATTTTTTTTTTTTAAATCACAGACGAGAAATTTACTAGTCCTGTGAGTAAAATTATACATTTTGACAAATGACAAGTCTAAGAGAAGTGTGCACAACAATGGAAACTTGAATCATGGTCGAAGGATGCATCCCTGTTCCCAACAGCAATAAGGAATACAGGTTCTTGCTGCACCAAAAGGCTGTTTGACTTTTCAGCCTCAGTTCCAGTAACATTGATTTGAATGGGAGGAAAACAAGATGGAAATGAAAACCCCACTCCTGGAAAATAAGAGGTGCTAAAGCCAAAACTTGTTAAAATAGTGGAATAGTTGTTATTCTAAATTTAGATTTCCTAACCCTAACTCCCTATAGTGATTTTACTACCATAGGATCCGTCCTCTCACTCTACTAACAAAATCCAATACCATTGTGGTAACTCAATCTGATCCCCACGTAAAGCATAATCAGTTTACTGGTGCATTACTCACCAGTCAAACCGAATCAAACAAAACACGACGTTTGATTTTGATGGGTTGGGGATGGTCTGGGGTGTATACTTAAGCACAGGGACATTTATATTATTTCCTGACAAAGATTTCTACCCTAGGTTATCGAAGCTCACGTAATACAAACCTTCTACAAAATTATATGACATAATTTGTTTATTAGTGCAAGCCACCACTTGTGCATATAATCAGTTCCTGCTCAGCCGTTAGAGCAGCAGTCAGCTGCACTGACTGTGTCACAGGATATGTCCCCATTAGGGGGTTACCCACCAGCCTTGAGGCATCACAGCTGGTCATTCCAACAAGAGACCTAACAATTCTCAAAAGAGACCAGGGGTGTGATCATGATGTCACACTAGGGACACCAAGGTCATTCTAATAAGACCAAACCTGAAAACCCTGTTATTAAAGGTAAAATATAGGCTTGGTAAAAAGCTGGCAGTGCAGTGTTCTTACTTTGTGTGAGTCAATATATACATGTACATGAACAAAACAAACCTGTGAAAATTTGGGCTCAATCCGTTGACCGAGTCAGGAGAAAAAAATCCATGCACACTTTTCAGCATGTATAATTATTGTTACAACCGAAATTAAAATCGGGGTCTTCAAAGTATATTTTCAGACAGAAATATTTCCATGGAAGATTGGTACTGGTATGAACTTCATAATCAGTAAGTTTTCAGACTGACACTAATGATACAAATTGACGAATACCAATCCTGTATTCTATCTACATTGAATGATTTGTTTCCCATTTCGATTCCGGCACAAAGTGATCTTTAAAGTGAATGTTGCATCAGTTCTGCTTCACTTTGGAGCATAAATTGATGGTATTAGTGAAATTATTGGGTGTCAAGTGTGTTACTTTTGTATTCATTGTCAAAATTGCAGAGCAATATTTGCCCCTCCACTCGCCCAATCAACACGCCCCACCCCAAAACAAATTGTGAAAAAAACGAAACAAAAAACCCAAGAAAATAGTAAAACAAATAATTTACAAGTATGTTCATTTTTTTTTTGCCCTTAACTATTCAGGGTGTTGGGCAAAAACGTACACCGTATTGTTCTTTTATACCTGAAGCCAATGTAAAACATTTGAATTCACACACACTGCCAACCCTGAGAAAAATCTGCCTGCCTGTCCCCCCAAACCCCCGAACCATAAAGGAGTCTTACAAATTTTACCCAATGATTTTTTCAGCTTTCACTTGGCCTGATGGGAGCATAATACACTGTTTGACCACCAATCGATAATTTATACCGAAAATCTGAAGGCCAGAAGTTCAAAGTAAGTTAACGTGTGAGGATAAAGGCTTAAGCAGGCAAAGCTTAACCTTTGCACTGCTCGAAGTACTGCTTAACAGAAAGACGTATTTACTTTTTGATCTGCAATGATGTTTGTATAAAGACTGACTGGTGAGGTAAACATTCTACTGGTACTTCAAGACAGATTAGCTTATATTATATGAGATCATCGATGATTGAGAACCAAAGATATTACATTTGTGACTTGCTTCCAAATCAGAAGTAAGTTTAAACTTTTTTTTATAACCAATGTAGAACAATTTTCGTATTCCATTGGGACACTAGCACATAAATGAATTAAAGTTTCCAAAATGTCCCAAATCTTTTGACTAAGGCCGTGTCTAAATTGGCGGCTATGGCTACGGTTGGATCACCGTGTCATCATACATTGAAGTATAGGACGTCACTGACAACACTCTTAGCAACAGCCATAGCCGTAACTGCCAATTAAGATCCAGGGCCAGATTTAGTGTTCCGTCAACCTGGCCACCGGTGTTCCATCAAGCTAGTGTGCCCTAGGCCCTCGGCCCCAGGGCCAATTTCATAGCACTTTTAACCGCTGGATTTCATTACAATGTATTTACATGTACATTCTTTTATCACTCTGCTGCAACATTTGTCAGGTTCCCTGAAGACCAAATGGCAAAAAATAGCTCCAAGTCTCATTTCACCCAAGGGTGCCAGACTATTTTTCCTTCCAGCCTCAGTTTGGTCACACCGATATATGTATATAAGAAAAACAAGATGGCGGCATCGTGATAACGGTCCATCGAGGTATAGCTGAAGCTTTCCCAAAGATTATGTGTGTAAATGTGTGTGCCTGAGAAATGCTCTGCTATATTTTTGTAAGCTTCCTATTTTTTGTTTGCCCCCAAAATGTTTCGTAGACCCCAGCCACAATGACTACTGGATAATCTGGCCCTGGTCGTATCTGCTTAAGGTCTTTAACTCTACTTGAATTTATAGCAGGTACCATAATCTGCTTTTGATCTACAACTTGTTTGCTATAATAGCTGTATGGGAGAATTTTCCGGTGGTGATTTATACAATTGCCTGTGGGATGGATTTACTCTGGAGTGGTAAAAATCCGGGCCAAATCTTGACAGGCCTAGCGTACATTTTCCCAGACAGCCCTGGTCACGCACCAAGTCAGTTTGTTCCTTCCTCCAAGATACGAGGTTCTTGATAGTAAAAACTACAGACGGCCCAGAACAGAGACAACAATTTCCTTGCAGGAAATATAAATCGGCAGTTGATGACGCACTGTATTCTTTGTCTGCCCAATGTGTTTATGTCTCATTCTCGATTGTCAATCAGACAATGATCTTGTTTGTAAGTACATTAAGTCAATTGCTGTTGTTACGACAGATTTCTTACACAATATTTACACCAATTACATATCCATCGACAAACAGCGCTGTGTGAAAGTTAATACACTGACTTAGTGTTACAAGGACGATTAAAGTATTGAGTTGGCCAAAACAGTTATGCCTGTTGGTCGTTAAACCTCTGACTGGGAATTTAACCTTGTTATGCAAAGATAGACTATCATTGGGACTTCCTTTTTCATAATGAACAGTATCGGGAATGTTGGCAAACCTTTTTACTAAAGGCTTATACTCTTTTTTTTATGAATTAAGATAAGGAAGTGTTTGAAATGTCAACAAACCTCTGCACTTGCTTATGCTCTTGATATAGTATTTTTTTCTCTCCAAAGTTAAACACTCTGCGTTGTAAATACAGTCGTAAATATCAGTAAACTTAAGATTTAAAGAGAAGTTTCCACTGACTGAGTTATACCCCTTCATAAGTATGCATTCATAGACTGGGTGAACCGTACTAAGTGACAAACTGTACTACTTTACTACTGGTACCCATACTACTCTCTTTGAATCAACATAAGGTACAACATTGAGGACAATGGTAAAGCTGCTATCAACTGTACTCGAAATACTCTGTTTGAAATCAAGATAACTTTTATATAAGCACTGTAAAATGTTTCAGCAAAATCTGCCATAAAACGAAAGATACATTTCTGATCCCTTGATTGCATGCGTAACCTTGTCTCAATTTAAGACAAATTTGTTGGAATTTCTTCAGGCACACAAGCAGGAACTGCGCCCAGCGCCAGTGACTTTATTAGAAACCATGGAGTAAAATAATATGGACCCAGTGTTTCAGGCGGTCCACGCACGCACTACAGACCCCCTGTAGGTCTTAACCCATAAAATGACCTCGCCGGCCCGTCCCACACTGCCCAACTATTACATATATATTGCGAGGAACTGCGCAGTATTATGATTAATGTCCAACATATGGTGACTTCCTTGGTGTGAGAACAATATTGGCATTTCCCACCAGTACGTATATGTTCCTACTATTTATTGGACCATTATCTTAGGCTTTGCTCTTAGATAAAAAATGGAGGTAGATGAAATCACTACAAATAATTATTATAGCACAATTTCGAAAACAAATGGTTGCAAAATTCTTCATGTAGTACTGCAAATCTTTTACAAAACTAGTAGTTTTTTACTGTGACTCAATCAATTTTTTTCAAATAATTTTAAACTGCCATAACTGTTTCCTAACTCCATATGAAAACTTTGAACTATTTTGCTGTAGATGGGCAACCAAGCTTCTCATTTAATACAGAGCATTAAGACACCTTCTGTACAAAAAAGAGTGACCTTGTGCATTCCATGGCATTTCGTGGCAGGCAAGATACTTCACATTATGGGAAATGTTACATTTCTGTATCATAATTACTGCATAAAATCCAGACTTGTAAAAACAAGAGCTGAACGGGTTTTAAGATGTGCTTCCTTTCTTCATATTCAAATTTGATAAAGACACCTGCGATACAATTTCTATAAAATATAAGATTTTTATATTTTCCTCCATGGAGCTTGTGTACAAATTGTGCCTGCAGGAAGTCCAGGCTCTGTGTGTCTTTTGCAAACGTGATGTCACAGGTTACATGGTGTACACACGTAACGGTAGAATAGGAATGGTGTGTCCAAAGGACACCCAGACAACCCTCTCACTTTGGGTAACGACACTCCTTTTGGGCAACGACACCCAACAGCACGCAGATATTTGACCTGCAATCGGCTAGTACCGTATGTATGCCCTTACAAACATCAATTAAAGGTGTATACTTGATCTATCATTTATACGACATTACTGTTTAAACTTACCATCAATCTCCTCACTATCTTCTACATTCCCTGCCACTTCATTATCAAGCTCCTGCCCGGCTACCTAATAGTTGATCAAATAAAAATATCAGAATTTTAAGAAGATGTGCCAATATACATGGCTCAGTACAAACAACATGACCAATAGCGTTAACTAAACAGAACGCCCACCAACCAGTACAAAAACAAAAATCCAAAACAATGTAACCTGTGAAAAGTTTCATTGCAAACAAGAATTGCTGACGTTTTGAGAAAAAAAAACACGTTTTCTTGGATAATACTTGAGTGAATTCCAGACCTAAATATACAAGTTAACCAAAACATAATTTTCTTTAAAATGACAGCTTTTTGAATGGATGTTTTTCAGAATGACAAGTACAAATACCAACCTTACACCATGTGAGCTTTTAAAAAAACGAGCTTTAAAGAAAATGTATGACTACACTTTATATTTCATGATTTAGTGTTTATCAGTTATTGTCATATGAACCTTTTTCACTGCACTTTGCAGATCAAGCTCAAAATGAAACTACAAGACGTGTATGTCATCAGATAAGATTTTATTTTGACTGTCCGATTTATTTTGTGTCACTAAAACAAAACAAATCAATAATGATCAGTTACAGTATATCAAACTTTAATAGTCATTGTTCTCGACTTGTAGATAAAAAATAGCACAACCTTTAGTTGAAAAATTAAACATGAGATTGCATTTAAAAGACATTTGTACGATTTTGTTTATTTAAGAAAATTGAATTACTGCACCTGTCTATCCAAAATCCCAATATACATTATAATTCATGTGTTTATCAAAATTGTTTTCAAATGTTATCATGAAGAACATCATGGGAAGAGTGCTGCATCAAACCAACAAATTTTCACTCACCACGACACAAAAAAATTACACTTACCTGGGTAAGTGAGATACTTTTTTGGTCTTGGAGCATATTTCTAAACTTACCAATAAAGAGGCTAGCACTACGAGCAACCAGCTGTAGTTCATTTTGACTGGAGTTCCTGGTACACCAAAAATAATGCCCTGCTGTGTGGTAAAAGAAAAGATAAAAGGAAACAAATCATTAAAAACATCAGTCAGTCTTTTCGGTTACTATAGACTTTTTCTTCACTTCACACATTTAAGAAAGTGAATTCATCAATTTAGACAATTGATGAAAGAGCATAATGGCATTGAAATCGAACCCTCTTTTCTCTAATCCCGTGCACTGAGAATTCAACATTATTTTCTGGTGTTTTAAAGGTCCAAGTTATTTAATTAATTTGTTAGAGCCAAGAAGTGCAATAAAGAACGGCACAGGTCCAAATCAAAAGTGTATCACATTTTTTTAAAGGATTCAACAACTGCATGGAATTAGAGGGAGTGCTAGAGGCTGAGGAGCAGTGAGGAGGGTTGCCGCGAACATTTGCCAAGTGCTCGTTAAAGGCCACGGACAAAGAAGACAAACACACACAGTTTTAAAGATGAATAATTACTATTTTAATAATTGCGAAGGTTTCTGTTACTACGATAGTTGGAGAAAAGATCGCGCCGACACAATATGCAAGACTGTTTTTATACCACTCAAAAACTGACCGTGCCGCCATGAAGCAACGCATGCATTTGTCCATGCAAAATCCTTCAACTCAATCAAACCATAGAGAAAGGAAACTCGTCTGTTCGCTCAGTTTCGATATGTCTAAAACAGGCTACAGTGCCTGTAAAACACAATGTTCTCATCAAACTTACCCTAGTAGTCAAGATTCCGTGCAAACCTTTCTGAGCTCTCGGCAGAAGAGGAAGGAAAACTCTATCCAAAATGACTTGTCATGCACACTCGACCTACAAATCACGGGCGTGTGTTCCTGGCCGGTGCCGTGTGAAATGTGACACACGTCTGTGAATTTCAGATGCAAGCACGCAGCAGGGCCGCACTATTAAAAACATTTGTTTCCCGTGGAATCTGGAAAAAAATGTTCCTTCCTCCATGCTCTATGGTTGCCACTGGTAGTTAGTGAGCTTTTTAAATGTATAACAACAATGTGCCGAATACTTGAAGGAATTTGGCGAATACCAGAAGGAATTTGTTTTATTCTGATTATTTGGAAAATCACTTGAAACGTTTCTTAGGTTATTGTTTTATCCTTTTTGTAGGCAATCGGATAGCTGTGGGATAGAGTGGGGGTAGACAAACATCTTCAATTGACCTGAACTACTGCACGATGATTCATCTTCGAGAATATTGAATCCGATCCTGATTTTAAAATGAGCTTACATTTTGTTCAACCCCCCCCCCCCCCCCCACTTTTTTATACCTTTTTTCCTTTTGGAAAAATGGATGAGTTAAATGCAAATGCACTTTACTGAAACCAATGGTGACACATCCTGTAAACACACACAGCAGGAAATTTGATCTTCGAACGTTTGTCCTTCAAGTTACGAGCCAAACTTCCCACGAATTAAATTAAGGCGTATATACAATAATTAAATGTCATCCATAAATTTCCACACGCGTTTTACGAGAAACAAGTTTAAGTTTTTCTTCATGCAGGTATTTCAAGCACGCGGTTATCCCCCGCGGAATTCGATTAGAGATTTCTTTACACGTGTTGATTTCAACTAAGGGCGTAAAAACCATCCGGACAACTCGGGGTAGTGTTCTTGTTGCAACAGTAATTTAAAAAAAATACGACAAATAATCATGGAACTCAGGGGTTCAGACCTGCTGTACTGCAAAGAAAACTTTGGAAGCTTGGAAGGCCCATAGAAATACAGTGTGTAGGCCTACGGTTATCATTATGATCCATTTTCAAGCAGTTCGCGCGCGCTGCCATTTTAGCTATGGAAAACTTCAGCTTTCCCACTGGTTGAAACAGTTGCCTAACGGCAGACAGTTCCGGACACAAACATGATTTGGAGCTCCCCAGCATTCTCCGTGTTGTTTTCCACCAAAATAGGTCACCAACACCAACACTCAAAATGAATGCTTAACACAAAACAAAAAGTATTTTGAACTGTGCTTTATTAAAATAAAATTGTTAAAAAGGTGAAACAGTTAAAAAAAAAATCAAATATATACTGAGTAATTTCAAAAAGTGCTTTAAAATTAACAATCTTTACTGAATATAGGGTCGATGGTAGATGCCTCCAGCTACCGGGCAAGCTCGCTGGTCTTTGTGGTAAGACATCTGCTCTAGACTAACGGCAAAGGTCGTGGGTTCGACTCCCACTCACGTAGTATGCCTGTGGATTTTTTTCACAGGACTCACTCTGGAAATTTCTGAGTATACAGTGCTAATAACAAAAAAACCACAATGTTAATACATGTATTATACTTACTCAAGCCGAATTTAGAAAATAACATTAAAACTAGTAAGCAGTTCTTGTATATGACATTGGTATATCCCAAACTTTATGCGCTTCATTCATCAACCAGAGCTACTGACATTGCCTGTTATTTTTTATTTAAGAATGTATAAAAGAAACCACCGTTTTGACAAGTCTTAACAACAAATTTCTTACAAACAGCTGACTGAGTAAAAATGTCAGATCGCCGGAAGTCGCAAATAATGGCTTTTGCATAAACGCGTTCTCACATATGCATCTCCGTGGAGATTGACTTTGATTTTTCTTTTATCCTTATAATTTGACCATCTTCCAGTAGCCTTTGTTTAGAAAAAAATCCTTGTGGAACATCCCTCTATTTAAAATTCCCCCTGGAAATTTCATGAAAGTTTGCACAAACTATAAAGTAGCAATATGCTTTCGCTGTTTGCAAAACCATCTAGACTGGTTCCCTGTCCAAAGATAGCCTAATCCCTGACGACTCCTTAAAAATTGACAGGAAATAGTCGGAGATTTTTGGGTCTGGGAACCAGACTAAAAACTATCTGGTGCGGTTTGCTGAGACACCCATGTACATAAAACTCTCTGTAAGTTGTGGTGGTTCTGAAAAGAACCAATGGTTAACACTTCGGCGTTTCGATCTTTATGCTCTGATTGTCTTCAGAAGAATGCTGTTTACAAAACAAGAATACCTACAAAGAAATGATGTGAAACTTTCACATGGTTTTGTTTCTTTGGATCTTTTTGATTCTTCTATGGATCCTCTTCCAGATACTTTGGAAGGGTGCAGTGTATTTTATAAACAAAGATACAAAAGCGATTGCAAACCAGATACACAATTTCTTATTTTACAAAAAGTACAAAATTTAAGCAAAACGTATATTATTCATTAACCCCAACAGTCCCAAATCCTTCTATATCCAATTGCCAAAGTCAAGAATTCAGAAAGACTGGGGCCAGTAGGCCCAAATAACAAGTGCTTATCGCAGGATCAGGCATACACATTTTTTTTCTGAGTCCAAACAAGTTGGTGTCAAGGAGAAGAGGATACTGGAGATTTGAGGCCACACACCACGCTAGCCAAACTGCCTAGTCTGTAAGGTTTAAGCTGCAAACGGGCAGCAATCGGAAAAGTTCAAAAGTTTTGTTTTATTTCTCACAATTCATCAAAATGTACCCTCTGATTCTTGAACATTTGCACTTGGACTTACACTTGGACCTCCCACACTGTTTGTAAAAATTGCTTCCTTTTATTCACACCATGCAAAGATTCAAACATCACTCCCATTATTTGTTAGCATTTTCTGAGTAGTACATGAACACCTAATATTACTAGTTGTATTTCAAGTTATTTCCTTGTAGGCAAACACTGTGGCAGTTTCGGACAGAGATATTTTTACAGTTTGGTGTTGGGGAGGTGTAAGATGTCCGACATGGCTGGATCATCAGAGCTGGTGGGTGTGGTTTCAGGAAGGGCGTCACCGATGGGACTTGCAGATGGAGTATCTGTCAAAAAACAATAAAAAAAAATTTCATTATTTTCAAAAGGTTGTCCCAAATCATTCACAGACAATACTATGCTTTTTGCTCCAAGTTCATGGATGTGGAACTTCGGCAGAGCAAACTGGAGAAACTGGGCAAACAGGGATCAGGTTGGCTTGTAGTGGTTGCTGTCACCATCTTTCACCTCTGTGGACCCCGGTTCGAATCCCGCCTTGGACCAGGGCCTCGCATTGACATTATCTTGCTAAGATGACTTTTACTGAAACTAAGATGATAAATCAACTACTTCGTTCCATCAAGTCGTCTGGACAATTGAGACGAATCATCAGCCATGTAGACTTGTTCCATAAAACAAGTCGACTTAGAGCGATACTGTCATACAGCTCCGTACTTTTGCTACAACACAGAGTCCAACTCTTTGACCCTACCTGAAGCATTCTTCCCGCGTGGTTCCATCAGATGTAGAATGTCAACAACGTCGATGAGGGAGGATTGGTTGGTCTCGGTATTCTTCTTAGGTTGTTTGCGCCTGATTAAAAAAAAAAATAATAAATGATCTCAATTTAATGAAAGTACTCATCTGAACCCAATTTCATAGAGCTGCTTAAAAACTGAAAATTGCTCAACAATTTTCTGCTCAGCAAAAAAAGAGCAGGATACCAGTCACAGATGATACGTATGAAATGGTATTTTAACTGGTAGCCTTATTCTGGTAAGCATAGATCAGTTGTGCTTAGCTGCTTTATAGGGAGTGCGTTCGATTAGCTTACACGTGTAAGTAAAACTTGCACGAGAGCGTTCGTTTAGCCATCACGTGACACTCGTGTCTGCTGCCCTCGGTGTATGCCACCACAGCCCGAGCTCGCAAGCGGGTCTCTAGTGGATGCCCAGGTGTAATGACGTACTTCCAAGCGAAAACATGGCAGTGTTCAATTAGCTACCACTTGTGGCTACCACGAGTGTAACTCCCCGGTATACATACAAAAGCTAATCGAACGCGCTCTAGAAGCTCTATGAAATTGGGCCCAGGAAAGGGGACGCCTTTCAGGAATAACTAAACTGAACAAAGTTCAAATTACAATCAAAAAGAATTAAAACTTTGAGAGGAATGTGATACCAGCCTCGCCGTCTCCTGCCTGTAAGATTAATTTCATAAAAAGATGCAATGTCAAAACGCTTCAAGAAAAAGAACAAAAACTCCAAAGCTTTTTGTTTTTTAAAGTCTATCCTCATGATAGACCCCTTATACTGGCCGCCATCGCTGAGATCAAACAAAGGAAACATGCTCTGATGTACGCACCATACACGACTCTCAGCCAATGACAGGTCTTCCTTGACCTCAGTGAGGGCGCTGTTTAAGCTTGTGACATTAAGGGCAAGGGGTCTATGGACCTTTTTCTTTTCATGGAATAGCCATCTTGTTTTTCTTACAGCAATGTCAACCAAACTGAGGCTGGAAGGTTAAAAAATTAGTCTGGTCCCTTGTTGGTGTAATAAGAATCAAAGTTCATTTTTGCTGTCAGACACAGGGAACACGACACAAGATTATTACTTTGTTTTACCCTTTCACCGATGAGTGATGATATGCACTTTATACTCAGTACCTAAGCTGTGGATTGAGAGAGTTGCAACATAGAGGGACCAATTTTCTTTGATCACGTGGTTGCTGGAAGCCATTTTCGGTCCAAATGCAGCACAAGCCAATGTGCAGTCTAGTCTGGAACCCTTTGTGCGCACATGCATTTTTGGGGGGGGATCGAAAATGGCTTCTAATCACAAGTTGTCTCAACTCTCTCAATTTGTGGCTCTGCTCAGTGCTTTCCCCAAGTCCTGCGGGAGGAAACAAATTCCAACGGTTACACAAGATGGTTGCAGTGTGATATAGGGGGTGTTTACCTGAATATTGCCAGTAAGAGGACAAACACGCCAAGCACAAGTCCCAAAACAACGATGAATATCGGAATCATGGATGCTGTGGTAGGCTTCCAGTGCTCTTGTGGCTTCTCTGCTTCTATAGAAAATAAAGACATGAAATGCATGATAAAGCAAGATTTTTCAATACACTCAATCAATTAATTTATAAAAGAAAACATGTGCGAGAAGGATAGTGATCAAGACTGAGCAGGTCGTCACCGTTTTCACGAACGGCCACTTATCTTTATGTGCGCGAGAAAAACTTTTTCGAGATAATCAACGTTGAAGTTTTGTTTGTGTTTAGAACGTCATTCCACAGGTAAAATAAGTACTATTTTTCATGAATGCAATGTTAAACGATACTCAAGTATATAATCGTACATATAGAATCATATTTTTTCTATGGAGAAATGCTAAAATATGATTAAATATTAATTAAAGATAAGTGGCTGTTTGTGAAAACGAAAAATCGCCTCTTTGAACATGGGATTTAAAGATAAGTGGCTGTTCCTGAAAACGATGACGAAGTGTGCCAACAATGGGCTCTGTTGAAGTGCACAATTACATTTTTGTACCCCACGTTATTAAAACAACTAAGGCTGCCTAAAATGGTTGAATACACACAACACTTGCACAACCTCGGGTCACGGCGTGGCCGAGAGGTCAAGCGCACTGGACTCATTCTCTGGTGTTTCTGATGAGCAGAGTGTGGGTTCGACTCCCGGTCTTGACACTTGTGTCCTTAAGCAGAAACTCATTTACATGTAATGTATGTTTGTTGTGACTAGCTCCCTGCCAAATTTTGCTTAGCCAAAATTTGCCGACAACATTTTCTACTTCACAGTTTTGTGAAATTTGGGCATGTTGTTGTTAAATGAGATTTTGTTGTGCTTAGAAAATATGTGTGATTAAAAAGCTAAACGACACTGGGGCCTTGACCGCAAACTTTGGGACAGCAAATAGGTGAGAGCGTACCGTAGCAATCACTGACGTTCATGGCTCCTTCTCCAAA
The DNA here is from genome assembly GCA_911728455.2 of Marthasterias glacialis. Classification (NCBI taxonomy): domain Eukaryota; kingdom Metazoa; phylum Echinodermata; class Asteroidea; order Forcipulatida; family Asteriidae; genus Marthasterias; species Marthasterias glacialis. The sequence continues at coordinate 10,729,139 of OU452237.1, read as the reverse complement.
GGTAACCATCCCACTAGGGCACATGGTGCAGACGTTGGTACTCCAGTCTTCTCTGTAGGTGTTGCTAGGGCACAGATGACACTCATAGTCTTGGGACTCTTGGCCGAGTACACAGATACTTCCCAAACCACATTGGACTAAAACAAGTAGATACGCAAAACATTTAATGCAAACATTGAGATGGGCTCCAAGATCAAATTCAGCTCTGCACTGTGTTTATACAATGGCTATTGGTAATCAGCGATGCGACCAACCTCGATAGGCTGGCTGGGAATAGTCAACTAGACTAGTTCAACCATGGCTGACCAGCGTGAGTTCAATCACAGTTAGTCGAACTATGGCTGTTCCTTGATCAAACTTGCTCATATTGAACGATAAGGTTCCATACATTCTTAGGATACTGCTGGTTGAAATAATTTCTGTTTTTAAGTAACAGTTTGTTTCACCTGCAATCAATAGCTAAAGATGAGCAGAGAGCTCACTCTTTGAAATGTTGAGACTCTACTTTCTGTCAAACCAGGTTCTTCTTAGAACCAACACATCTCCTGTAAGGGATTTTTAATCTTGTGGTCGTTCCCCATAAAGCTTCACATCTTACTTAATAGTCAACATGATTTCCAGCAACAGGGGACTTTTAGGGGCACTGGTGTGGCAGCAGACCGATGTGGCTGATATTTCAATGTGCATTTTTACAGAAAATTGTGTTTCGCTACAGAATTGTAGAGATAGAGAACATGGAAAACATTTGAAATGTTCAATTCAGGATGTGACTTTTACTTCGACCTTTTTGGTGAAGGAAAAGGATTTTAACCTTTGCAGCGGCTGGGGTCTCTAAAGGGTCAGCAATAACAACTTACCACAGTACCCATCCTGGTCACTCTCGACATATCCCAAGGGGCACATGTCCCAGGCATCCCAGGCGACGGTATCCTTGTCAGGCTGGATGACCGCTCCATCTTGGGGTATCCCAAAGTCGCCCTTCTGCAGTAGACTGGCTAGGTCCACCAGGGTGGTCTGGAACTCTGACTCAAATTCTCCCAAGTTGTCTACAATGAAAAAGATGTCAACTCAAATCACAATGGTGTTTCAACCGTCCCCGTGGTTTAACTTGCCCCTCTCCCACAACCCCCCCTCCCTGCTTGTCTCCTTCTTCATTGTTCATTCCTTTCTTTTTCTGACTGCATTCTGCTTCTCTCTTTTCACTTCTTTCTACTTGACTGTTTCTAATTGTGTTGTGTTGCGTTATTATTTAGCCTTTGCGAAAGACTCCGCTACGGTCAAACCTTCGGCCATTGACAAAATTTAAAAAAAAATATAAACAAAGGAAAAATAGAATCAGCTGTTGCAAACTGCTTACCAACCAAAATGACCTGTGGTATAAATGCATAGTTACACTGATACTTGTGTGTGTGTGTTGTGTTGTCATTTAGCCTTTGAGAAAGACTCCGCTAGGGTCAGTACCTGAGGCTGTTACCACTTTGTGCTCCAAATTAAACAAATGAAGAATCGTTGTGGGTGAAGGGGGTGGGGGGATACAGTTGTTTTGGTCAGAGGGACCCAAGCTTCCATGGAGCATATAACAATACAGAATCCATCTACACATCGGTACACAAAAAGTAACTTTTACAAGAAAAGAAAATCCTGGTCATTCTCTGTCACACATACAGTAACTAGTACAGGACATAAAAAGGATTAAAGGGGCACACTGCCTTCAAATCTCGTCAAATTGTTCTGCTTGGAATTGCTCCTGATTATCATTTGAAAGAGTTGTTCATGCAATAAAACACCCACAGTGTGTTGTAATCAGTGAGTAGTGATTCAATAAATTTGCCTCTAAAAATACAACTAGTGGAGCATACAGTCTGCATTTTGTGGAGCCAAAAATTTTGTTGTAATAAATGGCGACCGTGTTTTGTCACAAAATCAACCAACAACCACACAATTTCAAGGGATATTTTTGTGAATCATTATATTCTACTTTTGATGTATCTTTTCCACCATATTCCTTTCATAACAAACACTTTTCATAGCCCAAAAGCGTCCAATCCGAAAGGCGATGTGTTCCTTTAAACAAACTATTCTTTCAATCCAGTAAACCAGACCACTGTGTGTTTTTAGACAAACGTAAGTTACTTACTGACTGGTGCATGGGTTGAGTTATCCATTGTTACTGAAATAGTGAGCTGGACTGGGGACAAGCTACGCTTCCTCACTGAGCGTTGGTTTGACGCAACGCAATTGCTCACCTAAGAAAAGAATTGACAAAAAACAAATCAGTATAAACTCTGGAAATATTTGCAAAAATCTCAACATTTTTTCAAAACACTGGCAGATGGTCCTGGAATTTTCCTTGAGATTGAAGCCTCCCTTCCCCCCCTCCCTCGATATTCATTCATCTACCCTTGGTTTACAAAATTGGGCCCGTTGCACCGTCCTTCTGGGTGTCACATTTCAAAGAATTTACTGACCCTCTGATGGTACAGAAGCAGTAGTTTAGCCACAACAATTATAACAGTCACAATACATAACTTTATAAAGCCATTTGTCTACAGGAGTCTCAAAGCTACATTATTTTACAACAGGGCCCAATTTCGTAGCGCTGCTTAAGCGCAAAAAGTTGCTAAGCACAACAAAATTTATGCTTACCAGAATAAAGGTTACCAGCCAAAATGCCATGTCACATGTACAATCAGTGACTGGTATCCTGCTTATTTTTGCTAAGCAGGAAATTGTTAAGCAATATTTCCTGCTTGAGCAGCTCTATGAAGTTGGACCCGGGCATTTATATAGCACCTTGTAAAAAAGTTTACAAGGTGCTGCGATGCAATCTGCAGCCAGCCATGCCAGAAAACACCAGGGCAAACCCCTTCTCTTAACAATATTATGCACTGGGTTCTTTTACATGCATTGCACAACACACAGGATCTACTGCTTTACGTCCCATCCGAAGGACGAAGCAAATTTAGGCTGCTTTTCCTTTATGGCTCTACATTCATTACAAGTGAAACTGGACTCAATATAGTTTTTTCTGAAAAACTAAGGAGATTCTTGAATGAGAAAATTTCTTAAGACTGCTTTTATTGTAATTCATCTGGGTTCACCATTTATAACCTCTTCTAGGAAGAATTGATGGCTCTGAAAAATGCTGTTTTTTTACTTTTTCTTTCTCAACATTTCGACTAGTGATGATCTAGTTGTCCTCAGGAGACTTAAGCCTCAAATTCTACAACATCAGTGGTTTAATACATGCAAGGAGCCTCCTTACCGACACATTAGCAGCGCACGTGCTGAGGGACAGACATCCAGAACCTCCCTGAGTGGAGTTAAGCAAAGCCGAAGCTGTTTGGATGATGGCTTGTTGGTCACTCGATGAGCTACACTGCAAGGAAGGGTAGTCTGCAGTCACGTTGGCTGTCGCACCAACTCGTGGAACCACAGCTGGTGTATTAAGTTCATAAAACAGAGGGGAAAAAAAAAGGTTCATCAACACAACAATAAATGCATCAAGAAACGAGAAGACTGAGAGACAGAGTTGTTGACTCGAGTTTGACTCGAGTGGCTATTTTTTTGTGATTTGTGACTCGACTTGTTACTACCAGCATTGACTTGTTACCAACACCAGTCAGAAGCTACTCTAACGACCCCATAAACTTTTGTGTGTTTAAGAAAAACATCAGACTTGGTTATTCAGGCTCACGGATTTGATTTCGGACTTTAAATTTGCTTGCCATGACTGGGATAAAAAGCGCCCTCAAATGTCAACATTGACAGTGCAACCATGGCGGCTTCTGGTGGTGGTATCATTCCACGGGTGGTGAATTTAGGCATGCCTTGTGTTTGGACCAAATGACTTGTGACTTGACTTGTGGCCAAATGACATTGACTTGTGACAGGACCAATGACTTGTGACTTGACTTGGACTTGCCAAAAATGACTTGTGACCAAATGACATGGACTTGTGACTTGACTTGTGACAGGACCAAATGACTTGTGACTTGACTTGTGACTTGACTTGGACTTGAAAAAATAGACTTGTGACTTGCAAAAAGTGACTTGTGACTTGACTTGGACTTGCCAAAAATGACTTGTGACCAAATGACATGGACTTGTGACTTGACTTGTGACAGGACCAATTGACTTGTGACTTGACTTGGACTTGCAAAAAAAAACTTGTGACCTAACTTGGACTTCAAAAAATAGACTTGTGACTATGACTTTCAAAAAAAAACTTGTGACTTGACTTGGACTTGCCAAAAATGACTTGCCGCCATCACTGCAGAAGCTAGGTGGCAGATGACATACCATGTAATTTCTACAGCAGTAATGAGCAAAATTACATTTCCAAGAACAATGGATCTACCAAGTTAAGTCTGCCGCCACCTGGTGTTCCCTTAACTCCCCCCCACATCCTAAAGGTTAGTGAGTGAATCCAATCTATGTTCTCTGGTTACAGACAGACAACTTTCTGCTCCTTCCAGCCCCAGTTGTTGTTTTCACTTAAAAAATAATGGGGCGTCTTCAGCTTGTGAAGCTTGAAAACTAGAGGACTGACATGAATTTACTCTTCCTTTCCGTTTTTCAATTTTGATAATAATAAAACTCTTTGCCATAGACGTTAAATTAGGAGTGACCATCACAAACTATGCTTACCGTTACAGTTTGGTAGTCGAACAGATTGCCTGTTCTCGGGGTTGAAATCCCATCTGTGGTTGGTACTCGGGCCGCACCGGTACACATCCTGTGGTGTTGTGGTGAACATGTAGCCATCGCGGCACCTGGCGCTGCAAGATTTCTCTCCGGCGTCCGTGATATTACAGTTGATGAAGCCACGGTACGGACGGCGCAATCTCGGACAAGCTAAAGTTTTCAAATTCAGACCAATAAAGTCAGCTTTCCTAATGTACGTGTTTAACCCTAACACTTTTAGCAGGGTTTGTCCCCTGTTTTAGCTTTACAAAATTAACAGTTGATAGTTAATTTTTTCTTGTTGGAATATTATACTGCCACACAGTACACATAAATTCTTAGACATGTTACTGAATCATTAACAACAATAAAAAAATAATGGAGCAGACATTACCCCCTACAACCCCAAAAAGTTTAGTAACTGCCAAAACTAACAATTTCTTTTTAATCAAATTATTTTTGTTTTACCCTTACACTGATGTGCACCGTATTGACTCCTTGCAAGCACCTCACACGTGGCGACTTTGCCACGTTCACCATTCTGGGATTCAACGGGTATATGTGTAAACGTTATGTCGCCTAAATGCGCACTATAAACTGCATAACACAAAGTGACATTGACTTCCAAAATGGCGCAACCGAGATTATTGTGATAATGACGTCAGGTGAATTGGGTCAAAATTGTTATTATTATTATTATTTTTTTCTGCAGGACTTGGAAAGCACCAAGTATTGAACCAATTCACCTGACGTCATTATCACAAAAAACTTGGTCGCAACCTTTTGGGAGTCACTGTCCCCTCGTGATATACAGTGTCGTGTGCAATTTAAGGCCGCGCTGCTTTTACACACTTCCCATAATTTGTCTGTGCAACTTGTCTCCCAAAATGGCACCAGTGGCAGACAGTATAGCCACATGGGCCGTTGGTGCAAGAGGTCAATAAAGCCCAAATAATATCCTTCTTCCAATCTCTTCTGCAACCATAACGTCAATTCACATAGAATTAAGAAGACTTAAAGATCTTTTGCTGACGTACTTGGGCACATTTCTGTGTTGCATGTCTCTGCTTGGACGCTGATCCCTTGGCATGGTCCCCCTCCATTCTCCGGGCTCGGATTATCACACGTCCGTGACCTGAACCTTCTGCCCGTCCCGCAAGACTGTGTACACTCGGTCCAAGGTAGCCATGGACTCCACTGACCATCAACTGTATAAGCAAAATGAGTAGACTTTATGCATCTGACGTTAATGAGTCCCATAGTGATATGTACAACAGTGCCCTCAATGAGGTCAAAACGGCCGTAAGTTTACTGTGGGAAAAACGGCTGTGCATACCCTCTGGGTAGATGGTGACTCTAACAGTCCAGGTTAGGCGCTCAAGGCATTAGAAAATTACTCTCCCTGGTGGTCAGGAAAACTCTGAATCATTCTTGGCTCAACTCCCTTGGGAGTATAGAACCTCGGCTGCCTATTAGGTGCTCTGGCGTAACTCAAACACAAGTGGATTTCATGAAGTTTAATTTTTTGGGAGGATTCTTAACAAATTAAATTTATATTAAAAAAGAAAACAGAATTCAGCTTCATTTCTGAACTTTGACAATAAGAAACAAGTTTTTTCACCGCCACTTACTAATTTCATTTTCACAAATGGTCCCAGTATACCCATCCGGGCATACACAGTTTGATGAAAGTAGACTAGCCATACAAGTCCCTCCATTCAAACATGCATGAATAAGACAAAGGTCTGTCATGATCTGGCAGCGGTCTCCTTCCCATCCCAACGCACAGTGACAGACGTAGAAGCCGATCTTGTCTTCGCAGGTGCCGCCAGACAAACAGGGACCGCTTGCACATTCGTCATAATCTAGGGCAAAGACAAATAGCCAAAAAATTACTTTGAAACAAAAGTTTGTTCTGTTCTCCCAAAATTAATTTAAATTTACCCAGTCAGTTTCCCTCGGGTTTATAAATTGATGTTTAAATGAAAAAGTCGCGTTCCCTTTGTGATGATCCCCTTACTGCCGCTTCCCAAGTTGTATCGTAAACCCAAGTGTGATCACTAGCTACATGGCAGTACAGGGTTGTAGGACTTCGGACTGGCACCCCACCATAAAACAAAGATATCGACCAGATAGGGAGATTGCCAACATAGGGCTGGATAAGTACTGTTTAAAGCTTTTTGCATGGTGCGGATGCTAGGAAGTAACTAATACTAGTAAACTGTGTGGGGCTAGATGTAGCTCAGTTGGTAAAGCACCGCGGTACAAAAAATCCACAGGTTAGCAGCTGTTCACATCCCATTCTAGTCAGTTTTTCTTTAATTGTTCATCCAAAATTGATTCCAGTATAAGAATCAGAATAATGGCGGGACTTGGCCGAGCGGTCAAGTCCACCGGACTCGAGCTCTGGTGTTTCTGATCAGCAGAGTGTGGGTTGGAGTCCCGGTCTCGACACTCGTGTCCTTATACAAGACAGTAAGACCATTATTGCGTCCTTTTTGATGGGATGAAAAGTCCTAGGTCCAGTGTGTTGTGTTAATCACAGGACACTATCATAAAGAGAGGGGGTTTTCTGGGATAGTCTGGCAGCAATATGCACCACCTCACCTTGTATTCCTTTCAAGGTGTTGTACTCTGGTTGCTTCATCTCATAAAATCATTCTTAACAATCTCCATCAGATTTGATAATTTTGCGCCAGGTGAGTGTCAATTATGACAGCCAATGAGCATTATGCATGTAAAATAAAGAACAGTAAGGTTGCTTTGCCTTACACCGATATATGATTACTGTATACTCAGTTTGCATATCCTACTGAAACACTCCACGAACAGGCACCCCAAGTAGGATTCGAACCCCAAAACAAGTTGTCACAATAGTTTGAATTGACTCACCATCGCAAACTGAGGGTACTGACAATGTCTGAGTAATGGTTGCCCCCGGTAAGGTCATGACCTGACCCCAAGCAAACACGTCACCCGGCGAGAAGGGAACGCAGAACGACGCCAGATCTTGTACATCGACTTCACCCAGCACATTCTTCCATATGTTTACATTACCAAGCTCTATCTCAGCGTTATTGGCACCAGCCCAGCTTTCTGACGGTCCCATGGAGAGGGTCAACCCGCTTGGGAGGCTGGTCAGAGGGCTTGAAATAGCGCCCTCTGCTGCCACTGACTTGTCAATGTAGAGCTTCCAGTCCTGGTTTGTCACGTGAAGCGTCAGTATCAGATTGTGCCAGCGACCATCGCATAAATCTTGTTGATTATCAACAGTGACATCATGGCTGAAAATATTTAAAAATATTTTGAGGTCTTTAATATATTTCATCCACATTTCAAAGACTTACCCCTTTGGTCGAGTTACACAATACTGAGCCGATTTTTATTACAAAAACTTAACTGGAGAGTTCCTCCTTTCCCCTCTCACTTTCCTTTCAGCTTCGAAACACTCCCCCACCTCATGGAAGCCATCAATGTGGCTTATGGAAGCCATCAATGTGGCTTATGGGAGCCATCAATGTGGCTTATGGAAGCCATCAATGTGGCTTATGGAAGCCATCAATGTGGCTTATGGAATCCAACAATGTGGCTTATGGAAGCCATCAATGTGGCTTATGGAAACCATCAATGTGGCTTATGGGAGCCATCAATGTGGCTTATGGAAGCCATCAATGTGGCTTATGGAAGCCATCAATGTGGCTTATGGAAACCATCAATGTGGCTTATGGGAGCCATCAATGTGGCTTATGGAAGCCATCAATGTGGCTTATGGAATCCAACAATGTGGCTTATGGAAGCCATCAATGTGGCTTATGGAAGCCATCAATGTGGTTTATGGAAACCACCAATGTGGCTTATGGGAGCCATCAATGTGGCTTATGGAAGCCAACAATGTGGCTTATGGAAGCCATCAATGTGGCTCACAGAAGCCAACAATGTGGCTTATGGAAGCCATCAATCTGGTTTATGGAAGCCATCAATGTGGCTTATGGAATCCAACAATGTGGCTTAATGGAAGCCATCAATGTGGTTTATGAAAATCATCAATGCGGCTTGGAAACTCATCAAACACAGCAAAGCCTCTTGAACAAAATTGTACAAAAAGGTTTGTTAACAGGAATCACGCCTCCAAAACTGAAGAATTCTTTGTCTCTGAAGTGCCTAAAATAGGACCCTCCACACAAACCCCATCCCACCCCAAAAGGTATAATGAACAGTGTAGCAAAGTCTGTATTTATAATGAAGCAAAGGGCCAATATCATAAAGCCTGTAAGCAGATTTTTTTCTGCTTACAGAGTGGCTCCTGGCTTAATGTCTATTTCGTAACCACCGCTAACTTGCCGGCAATTCTAATAAGCAAACGAGTGAGGCAATGGTGCTAATCTATTTGGACTGCATGCTACACACACTGTCAAACCTTAAGTTTCTTACATTTTGCTGCTGAAGTATTAAGCAATTTTGATCGCAGCGTCTCACCTCAAGATTTTAAGACTGAGATCCATGGGATCTCGGATCTCGATAAAAACATGTGAAGACGACAACTTCAAGAAGATGAACTCTGGGAAGCATGATGTTGACCTCATCCAAAAGGACACTGTGACACTATTGAGGTCATGAGAGGTCACATTTGTGACCTGAATGAGGTTGGACTCCGTTGGGTTGCGGAACACTAAATCGAAGTTGGACGACAATTCTACAAAGGCAAATAAACAAAGAATTTTATGAATCTCTATATAAAATGAAAACCTATTTTTTTGATGATTCCTCTGTCATTTAAAAAAATGTTTATTTAAAATACTTTTATACGATGACACCATAGACACAACATCTATTTTATAAACTATGTATCTGATAGCCTAGACAACAGACTCACAAAGTAAGACCAAATTTAATGTTTTAATTTTCTATTTTATCAAACAGGATAGCCTGGCAGACGAACACCTTTATTCATCTAGTGTTTTGATTACTTGTCGGATAGCCTGGAAAACAGACCATCTACCTCAAAAGGTTTACGGTTGGTAATACCTGTTTCACAATGAACTCCCGTATAGCCCGGCAGACATGCACACTGGTACCCATCAAGCTCATCTTCACAGGTTCCCTGATGGAAACAGGGTTGACTTACACACTCGTCAATTTCAACGTCACAAAGGTCACCACTGGAACAAAAAAAACCCACAACAACGCACATTAAAAAAAAAAAAAATATCAACAATACAACAACATGAAGACTACTTGTTTCATTGCAAAATTAACGCTATTCCATATATTGAACAAAACTTCACACTAACTTGTATTGTCTGTATCCAAAAAGATTTTGAGTTAGTGAATAATTTTGTTAGGACCATTTGAGAGAACTATATTTTTCTTCTCTTTGTGAAACTGGTAGAGTAACACCCAGGCCTGATATTTCGTTCTTGTAAGGACAAGGCAGTTTTCCTTAGTGCCGCTATGAGGGCAAATGAAAATTTGTACTGGAACATTTCAAAGGGCAACAAGGCAATGACCAAGGGGGCATGGAGGCAGTTACCTCCATGAACTATCAGGCCTGGATACCTTTGATTGTAGAACTGAGGTTTAAACTGTTAATGTGTGTGCGTTGTTTTAATGTTGGCTACTTAACGGAGACAGAAGATAGTAGCAACAAATTTAGGTCTCAACAGGTGAATTCTAAAGAGACGGATGTTCCACAAGGAAAGTTGTGTACAAAGTCTATGGGAGGATGTTAAGTAAAGGAAAGGGCAAAAGAAATCTCCACAAATGCAAAAAAAATGGGAAAGTGTGAACCAAGTTCTTTCAAGCAAGATCACAAATTATTAAGTCTTGAGTGGACCACGATACCCATAACATCACATGCCCCCAAAAAAGCCACAGAGACCAGACTTCATGCAGGCTACAAAATGTACAATTTCTCACACGACTACTGCAGTATCATGCCTGCCAGAAAAAGCCCTGGAATGTGGAATTTCACTCCTTTTTTTTGTAACTACGGTGCCATGGTCGATATTTCAGTCACAATGTTTGACAACTTTAAAAGTCGGGAGTAACTCAAAGATAACATTCACCTGTATCCACTGGCACAGGTACAAGTGAAACCGCCGCGATAAGGAGTGCAGGTGGCATCATTACTGCATAGCTCTTCCTCACACAGATTCAGTTCAATCTCACACAGTGAACCCCCAAAGCCTGGAATGAAAAAAAAAAAAATATTAAAGGGGCTGTGTCATCCTGATTATAGCAGCAAATGGAATGACCCAGTTACTACGGGCACGTGCGCCCCGGCGGTCACATCACAGTTTGACAAAGACGGCACCCTTCTGCACCCTGTGATGTGACCGCAAGCACGCACATGTGCAGTACCTGGGTGTGAGAGTTCATCTTTCTATACACATGCAGCCACAGGCCTGCTTTAATCATGACGACACAGCCCCTTTAAACTCAAAATTAAAGAAGCCAAAATTGTTATTGTGTCACAAGAGACTATGAAAGTCCCACCCAAAAGTTTAGCAAATATGCGCATCGGGAACCTAAGGTTTCCAAAATTGATTTAACACTTTAGTCCTGATTTCTAGATACTGCATTAATCCGGTGACTTTTCCCTGCCCTGTTCAGTGAGTAAATGACTTACACTGAAGTTGTTAATAGGCTAATATGCACAAGACTTGCATGGTATCACTGATTCTTTCACAAAACCCTGATGAACACGTTGCTATTATATGAGTATTTGAGGACATTTATCATCCCCTTTCACTTCCTCTTTTTCAAGAAGATTTAGACTGGTGTGTGAAACAGGATTTCACCATACACGATTTCCTACAGGGAAGTGACTAAAACACGGTTATATTAGCCAATCTATTCAAGGCCATGATCCCCCCTCAAGACATCACAGTTTTTGAGGACATCCTAAAGAATTCAGCCATCCAAGAACACATCTTTTTGCCTTTTTGGGCAAATGCGCAAAAAATATTTCCATCTTCCGATGAGAACCACCCAATTTCCAAAACAGTCTGGTCCCTTATTTTATTAACATTTTACACAAATAAGTTTCATTTCAGTTGATGTATTTATGTTTTTTATTGTTTTCTGTTGTTGTCCTATGTCTATTGTTATGTTTTATTTTCTCTGTTTGTTTTAGTGAATGTATATTTTTTTACATTTTTAAATATAAATGTTGCAATCTTTGTACAGTCGCATGCAATTTGGCCTTTGGGCCATGATTTGTGATTTTAATAAAATCGAGTTGAATTGAATTGAATTGCAGATGATCCTTTTGCTATATATATGCCATGGAAGGTCTTTACTTGATCATTCTTTTTAAAATTGATTATCATGTATTTATGAGCTGTTTATTAGTTGAAGGGAAATAAACGATTGGTTGGTTGGTTGATTGATTGATTGACTGATTGAAATACCTGTTGGGCATTGGCAGGAATATCTGGCCACTCCGTCAACGCACACCCCTTCATTCTGACAAGGGTTTGAATCGCACTCGTTAACATTCTCCTCACAGTAGCGCCCTCTATAGCCAGCCGGGCACGAACATTCAAAATCTGCAACCTGTGTGATGGGAAACAAGTCTTTTGTTGGTTCCGAGGCTCAGTATGGTGGTGAGAGATATCAGCTCTTTTCAAAGCCACCACTCACACAAGGACAAAAAATGTCTTCAATATATGCACATTTTTTAGATTGGCACAATGTTTTCCTTCGATTTTTCTTGGAATTTCCTTAAATAATTGTAGTCAAAAAATACAAATCACACTGAAGGAGTACATCAATTATGATTTGCCAGTAATATATTAGTACCTTGTCGAAACAAGAGGCGCCATGTTGGCACTCCACGTTGAGTTGCAGACACTCATTAACTTCTGTCTGGCAGTTGATCCCGGTGTAACCACTCTGACATCCACACTCATAGCCGTTCAGGAAGTCAAAGCACGTGCCGCCGTTCATACACGGATTTGACTCACAGTCATCGATGTTCTCTTCACATAGTTCACCTAAAAATTTGTTCACAAAAAAAATAATAAAACAAAAACTATGTAGATGATGCATTAACCCATCATGATCCCAAATCCACCAAAATCCGAGTTCAGGAAGGTGTCTGACTTTGAAGGATTTGGGACTGCGGGTCCAATTGCTTATCATTGGAACAACTTTCAGTATATATATGTTTTCTTACTTTAAAGTCTTGAAACAAGAACGTTTCTCTTTCTTTTCAAATTAAAAGCACTTAAAATTTGTTATGAGTCAAAAGATTGCTTCTAGCCAATCAATTGATAGTTTAAGTAAAATTACGTTTATATTATTTAACTATTAAAACATTATGGCTGGCAATGAAAACTTGTTGTAAAAACATTTGAATGGAAATAACATCGGCTTGGCTTTTTGTCCATCTTTTCACTAGAGCCCTGGCTTATATTGTGGTTTTAAAGAAATGAACAATTCAAGTAGGCTCACCTGTCCATCCTGGCTGGCATGAACATCGGAAGGAATTGACCAAATCATGGCAGACCGCTCCATTCAGACACCCGTCGGTGGCACAATCGTCGACGTTCACCTCACAGTTAGACCCGACGTAGCCCTCCAGACACAGACAAATGTAGTAACCAATTTGGTCAACACACATCCCACCATTCACACATGGGCTGCTCAAGCATTCGTTAATATTGTCCTCACAGTTGAGGCCAGCGTAGCCCAGTGCACAGTTGCAGGTGAAGCCGATGACGTCATCTACACAGGTGGAATCATGCATACATGGGAATGAGGCACAGGAGTCGAAGTCTTCCTCACAGTTCTGACCGGTGTACTCCGGTGTGCAAGAACACTGGTAGCCTAGGGGGCCATTCTGACAGACACCCGAGTGCTGGCATGGGTTACTCTGGCAAAAGTTGATTTGTTCCTCACAGTGGGCGCCGGTGAAGCCCTCCGGGCAAATGCAAACATACTCCGCAATACCATCAAAGCAGGTTCCACCGTTTTGGCAGGCACTGTGTTATAAGTTCAAAGTTCACAGGTTAACAAAGTAGCAGATCTTTGTGGAAGACCCAACTGTTCAAAGACAACTTAGTGTACAAAATACTTGTATTTTGATTAGATGTCAAATATTTACTTCAGAAGAGGGTGGGCTGTACCTCCCCTCCCCCCATCGCCCCACTCATTACAGTGGCCGTCAAGCTGTAGTTTATTTTCAATTCCCAAAAGTTGTGTGTTTTTTTGTAGCTGAAAAGAAGCAACACAAAGCACTATATATGCATAAATTTAACCTATGAGCCCTGGAGAAATTTGGTTATAATTGTTACCTAGGGGTGCAGTCATTGATGTTGACTTCACATTGGGTACCCCTGAATCCAGTGCGGCAGAAACAAAGGTAGCCATTATCTCGATCGAGGCAGATTCCGTGCTGACAGGGATCCGGCAAGCAATCGTTAATATTGGTTTCACAATCGCGACCTAAAACAAGATGAAAACAATGTATGCTAATGTTTTGAAATTCTCAAAAACGAGATTCTAGAATGCTTTTTTTTGTGTGTAAGGACTTGTTTGTTATTCTTGGAGGAAAATATACATCTCAAAACAAATATACAGTTGGAAATAAGTGCTTTGATCCACGAAGTTGGTTTCTTTGATCTTGACTCTCACAAAGAAGAGGGTTAACCTGAAGTTTTGCCTGACATTTTTATTTCTTTACTTTTTCACCCCTCTCCCTTTTTACTCACCAGTGAAGCCTGCCTGACAAAGACACTGGTAACTGAGCTCTGCATTCCTGCACGTTCCACCATGTTGGCACATGGACGGCGCACAGTAGTCGACATGGTCCTCGCAGTGGGTACCAGTTAAGCCCGGAGCGCAGTGGCAAGTGTACCCATTCATGTCATCTTCACAGATACTCAGAGCGCCACATGGACTGGAAGAACATTCATTGATGTCAACGGCGCAAGTGTCTCCTGTAAAAATAACAGACGTTAGTGGAATGTGCCATTTACAGTTTCCCCCCCCCCCCCCCCCCCCGAGTTTCAGACCCCGTCCTCTAATTGTGTATATGTTTACTTGGTGTGAAAACTTACAATGGCATCACATCTCGACCCTCGCAGAGTCTTTGTCACTGTGGTAAACTGTGTAGATAAACTAACTGGCTTAGTAAGATAATAGACCCCTTGCATATGACGTCACACTCTCAAACAGCGCCCTTACCGAGGCAAAAGGAGGTAGATCTTTGGACGGCAGCTACTTGTAAACCGTAACATGGTGCTGTGTAAAGGAGCAGGTCTCATACTTCAAAACGTAACTCCCCATAGGCCTACCTTGCCGGAAAAAATACTGAGCACTTTGAGACGCCCATCAGGTGTGATTAAGTGCTATTTTATAAGAACAGCGTATTATTATTATTTTTACTCTTGGTACATAAAAACATGGGCATGACCTCAGCGTACCAGCAGCGTTGCGCATTATGCAAAGGGTCAAACTTCCAAAACAGCTAGCTGCACTAGCTGAGCACTGTAAGAGGTGCTTTATGCCTGAACTAAGCTGTTTAATTATAGTTTCCGGAGCTAACCTTCAAACCCTTGTGGACATTCACACACATAGGAATTGAGTCGATCCACACAGACACCGCCGTTGGAGCACGGCGAAGACGCACACTCGTTGGAGTCGATCTCGCAATTCCGTCCAGTGTACCCGGCAACGCATTGGCAGCTGTACATGTCCATGTTCTCGTTCAGGACAAAGACGGCGCCGTTCTGGCATGGCGTGTCTTCACACAGCGGACCAGATCTGTGCAGTGGACAGCGGCACATAAACGATGACTCCAGGTCGATGCAGTCTGCTCCACTGTGACACGGGGACCCTGCACAGAGATCGACGTCTATCTCGCAAAACTTGCCTTCGTATCCTGTGGGACACTCACAAGAGACATCTGCAATCAAGTCTTGGCATGTCGCTCCATGTTGACAGGGAGAGCTGCCGCATTCATTAATGTCGATGGTGCAATTTGTTCCAAAGAAACCTGGGCTGCAAGAACACTGGTAGCTCCCTTCAAAAAGCATGCACAATCCACCGTTGTGACACGGATTTGGAGAGCAGCTTAACAAAAACAAACAAGCAAACAAAACAGTTTAGTCAATATATTTGGCAGATAGCTTCCATATACCTCCCAAAGTAAACATTTCTCAAGGGAGACTGGTTACGTTCCTCCAACATACCTCCTCAGTTTCAACAAATTTCTTCTTTGGACCTCCCAATGCAAGCGCTTCTCAGTGGACCCCAATGAACATTAACACATCTCAGTTTGGGCAGATACCCTTACTACACCTCCCAATGTCAACATTTCTCAAGGGACCCCAGTGATATTTAACACACCTCTTCAGTCATTTCTCACCTGTTTATCTCCAGTTCACAGAAGGTGCCATGGTAGTTTACCGGACACTGGCAGTGAAAGCCGCCGATGGTGTCTTGGCAAATGCCGCCGTTCTGACATAGGGACAGGGCACATTCATCAATGTTCACCTCACAAAAATAACCTTAACGAAAAAGACAAATTCTTAAAAATGACAAGTTTATTGGTAAGATTCCGTGAAATCAATCGTATCTTGGAATGAAATATTGCTTCTAAACAGAACCGGTGTTGAGATCATTTTGATTCATGTTAAAGAGTATGATAAATTTTTGGCGATGGTAAGAGAAAAACCTTTCATATTTATAGATTTGATACTACCGTCTAAATTATTTTTCAAAGCCGGTGACAAAATGCCTTCTGAAAAAAGTCAATTAATATTTTAAACTTCTGAAAAAAAAAGAAGGAGAAAGCATACAGAAAAGGAAAAAATTCACATGCTGAAAAAAATACAAGAAGAAAAAACAAGAAGAAAAAACTTTTTTGATAAGACCCCTTTTAGAAAAAAAACTCCAGATTTTTTTCAGTTAAAAAAGAAGCATTTTGAGTGACAATCTCAAAGCTTTTTTCTACCTGCATATCCAGGGCTGCATAGACACTGATAGATTGTGAGTCCATCCACACAGGTTGAATTGTTGGCACACCTGTTACCTTCGCAGTCATCGATATCATCTTGACAGTTCACTCCCTCATAGCCTGGAGGGCAGTCACATCGGTAGCCATTAATCAGGTCAACACAGGTAGCCTCCCTGCCACACGGCGAGCTCGCACACTCATCAGCATCTGTAAAGAAATCAGGGGGGAAAAAAAACAAAAACAAAAAACACAGAAGGTAAAGACGAGTCTGATACTTCACAGATGCATAGGAGACACTTGCCTCCATGCCCTCTGGAAGCTATGCTGTTCAGGGCCTCACTGGCAAGACAGAAAATGGGCACTGGTCACTTGCCCGACACGACCATTCCTTCATGCCCACAATCATTCCAGTGTGGAACAGTCTTTTCAGACGCCACTGTTGGTTGCCCTACAACATCAGGGACCAAGGCCTTCTGTTCCAGGGCGCACAAGCTTCTTAAGGTCTGGTACTAGTAACTTGTATTATAGCTGTGTTGTAAACCTTTATCCTTAATCACATTATCGTATTTTCACTCTGTTATACATTTCCTGTTTTATGGCTTTCTCCATGGTAGTGGGCACTGAAGTTCCCTTCTGTGCTTATTCATATAAAAAAAAAAAAAAAAATGCCCCTGGTCACAGCCCATAATAATAATAGTGATTATCATAGCACTAATACAGCACTTTACTTATGGGCCTCTCAAAATGCTTAATACTATGTTGTTGCTTTTTAAAAGGTATGCTAAGTTTTTGGATTAAGAGACCCATTTATATAGCACTATTTAAGGTTTACAAGGTGGTGCAACGCAATCTGCAGCTAGCCATTGCAGAAACACCAGGGCGAACCTCTTCTCTTAACGATAAAGTGTAAACTGGGATTATTTACGTGAATTACACAATGCTAGGGAACTATGGCTTTACGCCCCATCCGAAGGATGAAGCAATAAATGGTCCACAAGTAGCACGACCGGGACTAGAAACCAAACTCTGCTGTTCAGAAACACCAGAGATTGAGTCCAATGGGCTAGACCATTCGGCCACACCACGCCTTGGTGACTCCTGAAATGTTCCAGTAGAAAGTCCCTCATTTCCTATACGAAAGAAAAACTTCCCTGCCCTTACAACAACCAAGTATCTTGCCATTTTTTAAATTACAACTTGATTTTTTTTTAATTGTTGTCTAGTAACTTTTCATTTTGAAATATCAATATTGCTTTGGAACCCACTGAACTTTAAATTACAAAAAAAAAAAAAAAAATTAAATTAAATTACAAAAATAAAAAAATATAAAAATTACAAAAATAAGTGTAAAAGCAAAAGTTTTTTATACTAATATATTTTTGGTATGAATCACAAATCATTAATTAATAGAACAATTAAAACAATTGTTTTGATGTAAAATAGTTATAATGTAAAGAGTCAAAATTGAATTTAAGGTGACATTAACAAGGTTAATTTTTCGGGCCTGGGTTCGTCCTGGATTTCTAAGAGCAGAGGGCTTAGTAACTATTACATGCAACAGTCAAAGAAAAAGTTGTTTAAAATTTCACACCAAAAGAAGTTAAATCAAACGATTTTTGCTATTTCTTACCGATGCAGTCTTGTTCTGAAGAGGAACCAGTGTCTAGTGTGGTGCTCCTTCCTGGACACAGTATACAGTGACGTTTTCCACTGTTGGGCTGATAATAGCGAAGATCACATGGAAGGCAGGGTGCTAGACCCGTGTCCGAATAACTACCAGGAGGGCAGATATCTGTTCAATTTAACCAAAGAAAATAAAAAAGAACCTGTTCAGAATCAATTTCCCACTGATCCAAAAGCCGACAAGATAATCACACAAATTATCAAGACAAAAACAATATTTTTTTTTAAAGTTTCTTTTGACCTCGAGATATGTAAAGAATAAATACAGAAAACTGATTTCTGTACCTAGACACTGATCAAGGGACTGTGACCCAAAGTTTTGAGTAGTCTTCCCATCAGGGCATGCCAGACAAGATGTCTTGCCGGGCTGCGGTTGATACTCTCCTATCAGACACTTGAAGCACGGGACGAGACCAGTCTCCGAGAATTGGCCTGCTGGGCAAACCTCTGTCAGAAAGACAATAAGAAAAATGCTGTGAGGACAGTTGTGGCATAATAAGGGACTGGGGGGGGAGTGGGGGGCTGTGCTTTTTAAAAGTTCCCTTCATTTCCCACAAAGACACAAGCAGGGCAAATTTCACATCCGTGTTACCTACAGAATTCTGCGCTTTACAACTGCGACATGTAAAACTCTTAATTCTTTCGGCTGTGAGCAAAAAAATTCCACGGTAAGCCGCACCACAAATGTGGGTTCTGAAATTGGTCATTTATTTTTAAAAAAATAATAATAATAAATAAATACATCATGATATTCGCAGGTATAAAAAAAAGGGAACAAACTTAGCACATCAAACAAATTCAAACAGAGTCAAATTCCTTGGTTGTACACCATTGAAAATTCAAAAATTTTGAAGAAAGTGTTGTCTTTAGATTTTTGTTTTTCTCCAGACAATAGACTCCTTACCTTTACACAATGAGCTGGTTTTGGCTCCCTCAGATGCTGTTGAAGTTCCAGAGGGGCATGCCAGACACTCCTCCTTGGCCTGCTGGTCCTGGTACCTACCCTTGGTGCAGAAGTCACAGTCTTCTGTGGCTGGGTTGTACCATGTCCCTGAACTACAGGCGGCTACAGACAAAAAAAAAACCAGAGAAAATATTTTTTTGAGGACAGAAACGAACTGAAATCATTCGAAAATTATTCATTTCATGAAATCTCTAAAGGGCAGGGATATGTCTTAATGAAACTGCTTGTTTCCCTCCTGATGGCCCATCCACCTAGGCATGGCACAAAACAATCAAGGTGTGAAATAATCAAAGAGGACACAAGTGCCCAATTTCAATATTTGCTCAAAAAAAACAAAAAAAATCTCGCTCAGCAGAGCTGGTTTACCAGCCAAGGTACATTGCTCTTGACTGGTTCCCAGCACTTTTTACTTTGCGGAGAAATTTGCGAAGCATTATTTCCTCATCAACAGCTTTGCGAAATCGGGGCCTGAGAATATGCCGTCAAAGATTGGCAGCGACTTACTGCAGTGGTATGTATCATTGCTAATCACATAGCCTGGTTCACATGTCAACTTAGACTCTCCGTATGACATCATCTCTTCGGCAGCTTCCAAGGTGACATTACTGACACTCATCGCCTCCATGGTGCCGTTACCAATCGCAGACATCAGGACCTCTGCCTCTTCTTTCATCTTGGTTTCTGTGGTAACGACCGCATCCAGGCTCTCTGTCCCCAGCTCATAATTGACTTCAAACTTCAGATCGAAGCTGATGAATGCTGCGTAGGTCACCTCTGCGTCGCGTTTTCGCCTCTTAGCACCAGCTTCTTCCAGTTTCTTCAAAAGCCGACTCGGCACATCCTCCTCCTCAAGGTAGTCCACACCCCGACGATAGACTCGTTGGCGGGGCCCTAATGACGTGCTTTCCACGGAGCCGCAGATGACTTGGATGTTTTCAATGTTGCATTTGTTAGTCAGGCTGCAGCTCTCCATAAAAGGCGAGGATTGGATCATCTGGATGAAGGCTTCAGCAATCTCGTTTTGGGTGGACTGATCACTGCAATCCCCAGAGAAGTACATTAAGTCCATGGGAAGTCTGGCTTGACCGCGACGCTCTAAGAAGAAAACCCAGTTTCAAAACAAAGTACAGGATTGGGAATTAGTAAGAAAAAAGTTGATTGGTTTCGATCGTAAAAAATCATGGATTATAAAGTTCATAGCAGTACCAGTCCTCTAGATAAATAGCTTTGTTAAGAAAATAGCATTTGATAACCCCTTTCCCCAAAAAAATCAAATCAAATAAAAAAAATTGTAGCTTATTTTGATTGCTGCTACTGGATTAAGCAAATTTAAATGAGAATAAAATTCCTACGTTTTAGTAAGAGATTGATATTTCCCATGAAGAGGTGCCCTTTACCATCTAATGATAGAGCTGTTTCAGCCGCAGCAACAAAACTGTGGAATGCTCTCTGCTTTCGGAGATTGACTGCTACCACTCCATCACCACATTAAAAACTAGACCACAGAAAAAGGGTTCTGGATAAGAGGGCGCTTCTGCGCAATTTTGTGTTTGCGACCCCTTCGGTCCACAGAATCGCATGCTTTACAGGACACCGTGAGGTGGTAAGCAGTGACATGAAGTTGAGCCAAGATCTGAATGAACTTACTTGAGCAGTCAGGCACTTTGTCATGAGGCACCCAGTTTCCCGACAGGGAGCATACATACTGATCAGGGTGCGTAGATCCCCTGGGGCGCCTGCCTCGTGGACGCGAGATCTCGAAATCCTCATGGCAGAAGATGCTGCAGACATCACCGGATGGGACACAGGACAAGGCGCCGTTCTGTGGTTGATCCAGAGGTACACAACCATTACCTGAGGGTGGAACAAAAAATCAAATGTTTATCCATCTAAAGTAGGACGTCTTCCAAAATCCTTCTCATGGTTTTATCTGGTTCGAGGTTATGATCTAATATCTCTTACCCACCAACTCATAGCCTGAGGCCATGCATACCAATCTAATACCTCAATATTTACACACAGTTGAGATTTGCTTAAGATTTGAGTGTTTGTTGTCATGCTACAATTGATTTGGTCAGGAGTCCCTGAAACCATCAAACTCAAATAAAAACCAGAGAACAGAAATCCTTAAAATTTTGTGTAGTTAGTTTCAGGAGATCTACACAAAATATCAGGGCTCATCTTACGCTCGATGTTGATGGCAAACTGGCAGACTGCCTTTTGGCCGTTATCAGTATTGGTGGCAGTGTAGACCACGGTGTGTCGCCCCCATGTCAAGAGGGCAGTGTTTCCCTCAGCGAGGTTGTTGTTGACCTCCAGGTCGTGACCTGTGGGATCACGGAAAACTGGCTCCTCCCATGTGACCTCCGTTAACTGTCTATCGCCAATGACATCGTAGTCTTCTGGGCAGTATACGATATCCGGCACAAGATCATCTGCAGGAAACCCCATCAAAAGTTGAATTATCCTAACCACCAAAATTGTCAGTTGCTTTATTCATTTTAATTTTTAATACCAAGTCTTCTCTGGTAGATTTAGCTTTTACTTCAAAATCTTAAAAAACTACTCTGCTTCTTTCAGACAGTTGCCTCGAAAATAAAGTCTCCATTACACTATTAAAATTACTTTTACATCAGCGTTATCATTTCGTCTTCCAATGTTTCAAAAAATCGTATACAAATTTAACTTTCTCCTACGATAAAAATAGTTCAAACAGAAACTTACCAAACACAGAGACTTTGAACTTGCAAAAGACAGAATTACCCCCCTGATCCGTGAAGTTGTACGACACCTCCGTGACCGACTCGGTGAACAGATACGGCGAGGTGATGTCAGCGGGTGAGGTCACTAGAGTCAGGGTACTAGGTGGGAGATTATCCCATACTGTCGGAATGTCAAAGGTCACAGAGGTACCTGATGGTCCCCCCTTGAGGGTTATGATAGAGGTGGGGCAAAAGGTGAGCATAGGCGGGATACGATCTGCAAGATTTAACATTTTTTATATTGATTAGAAACCACAGGAGGTGGGGTGGGGTCAGGTTTTGGATTGGGGGGGGGGATTCAGTTGGTCAACCAAAACAGTTGTGCTTCCAAGTACATTAGTAAATTAAATAACAATGACCAGCAGAATCGAGTTACCAGCCAAAATGATGTGTTGTGTACATTGCTGCCGACTGGTTCCCAGCATAAAATTGCTCAGTAAATTCTTTAAGCGATGATTTCGACTTAAAAGGTTTATAAATTTGGGATGATTTTTGTAGCAAAAGGGTAACCGAGGCTTCTAGCCCTTACTGATGGTTAAGGTTTAATGCGTTTTAACCTTCCTGTTACCTTCACAGTTGACATCCAGCTCGTTCAAGTCCACATCCCACGATCCTTGCGCCCCGCAAAACACCGACGACACTCCCCCGATGAGGGTGAGCCCGTTCCAACAGTACAAGCTGCACATGGAACCACTTGGCGGGGAACCAGCAGTGCAGATTGATGGCGTGACCTGTACGATGTCCGGCAGTGAGATGGCGTTGCAGGTGACCACTGAAGTCAAAACAACAAGACTTATCAAAGCTATGTCCACCAAAACAATGGCTATGGCTTTGGATAATGCTGTGGCTAAGGCTATGGTTAAATCAGCTTCTGGCTATACGAGATCTTACTGCTGTGGCAAATGGGCACAGAAATAGCCATAGATGCTCAATTCTGACACAACACTTCTTTCAAATAATTCAAGGGATAAAAAGGTTTTTTAAGGGATAAGAAGCTTTATCCAGATAATTTCTCTCATTAAATAGTATAAAAACATTGACTGCTTCGAGTGGCGTAGTAAAACTAGTCACTAGAGGTGATCCCCGGAACAGCCTATCTTCCCAAGGCGGAGCCGAGGGAAGATAGGCGTGGTGTTGTGTATTTTTACTATCACACTGCACACCGACCAAAAGAACTATTAAATGGTACTATCCAACGACAACCTCGAACCCCGTGAAACGATCAAATAATACGTGCATTTGAAATACGGTATGAGAACGAAGGCAGTGTGGTACCCCTTTTTTCTTTTTGTCAAGATTTCCTGTCAGATTTTATACAGTTGTTTGAAGACTGATATACGCACAGTTGTTTAACGAATATTACCACAATTAATGGATGAAATTGAGGTGTTATAAAACAAATATTGACTGCTTTATCTCGTGGCGTAGTAAAACTAGTCACTCTCGGTGATCCCCGGAGCCGCCTATCTTCCCTCGGCTCTGCCTCGGGAAGATAGGCTGCTCCGGGGATCACCTCGAGTGACTAGTTTTACTACACCACTCGAAGCAGTCAATATTTGTATATTGTAGGCATTCAAGACAACTTTTCCCCCCATTCTTCAGTTGGGTTTCTACTACCTAGTTACAATAGATGTTGGCTTTTGCGAAATTGAAAGATCTTTGCGACCTGATGAATGTGAATGATCTTAATAGACCAGCGAGTGCTAAATTGTTGACATTCAATTACTCCTTTTTGACTGTTGAATGCACCTTCCAACAGCGCGATTTTATCCTCATTGATGACTTGCACTCTACTGGAAGAAGACGAAATCGAATGAGCCGGTGTGTTAAATTGAATGAATTTTTGTTGAAATTGGCGTGAAAACCTATACTAACAAATAATAACTCATCAAGAGACAACCTAGCGGTGTCGTTGCAATTCTTAGTCTCTAGAGTATTTTCCCAGCATTCAAAGCTCTGAATCCTACTCTTCCTAAATCTCAAACAGGGCACTGAAAACAAAAACAAAACCAAAACATCTCAGAACTTTCCAAGTAAACAAGAAATGACTTACAGCTACATCGAGGCATTTCCTCAATCTGCCAGTATGTTCCTGTGCCGTTAAATTCACACGTTGCCTCATTTGAGCCGTCCAGTCTGTAGTGGTCGATACATTTCATGTGACATTTGCTGCCATATACGCTTCGGCACTCACTGACGAATTCCCCGTAAGGTGGAGGCGATAAGGTGTGACACGTTCGCTCTGTGAAAATGGCGAGAAGATTTTTGAGTTTGTCAACCCCAAACTTTGATGACCGGAAGCTTATAATCTTAAAAATCTCATTTTACTCTGTTATTGGTCAAAGGCAAAGAGATTTGGGGTTAAAATTCTATTTCATAAAGCCACTTAATCCTATACGCTAATCATAGCAGTTCATTCATGATGGTTTGCTACACCACCACAGCTATGGCAGGGCACATGCGCGCTACGCAACAATAGCGCGTAAGCTGTGCATATGTACCAATCAGCATGAAGGATTCACGGTGCTTGTGCGTCGACTCACGCATGCTGTGGTGGTGCAAACCACCATGAAAGAGCTGCTTGGATAAAAGTATAGGGAATTTAGCATTGTTGGTGAAAGGGGGAAGGGGTCGGGGCTGCAATTTTTTTCATTTTTTAAGTTGCTTAAATAGGAAAACACTTCTTACCAATTACTTCAACATCAAAGGAACACGTGTCTGAGTTACCGGCAGCGTCCACAGCGACACAATTTACACGGTAGTCGCCAAGGTCGAACTGACCAGACCCAGGAACACAAGACACTGACACCTGTTCATTGTTATCGGTGGCCGTGACAGGCGGGTCGAATTGAGCATTGGTTGTTCCCCGGTCAGCATAGACGGTCAGGAAGGACGGGCAGTCCGTGAAACGGGGATTTTCAATATCTGAGAAAACGATCAAGTTGAAATCTGATTTAGTTCTGCCCTACAGACCGATGAAAGATAAGCTTTCTAAGAAAAATCTACAGGCACCTTAGATGGGACTCGAACCAATGACCTTCCATCAGGAGGCCAGTCCAACTGCAGCCAAGAAGAAAAAAAAAGTTACAATCACTTGGAAGATTTCAACGACTGATGAGCTTTCTCGAGTCCTGCAGTTAAAAATCTACTAAGCACCATCTTAGGTGGGATTCGAATCCATGACCTTCCATCTATAAATTCCAGACCACATCTAATACACTGCAGCCACAAGAAAAAAATGTGACGATCTCTTGGACTATTTCAATCTTTTATGCCACAATCAAGACCTTCTACCCAACATTTTCGGTGTCTGAAATTTTGGGGCATAAACTCTCTCTACTTACCGACACAGTGGACCTCGGCAACATCTTGAGACCATCTTCCGTTACCCTCACAGACCGCAATAGTGCTGCCGATTGGCTCCACCCTGAATCCAGGGGTTGTGCAGGTGAACATGCAGCTGTGACCAAACACAGGCTGGGTGGAGCAGACGGGCGGGGACACCTCAATTCCGGAGCCAGGGTTGAGTACCTGGCATTCAATTTCTGTCACATTAGAGAATTCAAAAATCAATCAGAGAGAAGTCCCCTTGTTGATTTTGAAGACGAAAGTCTTGACAGACCATGATAAATCTAATATAAAAAAAGGTTTACCCTTTCAAATCAATTTGAATCAATTTCTAGAGATTTTATCTAAGTTTCTGACAGCTTAGAGATTTTATCTACTGGGGAAATCAGCGTATTTCCTGGATTTAGGAACTAGCACACAGTTATTACTACCCTTGGAGTCTGCGAGTCAACAAATCTGTTACACCTTGAAAGGGAATCGAACCCCAGACCTGCATTAACAGCAAGGCAGTACCTTATAGCATTGTGCCTTTGATGATACAAGCATAGAATAACAAGCAGTTTTTTATATTTTTACTATGCCTGCCATTGCTTGGTATTCTACCTATATTTTGTCAAAGGACAAATCTGCGATGGACGTATAGCCAAATATCTTTCTCATGACATACCCTGTGTGCTAAAATCCATGCTTGTATCATCACATATTTCCCCTATCTGCCCCCACTATGAGAGCAGACTTTTTTTTGGTAGTCTTTAGAACGTTGAGCTTGCCACGTGGAAGACAGAGGGCAATGGTTACCAATTTGATTTTAGAATGACAAAAAAACAGTACCAGTGCAGACGAGATCCGTGCCTGACCAAGAGCCATCAGCCAGGCAGCGTGATCGTCCATTGTCAGTCGTCTCGGCTTCATATCCATTCAGGCAGTAGAAAGAGCACTGAGTCCCATAGGTCTCCGTCGCCTCCTCTAAATTACTGCAGCCAGACTTGATGGAGTTTGGAGGGGCGGGCTCGGACAGGCATCTCACAACTGTAAGAGTGAAACATTAGCCAATAGTCAAAAACTGCAAATTAATAGGCCTAAACAATATCGTCAAATAAAACACGTGACCGTTTTTATTTTTTTAAACACCTAATCCATTCCTTATCGAATTTGCCCAAAATCTATTTCATGACTTCGCTTCAATTTAATACTGTACCCAGCATGAGGACAGGCATACCAATCCTGGCAGAGTTCAAATGTTCGGATGTTGACTTACTAAAGGCCCTTTGCGAAACCACGGCTTCAACTTGGGTGTCGGCTTAGTCTCCCCCTGCCTCTTTGAAGCCCCATATTGAAAGCACACTTTTTTAAATAACTGACGAAGCCTAAGCCAGAGCCCAACCTGAAGCTGTGTTTTTCGAAAATAGTCAGAGAGTGCAGTACTTTGGTGGATATAGAGACAGCTCCTGGATCAAACACCAAGGGATTTACATCAGCATATCTTTAAGCAGAATTTCTAGAAGCATGGAAGACACTCAAGTCTTTGCTACTCACTTGTGCATACAGTGTTTTGTCCATCCCAGTTCGTTGTATCGTCGCTCATCACTCGACAGTTTCTGGTCTGGGAACCACTCATTGTATAGCCAGTATTACATTGTAGTGAGCAACGTGTGCCAGCAATGGGGCTAGGGTTATCACAGGTAATGGAGCCTGAGGTTGGGGCCTGGAGTCTTTGACAACGGTGAACTGTTTGGGGGAAAACAGACAAGGATGTTAAGAAGGCAGGGGCTTGTCTTTACTGGTTAGGCATTCCAGTCTGCAGACATTCTGTAGACATTCTGTAGGATTCTATATACGGAAGTTCCGTAGGATTCTGCGTCTATTGTATGCTTTGTTGCATAAGAGGCCTCAGTGTTAGAAGCATGTTCACATCAGCAGACATTCTTCAGAGGTTCTGTAAACGCTCTGTATGACTCTGCTGTCATTACAAACTTCATAGCTAAGTAGGGACCTCATTGTTATTGGAGCATTCACATCTGCAGACGTTCTGTAGAGGGTCTATAAAAGTTTTGCAGGGTTCTGCTGTCATTTTTATAAGCTTCATCACAGCATAAGGGGCCTCATTGTTATAAAAATTCACATCTGCAGACGATCTGTGAAGGCTCTGCAGAAGTTCTACAGAACTACTACAGTTCTACTTCTGCAGGATTCTAATGTTATTCTATATGGCTCGAGCTTGACTGAAGCACATATTTGGATTTGAAACAACATGTGAGGTGATCAGAGTGTTGTTAGAAAGACAAACAAAAACTCAGCCAATCATTCTGTAGCCATGACTACCAGTGAAGGAGGGGGGGGAATCTTTTGGGCGTCATCAAAATTATTATATGGGTCTAAACCAACACATTGAATTTGTAATTAAATTGAATTCACTGTGACAGGCAGGGAGTGGGCGACAATCAGCCTTACCGTTTACTGTCACCATGACATCACACTGATCAGAGTTACCCGTCGGGTCAATGGCGATGTACGTAACAATAGTCCTTCCCTCTGGAAATCGGCTTCCTGGACCCCGCCCGTTGCCTTGCCTACCAAAATCAAAACAATCAATGGTTGAGGAAGATCAAGAAAGTGACTGCCAACAACAAGTGTTTATGCCCAAGTTTAACCGTGTCAGAAATTACTGACGATTAATTTCAGTCAAATTTGAAGCTTTTCTCAAGTTAATAAAATACCAATTCCTCCTTTTTTCAGAAGAATTTCTTATCAAGCAAAGCCTTGCTAATTAACCAGTTAGCGCCCGATGACATGTGAGCGGGCAAATGTTTCCCTTCCCTGGAAATGGAAGCCATCTTAAGGCGCCATTGTGTAATTTCGAAATACCGGAGCAAAGGTCGCCCGAAAATTCCACTGCTGAGTGCGCACAGACCACACACACGCCGTCTAACGCTTCATTTCACCAACACAAAGACCAACAAAGGTTTTGAATATTTCAGAAATTTCTCGCTATTAAGAGGTGTTTTTTTGTCGTAATCCCCGATAACAGACCTTTGTCCCAAGAAGAGGATTACGAGGCATCAAAAGGCTTTCATCATTGTTCATTCAAGTCAGAGTGAGTCCGCAATCTAGCCATGGTTCTGTGTTCAGGAGTACCACTCATATGCCGTAGGCAACGGCCGATGTTTTGCAATTCATGGTGCATGAATTTGACATTTTCTTGGTTGAGAAAACAAAACGGACAATCCAATGAAAATAATCTTTGTACTCTTGGCATTGTCAAGTCAGTGTTTCTTTGTGACAGCTGTACCCTCAAAGGAAAAAGATTCCGGCAATTCCGCCAAAAGAATCTTGCCAGGGGGACGGGTGAACAACACCAAAAAGAATCCTGGCGGGAACTGTTTGACCCTAAAAAGGACCGGGGGGGGGGGGGGGGGGGGGGGGCAGAATCCGGAATCCGCCCCCCCCCCCCCCTGTTGTTTTTTTAAAATAGCATTTCATCAGTTTTTCTGCACGCTGAGCCTTGATGACTATTTTGGCCAATATTTTTTTGACACAAAATTTATTAAAATTAGAGGTGCCGTTCTCTCACAGTGAGAGATTTTCGGAAGTATGTTCTAGTTTGATGCAAACTTTTCCATTGACTTACTACACAAAAGCATGTACCGTACGTAGTGTATATTTTCAGGAAGTCTTTTGCCAATTAATGAGCTATTATTACGTAATGCATTACTTAATTCAATTAAAATTTCTCACAGATACTTATTATGTATTGCTCTATTACCCTACCAAAAATCATCAAAATCCAACATTGCATGGCTGAGATCTGGGGGGGGGGGGGGGGGGGGCGGAATCCGCACCCCCCCTCCCCCGGGCTGTGAGAAGCTAAAAATAAATGGCTTTTTGAGGGTTAAGACAGAGAATTGGCAAAGGCCCTTTGATAAATACAACCCTTCCCTGCTAACTCAACCTACTTGTTAACAGTGACGAGTCCGGAGTTGTCTGTGGCAGACGGAACATCAAAGTTCACCAACCGAGAGGTACTGTTGAACTCACTGCTGACTGTCACGTCCCGAGGACAATCACCCTCAAATTGTGGTCTCTGCTCATCTGGAAAAAACAAAACAAATTTGTGGAAAAAGTTTGATAATGAGATTCACCTTATGGTGATCCCTGTGTTGTCGCTTCCCAAGTTGTATCCATAGAGCTAGCTCTATGGTTGCATCGTATATGGGGTGTGATCCCTGGCTACAAGGCAATATTCGGTTGGATGGCTTCTGACTGGCACCCCCCCAAACAAAGATATTGACAAAATAGGGAGACCACCAACATAGGGTTGTATAGCTCAGTTGGTATAGCAGCGATACGTAAAGCCAGTGGTCGCAGGTTCAAATCCCGCTCCAGTACTTTTTTTTTTTTTTGACCCCAAAAATTGAGATTTACACTTGGCAGATACCGGTTCTTTATCAATGTATGTTATCTTTATTATAACTTACCAGTGCAGGAGACAGCTCCAATATTGTCCCAAGAAGCATTGTCCGTGCAGGTCTTACGTGAAGGTCCCTGTTGAACGAAGCCATTCCCGCAGGAGAAGTCACACTCCGTGTTGTATGGTAACGCCTGGGCCTGGCTACAAACGGCTGGTTCTACCGACCCATCCGGCAGTGAGAAGGGACCAGGACATGTCACGGTCACTGTCAAGATGTGAAGGACGGTGACATTATATAGTCCTTGTCATATAAAGTGACCAACAATACTACCCTTGGGTTAGCTACAGACAGCTGGCTCTACCAGAGCCAATTTCGCTGACCTGCTTAAACACACTACAAGTTACCAGCCAATATACCATGTCATTTATATTGTGTGTGACTGGTCCTCTGCCAATTCACAAATTTCTTAAGCGGTAATTTGAAATTGGTCCCAGATCTGTTGAGGATAAGTCACACAGCACTCAGACCCAGAAAAAAATGTTGACTTCATTCTCAAAAATCTCACCCGATTCGACTAGCCACCATAGCTTATAAGCAAGGGGGTCAGGTATCATGATAGCCAGCGAAGCTTACAACCAAGGCGGTCTTGTATCATAACACAATCCACCTCGCTTAAAGAGTGGATGCTCTTTCATAATACTATGATCATATCATGGGATGTTTATAAGCGAGGTGGTCATGCTTGGCGGCTCACTTATAACCTGCAGTGGCTAGTCGAATCGACTGAAAATCTACTACATGATGCAAACCCAACCTTATATAGTGCTGCATTGGCACGAAATCTGCCTAACACTAGAAAGTATACTTAGCAGAAAAGCTAACATTTCATACAATGCATATTTTGTGTAAGCAAAAATGCCATCGGCAATTTTTTTTCAGCTTATCAGAAAGGAGAGATTATACCAGGACCAAAATGGTATATCTACCTGTACACTGGAAGTCAGCTCCACTCCATGTGCCATCTGCCTGACATTGCCGCGTTCGATAACGTTGACCACTCTGTGTCCTGCGACCAATGTTGCAATGAAACTGGCACGAGTCTTCATATGTGGCGGTGTCACCATGACAACCAGAGATGTAACCATTAGCGACGGAGGGATACGAACATGTATTGACTAGGAAATGAAATTTTTAAACGGGATCAATGTTTTTTTATGCTTTAATATTTAAAGTACACACAATATCTGAGGTAAAGTTGAAAATAGTTCACTTCATTGAATTTCTTCCCAAAATACCTTCACAATATGGCTGTGACTGACTCCAAAATCCCTCAATACTATAATCAGTCTCTCGCATGCATTGTCGTCTATGTGTAGCACCCCCTGTTGACAGAGTGTGACCAGTCTCGCAGGTGAATTCGCATTGTGAACCATAGACGGCGCCCTCAGTGCATGAGCCGTGCCCGGCTGCCAGACGCAGGATCCCGTCGGGTGGTGTTGGAAGTCCCGAACATCTTGTCACTACAGCAAAAAAATGGTGGATTCAAAATCACAAGAATCACGTTAATACAAAAATCGAATTGTTGCAGGAGAACAGTCGATTGGCCATCAAATTAGTTTGTTTCTAAATTGACAAAGCAAAACAAAACAAAACAACACAACACACTGCAGAGCTGGAACAACGTCCCTGCAATATATGTATTTTCAAAAGACTGAAGATCCCATAAGCCAGGGTTTTAGTGAGCAGGGGTTGAATTTGGGGTAAAATTCCACAAGACCGCAGGGCTTGTAGAATTTAGCTCAAATTGTTTACCGGACCAGATTTTATTTTACAAGACCAGAATCTTAATGAGAAAGAACTTTCTACAAAGTTTAAAATGGAAACTGAGTTTATTTGAACAAGCACTCAAGAGAAGATTTGTCTCCTTTGTCTTGTGGGTAAGTATATTTTGATACTCGACAGAAGTATGAAAGATATTGATCAGATTCAAAGTCAACATTTCAAACATCATTTCTCGTGTTTCTTTTTGTTAAAGATATTACACAGTGAGTTACGTTGTATGATTATTATTCAATTGAAAAACACAATACCACCGGACTTGTCCAGTCATGAGTTTACTGGCCCGATGCTAAAATCACTGGCCTCGGGCCTGCGGTCCAGAGTAAAATTCGAGCCCTGGTGAGTTTTTGGTTGGAAGATTGTTCACCTTTCCTGAACATTTCACAACCAGGGCCCACTTTCATGGCTCTGCTTACCGCAGAACTCTGCACATACAGCCCATTATGTCTATGCTAAAACCATAGGCCTTTCTCACACTACGGAAAATCTCTGTGTTGGACATGGGTTATGAGCCGTGTAAGTTTGACTGATCTTTTCACACTACAACATTTCAATCCGGCATGAACCCATGAAGAGTGCTCAATCTGTGTCGAAACCAACCCTGGGTCGGGAGTTGGGTTGGGAGCTCTCGTCCTGTGTTGAAAATTCCTAAAAGTGTTGAAAGCCGTAGTGTGAACTACGTAGTGTGAATTTCCGATGTGTGTTGAGTGCGTGGCACCATCTGCAGTAGTACAGTATGGGACTTTTTCTGCTTGGATTCGTGTAGGTCCCAGGCAGTGTGAATTAATCGCACAATACATGGATCCAAAGTTACACGTGTAACCCACAAGCTGATTTCGCACAGAGCTGGTATGAAAGGAGAGCGGATTTGCACCGTGTTGAAATTTTACCAAGCCAACACGGAGTTGTCCGGTACAAATTTTGACACGGATCAAATGCTGATAGTGTAAAAAGGCCAATAGACTCCCCAAACAAAATAATGATCATAATATCTGACCTTTGGCCTCAATTTGCATAGAGCATGACCCTGAATTGCCGGCACTGTCTGTTGCCCTGTAGACCAGGGAGAAGATTCCTTCATCGAGCATGGTTGGCTTGGTATTGCCGACAGCGACGGAGTTTATGGCCACCACAACGGCAGTTACATCATGACCAGCATCGGTGCCCTTTGCGAAACACAACAGGTTTAGTTATTCACGCACCAGTTTTTACTTTATGTAATTAAAAAAAAAATTCTAGTCTAACAAGAAAGGAAATGTATGTAGAATGTATGTAGAATGAACTGTTTAAATGCAAATGTTTCCCCTGCCTGGAGACGGAAGCCGTGTAAAGATGCCATTATGTAATTTTGGATCACCGGAGAAGGTCGCCCAGTCATTCAACTGCGGAGCATGTACAGACCTTACACACTTCGTTCCACCCACACAAGGACAAAAAAAAGTGGCCATTGAGAGACGTTTTTTGTGTAATCCCCGATTAAAGACCTTGGTCCTTTTGTTCCCCAAAAAAGGCATCAAGAGGCTTTCACCATTGTTCATTCATTGTATTTTGGCTCAATGGAGGTAAGTTGGAGTGAGCCGGCAATCGAACCATAGTTCCATGTTTAGTGCCACTCCTATGCCGTAGGTAACGGTGGATGTTTTGCAATTCACGGTGCATGGATTGGAGACTTTCTCGGTAGAGGAACAAAATGAACGATCCAATAAAGAGAATCTTTGTTCCCTTGGTATCACCAAGTCGGGTTTTCTTTGTGCCAGCGGTGCCCTCAAAGAAAAAAGTTTCCGGCAGTTCCGCCAAAAGAATCCCGCCAGGGGAACGGGGGAAAAGAAAAAAAAACGGTGACAACTGGCTAAAAGAAGGGTGCCGACGGGAAGGGGGGGGGCGCTAACCTTGTTTAATCACGAGACCTTTTACCTCTATCTGGACTTACCACAACTGGTTCCCAGTCCCACTGAATAGAAACCCGAGTCTGACCCTCAGTAGCGAAAAACACTATATCGTTTGGACATTCCAAAACAGGTGGAGTGACATCTGAAATTTAAAACAAATTTTGTGACTTTTACAAACCTTTGGTAGTCTTTAGAGTTACAGGTTCCAAAGAGGTTAGGGCAACAGGATTCTTGTTAGCACTAGAGAAGTAGACCAAAGAGCAAGATTTCTTTATATCTCAAGGAAATAACAGCTGTTCTGAATTCAGAAAGAATTATAGGAAATAATAGATGTGGTTTGGGCAAACCCAACAATGTCTACCTGTGCATAAGGTGTTCATGCCGTCCCACGAGCCACTCACTAAACAGGTACGACTAGGTGACCCCGATAGAGTGTAGCCGTTGTTACAGCTGTAGACGCACAACGTATCGAATGGCTGTCTGGAGATACTGGGTCTGCTTTGTCCACTACGCGTGCAGCTTACTCCACCATGCGAGGGGGCTGTTGGCCTTGGACAGGTTATAACTGTAAATACAGATTTGGGTTTTCGTTATTCAAGTGGGGGCTACCTAACTGGTTCAAACACTAACAAAAGTATTTATTTTACTGCAATATGTTTTTTTACTGGTATCAAGAAACTGATTGTAGCCTTTTAGGTCTGATGATATCTGCAAAGGAAAATGGGGAGTAAGAATTCTTACGTTTGAGATGTGGAGTGAAAACCCAGTTTAATCAGGGAGGAACAGAAAACACAATCAACAAGCGACACTCTAAGCGGAGTTTGATTGTTGATTTCACACTGACATCCTTGTCACCCAAACAAAAACTTTTCAAAACAAAAACGCTGTGTCAGTTCAGCGACGTCATAACCTCCTAAAATAGCATTTACGTTACACGCGAGTTTGAAAGATCCAAAACTTTGTATCTTCCTCAACCAGCTGGCGCCGGATGTCACGTATCCATGCAAATATTTATGAGTGAAATTTCAAGCCCGAAAAAAAAGGTTGCAACACTTGGTTTCACCTACACATAGAGGACAGATGGAGCTGATTATATCGGTGCATAGAGGACAGATGGAGCTGATTATTTTGCCAATTTTTGCCCATTATGTGGTGGTTTTTGTGTAATCCCCGTTTTCAAACCTTTGTCCTTTTGTTCCAAGAAGAGGATTACAAGACATTGAGAGGCTTCCACCATTATTCATTTATTGTATTTCAGCTCAATGGAGGTAAGTCAGAGTGAACCGAGTTTCCAGCCTGGGTTTACGGATTGAGGATCAATCTTTGGCCTGGCTCACGGCTGAGGTTTTGCAATTCACGCTGCATGAGTTTGACATTTTCTCGAAAGGGGAAAAAAAAATCCTGGAGCTGTAAGGAAAATCTATGTTCGCTTGGCTTTGTCAAGTCATGTGCCAGCAGTACTCTCACAGAAAAATGATTCCAAGTCCAAGAAATAATCCTGTCAGGCTGAACGGGAAAAAGTTGAAGATTCCCGACGGTAACTGGTTAAAGTTATTTTTCAAACAAAACACTTAACAAAATCTCACTTGTGCATGAGATGGTCCCAGCAGACCACACCCCAACATGATTGCTGTTACTCTCACACACTCTAGTTACCGGTGTCCTTGGTGCGTAACCACGGTTACACGATAGTGTACAGCCAGTGCCGTAGGACACACTGTCTCCGTTGCAGTTGGCTCGTTGACCGTTGGTTGGTGTTGGCAGAGCACTAGTTGCACACATGATTTCTATACAGAGAAAAGCAAAGGGTTGACGAATAGAAAGTTAAGAAAACTCAATCCACCCCCACCCCCCACCTCGCAAAAAAAAAAAAAAAATAAAAAAAAATAAAGACATTTGTGAGGAATACGTTACAAAATGCACAACTTTGAGACACTAGGTGGCAGCACACATTTGAGTAATTTTCCATGGTAAACAAAATTTCATGCATGAGCAAAAACTTGACAGGGACTGACTCCGATAGGGAAGTCTTCTACTACCTCAAAAAGCTCCCCCCCGAAAAAACAAAAACAAAAAAATACATAATAAATAATTAAATAAACTTAGAACAAGTATATAAAAAACTTGCTAGTTTATAATTAATTTGAAAATCAAATCCTTTTGGAATACTGACCCTCACACACAGGCAGAGGCTGCAACCACTCTCCATTAGGTCCACATGTTATCGTCTGGGAACCGGTCAAACGGTAGCCGTCAGCACAACTATAACCACATGTCGAACGGTAGTTCACTTGATGACCCGCTGAACAGGTACCACTGTTGGTCGGATGCAGCCCTTCGCCAGGTGTTAGTGTTGCACATGTGTTAACTGAAGGAAAAAAATGTTAGAAATAACTGGTTTGTTTCTACATGTAGGATCCACATGTAATTGTTTTCAGTAAAACAAAAATTAAATATAATAAAAAAATATAGTTCATCCTTTGCATCTTTTGACTGCTTTCTGCCTCTTCTTTCTACTTGACTGACTCTGTTTAAACTCCAGTTTGTGTGCGTTGTGTTGTCATTTAGCCTTTGAGAAAGACTCTGCTAGGGTCGAAACGTGAGGCCATTAATAATTTTTTGCATTAAAAAAAATAATTCAGCTAAATTTTAAATTGCATGAGAAGTTCTCCAAATTCAACCTGTTTCAGAGGAAAAGTCCGTCTGAATTTTTTTTTTAAAACTACTAAACCAAATTCAACTGAGCAACTTACTTTGACATCCAGTTGCCGATCCGTCCCACACGGCATTGTTCTGTCGAATGATACATCGTCTGACTGAACTGCCCGTTATGGTGTAGCCAGTATCACAAACGAAGTTGCAACGGGAATTGTACGTGCGTGGACAGGAACTGGAGTCTCTGAAGCCACCGTGGGCTGGAGCGGTCAGGGTTGGACAACTCCGAACTAAAGGCAAGATGAATATCAGGAATGACATACAAATTATGTTGAAAGAAGGTACTGAATAAGAAATCAATTCTGCGCTAAATTTGAGAGAGTTTGGAAGTACTTATTATTGTAAAATTAGGTTTTCACCAATGCAGTACCAGGGCTGGCCGACTCCGAAGATGAAAATTGGAAAGAATATAAATTATTTTGAGTTAGTGGAATCAATGATTGTTCCCTAAAGTTGTTCCCCGAAATTGGAATGTCGTACAATCTCTTCAAGTATCATTAGTGACTGGCTCTAGCAAATCCCTAAATTTCGACCCAATTTTCAAAAAAGTGAGATTTGGGTATTTATCGTGAAAATTCACAAAGTTTTCAACAACGACTTAGATTTTTGTCTTTTTCCATCAGAATCTAAAAGAAAAACCTCATTATGGTGACATGAAAATCTCACACTGGTCCCTCCGGTAAAATTGCTGCCTTTTTCATGGCTGTTGCACATTATGGTAAATGCAAAGATGTTTTGGGGTTTACCAGAGTGGCTCTAATGATAATTCTTAAGATGATGTTCTCTTACTTTGGCAGGAAGGGCGGGGTGTGCTCCACGATCCGCTCGAACGGCACGTAGAAGAACCAGTCCCAGATAACTGGTATCCTGTCCCGCATTGGAAACTACATGACGCACCCTTGATATGTCCATGAGGACAGCTGATCACCAAGTGGGCGCTGCTCGAGTGTGCTGGGCATGTAATCACTGTTGGTTAAAAAGAAGTCAGAGTTTGCGGTTTGAATAAATTCGGTCATCTTCTGGGGAATCCCTTTGGAAAAATAACAATAATCAAAATTGCAACAATAAGGCATTTATAGGGCTCTATTCAGCCTAGTATCAGATATACCATGCCCGATATCAGGCCTCGATCTTAAGAAAATGAGGGCCGGCCTTTGCTGGCCAAATCAGAGAAGTTGTACAAGGGCATGCTGGCCAAGTTGGTAGTGACAGTGCAATTTTTCTGAAGGGCATGCTGGCCAACTCGACAGGGCATGAGGCCAATGGCCTCGATGGCCTCAGTTAAGATTAAGGCCTGCGATATGAGGCAGAGGGAAGCCCCCCAAATGTTCCCATTCCCTAACACACTCTTCCCCTCTTGTACAGAAGCACCCCCCCCCCTAAAATCCTCAAACGAATTCCTGAGATTCCCAGAACACAATAAAGACACAATAAAAAGGGGGGTACACCCTGCCACACATCGAGCACCAAATGGTATCAGAGCACCTCATACTATTACCAGATTACTAAGCATTAATTAGCATCTCAGAAATCATCTCCACTCCTTTGGAGGACCGGCAGCCAGATGACCATAGATTCATCAGCCTTTTTGAGATATTGTGGACACTATATGAGTGCACCGTTTGGTTTTGGGTGTATACAGGACAGATTTACCCAAACCAAATAGTGCACTTGCAATGTGTCCACCATATCTCAAAAAGGCTAATTGATGCTCAATTGTTACCTTTCCAAAAGAAAGTACAACTTGAACCACTACAACATTTTGGATTAGCAATGTTGCCTTGTTTGAAGCCCCAGCTCAACATTGGTAAGAAGAAAAATATAAATGTTCACAGATTTAGATATGCCTTACATGGTATAATGATACTGATGGTGGAAAACTTTCCTTGAATCAACATTGGTAAGAAGAAAAATATAAATGTTCACAGATTTAGATATGCCTTACATGGTATAATGATACTGATGGTGGAAAACTTTCCTTGAATCAACATTGGTAAGAAGAAAAATATAAATGTTCACAGATTTAGATATGCCTTACATGGTATAATGATACTGATGGTGGAAAACTTTCCTTGAATCAACATTGGTAAGAAGAAAAATATAAATGTTCACAGATTTAGATATGCCTTACATGGTATAATGATACTGATGGTAGAAAACTTTCCTTGAAATATTCCTTCCTGAAGTGTTATCATTTTTCAATAATATATGAAAGAAGATCCAAAACTACTTTTCGTCTCAGTGAGACAAAAACATCTGTCTGTAGGAATGCGTACAAAAAGGCTGAATGCATTTTTACCGTTTTCTCGCAGACGAAACAACCAAAAAAGCTGACATTTTCACAGGTTGGTTTTATTACAAACATCTTTGATTGTGCAAAGAATGGAAGCATTTACAGTCAGTTTACCACTGTTGAGCTGGGGCTTTACAGGACCCAACAAGGGCCCGTCAATCAGCACTCATCTTTTAATACACACCTCTAACAGTGACAGTGAAGGTACAATCTCTCGTGTTGCCCTGTCTATCCGCAGCTCTGTATTGGATTGTATGTGACCCTTGACTGAAGCGACTTCCCGGCCCAGAGCCTTGTCGTCGTGTTACCGTTAGGCCACTCGGCACGTTATCAGTTGCAGTAGGTGCCGTCCAACTGACAACTGCGCTTGTCATCGCGTCCTCTGCGACCATCGAGATGGCGTTGGGACACAAGCTGAAACTTGGAGGTTGCGTATCTGTTTTCAAAATAAGAGACTAAAATAATCACAATTCAATCAAAACTTTAAAGTTTTACTTGAAATGTTCCAGGCCTGTATGCTTCGTTCTTGACAGGGAAAAGGGCACCAAGGTATTGTCTCCATGGTAAAGGGGTACCTCTTACAGGAAATTGTATATTTCTATTGGAACATTTCAAGGGCACCAAGGCAATGACCAGGGGCAACGGAGGCAATTGCCTCCTTTGCCTCCATGAAGTATCAGGCCTGATGTTCCTGTATCAATCCAAGTCCCCAAAATCTATGGTTATTCAACACCCGAATGTTTGGATAAGATCTGTGTACCAGGCCTGGTGTTAAAGACGACAGATGTGAAGTATACAATCAGAATGAAGGACAAAAGCTCTGGGCCCAATTTCATGGCTCTGCTCAACGTGGAAATCTGCTCTTACGGCGTCTTGTAAAGAACACAGTTCAATGGGCTGGAAGCGCAGAA
Organism: Marthasterias glacialis; assembly: GCA_911728455.2. Lineage (NCBI taxonomy): Eukaryota > Metazoa > Echinodermata > Asteroidea > Forcipulatida > Asteriidae > Marthasterias > Marthasterias glacialis. Next base: position 10,689,675 of record OU452237.1, on the reverse strand, counting down.
TTCCGCGGTAAGCAGAGCCATGAAACTGGGCCCAGGTTGGATTACAGAGGGTTTGGGGGGCAGTTAAAGGGTATAATTATAAGTAGTTTATAAATTAGATTTATACAAAAGTGTGAATAAAAACAGGTGCATAAAATGGGTTTATTTCATACCAATACAAGTAGGCGTGGATCCAGACCAGCTGTTGCCACATGTGTGTGCCAACGTACTACTCCCATTTGAAAACCCGTATCCACTGCTGCATCGGAAGGTGCACACGCTGCCATAGTAGTTGGAGTTGGTACAGGTTACGCTTCCGTGGGCGAGACTCGTATGAGGTGGGCTGCAACTTTTCACTGGACAGAAATTCAAATTGAGAATCATGAATTATGCAGCACAGCACGAATTACGTGGAGGCCACGCCCAGTACTGCCCTTTTCTTGGCCTTGATGTCCCTTCAAAAGTTTCCCATAGAGTTGAAGATTTGAGAAGTGCCCCTTTGCGAAAATGAAAAACGGCCTTGCTCTCTCAAAGATGCAAAACCAGGCCTGGGGCAGATTCTAAGACTTGGTTTTGAGATAGCTTCTTGATCAACTTATCAACGTACGTTCTTGAACAGGGTTGAACAACCCTTTTTGAAGGACTAATTAATTAAAACACACATCCCTGACAGTCATCTGTGTGTTAGTAGTTAAAATCCTTCCTTTCTGTCAATTTCACTCCCTCAAAATCTCTTCTTCTTTTTTTACTTTCCAGTTTAACGAAATGATTTACAAAACACTTTCTACAATGTGCTGAAGGCATAATAAAAATAATACTAACTCGACAGTGATCCGAGGGTTGTAGTTCACATAAATTCCTTTCATTCCCACAAATAATTTTTTGTTTGAACTTTCTACTTTAAAGGGAAACTGTCGTAATGATCAGAGCAGGCCTTTGGCTATACATGGAATTATGAGCTCTGACACGGTTACTGCATACGCTGGCCACCACATCAGAAAGGCCCCTCTCATTGTTGTATTGTGATGTGATGGCCAAAGCGTGAGTTCAGTTACTGGGTTAAAGACCATAATTCAAGAATTACAAAATGCCTTCTACTTTTGTTTTTTTTATATTTTTATTTTCACTCTAGGTGAGGGCTACAAGGAAAAGAGAAAGACAGCAGAAGAAATTAGGGCAGATGAAAACATTCTGCTTAAATTGAGGAAAGATTATTAGCCTGCAGGGAAACAGGGTACAGGCAAAGAGTTCCACAGTGAAGCAGTTCGTGGGAAAAAACTTGTCAAGTACATCTTCGAATTGCATTTCGGAACCATTACAGTGTAAGGATGGGAGAGGACAGAGAATCGGGTAGTGTGTCCAAACGGACAGTAGTGACGGGGACAACCAGTGATAAACCATTGGAACACATCCTATGGTAACACCCCCCCCCCTCTTAAAAGAAGAGCATCATGAATCATGTGTTTAAAATTTTAACTGACCTTGGCAAGTTGGGAATGAAGGAGACCAAGTGCCACTACTTTGACACGTTGAAGTTGAGCTGCCGACCAGGTCATATCCGGTGCTGGGACAGCGGAAGGTACAGACTGAGTAAGCGATGTTGCTTTTTGAGCAAGAGTGGGAACGAGGACTGCTAGAGGAAACGCTTGGGCATTGGAGGACTGCGTAGGAAAATCAAATGAATATTTTACCTGATGACTGCAACGACGCCGCTGATAAAGATGATTTTAGAGATGTTATTATTGCTTTACCCTTACACCAATGTTTGATAATCTCCGTGTGCACAATTCCGAGTGCTTTGGGAAAAAAAGAATCCCAAGGCTACCGTGATAGGATTAGAACCATAAACCCGTCCTTCTATAGGAAAACCCTCGCAGGCAGAAGTTTGTAGAAACACACTGTCTCCCTTGTGGGTTGATTACAACCAACAAACTTTAATAGTTTTGGAAAAAAATGTTAAATTTTTGCACCTTGGCTTTATCTTTGTCTGTTAACCATGTCTAAGCCATTTGAGAGTTAAATTTGCGAGGGGCTTGGTGCCAACTGATACAGTCTCCTGATTTTACCAAGAGGGGGTCGAGGATGCCACCAAGCTCCTTCCCTCCTTGGATCCCCATCCTTGGGACGTCAAAATAAATAATTAAAATAGGATCATCTTTTTCCCCTGCTCACTTTTGAGAGGGCAACATCCCAATCTTTGTGACCATTTTTTCTTTCTTCATACAACTTCACGATAAAAAAGTCACACCTACCTGTGACAGTGACACGAATCGTACAGAATGCTGTATTCCCAGCACCATCTCTAGCTTGGAAGGTAATCGTCGTTTGCCCTTCGTTAAATCGAGATCCTGACGCTGGTCCATTGGTACGACTGTTGACAGTAAAAGGGGAAAAGATACAGTTGCAGACTGCAGCGCAAGGCTCCAAATTTACACACTGGAGTTTGGAATCCTGCCTCAAGGCCAGTGTTTTTTGGAATTGGGCCAGTTAACCCCACATAAGGACTAGTCAGACTGGCGACAGTCTTGTGTTTTTCACTTCAACAACAATACCTCAGAGTACAATATCTCTAACAAAAAAAATAATCGAATGTGGACCTTGGGAGCCGGATAAAAATTTCTCTCAATTCTGTTGTGTATCTAATTATACTTACCCATAAGACAAATGAGATTATCTCTTCACTTTTAGTGCTTGTTTAAATACAAACAGGTTATACATTAACTCTTTAGAAAGTTTGTTTCTCAGTTTGATTAAATGGTATTGTAACAAAATCCTGTCCACAAAATTTTGAGCTACTAGTCCTGTGGTCTTGTGGATTTTTTTCCCACAACCTGAGCTCTGAACTGGGTAAGTTAGTATATTGTCTGGTTTTATAAGTAACATGTGTTCTTCAGCATAAAGTACAAATACAGACCATTCTTCTGTCTGAAATACTGTCAAAGTCGAGAAAATAGAATTTGAAGACTCTGATTTTAATTTCGCGGTTGTAAAAATCGAAATTAAGGACAATGTGTTTACATGCTGAAAAGGCTGTCAAATTTTCCACTTTCTTGTTAAGGCTTTGCCGATTTACATCTTTTACCTGACCGTTGCACTCCCGGGGTTATCGCTTGCTGTGGGAGTTGGGTAGTTAACAACTGCTCGTCTATCTGAGGCACTAGTTGACACAGCATAGGGCCCAGGACACAATCTAAATGTCGGTGGTGTTGTATCTACTGACAATATAATAATAATGTATTATGCGCTTTATCAAGCCAACTAGGCCTCTCAAAGTGTCTTACAACTTATGACGCCTGTTCATCGTGCCCTAAGCATTCCTAGGCTAAAGCCATATTAACTCCTTTGGAGTATGCAGCACCGGCAGCCAAATCAGCACACAGGTTGCTTATCAATCAATCACATCAACAATCTCTACCCTCGCAGGTACCCATTAAGGAGCAATGATAATACAGTGTCTTGCAATCTGGTCACCTAGCCACCGAAATTTGAGTTTGATGTGCTAAAACGCTCGGCCACGACATGCAACAGTGTTGTACAAAGAATTTGATTTAATATTTGCAATAGTGTTTAAAAGAAGTGTCACCCAACACCAGTGAGTACGCTTGCAACAGGCCTCGATCAATTTGTTTTTCTTAATTGCCCGATCGGGCAAGCTTTGGTCGCATACTGCTTGCCCGATCTTGCCCAACAAAAAGAAACACAATGAACACATGAATCTTGAGGAATTTCTATCAGCAAATTAAGAGTCAATATTGCTAAACCTCGACTTAATGTATTTTTATTTGTTAATTGACAACATAGGCTAACTATTATTATTATTATTATTAAACATTTCTGGTAATGAAACCAACGATGCCTCATAAGTGAACTTAATCACTGTAGCTCTCAAGCCAGAGGAAACCTGTAGATAAGGATGCCAATTGCTATGTGGGTAATTTCCCTACTCTTCCATGATAAGTGTTGTGGGTTCTTTTACGTGCACTACCTATCCTAGTACACGGGACCAACGGCCTAATGTCCCATCCGAAGGACAAAACAATTATGGTAAAGTATCTTGCTCAAGGACACGAGTGCCGCGACCGGGATTCGAACTCACACTCTGCTGCCAACAACACCAGAACTTGAGTCTGGTGATCTTAATCGCTCGGCCACAACACTCCACGCAGAGAAGCACCCCCCTAAAACCCTCAAAAGAATTCCAAAGATTTCCAGATCACAATGAAGACACAATAGAAGGGGTCGGGGGTACACCCTGCCACATATCAAGCACCAAGTTTGCGATGTCCGATGATCCAATTGTTTTACTTTGTTTTATGTTTTCATGGCACGGTATCTCCCCACATTGCAGTGCTTTCACTCCTAAGGAAATTTCTTAGAAAGTGAAAAGTTTCAGGAAATTCTAAGGAAATTCCACCCATTCAATTACTCAGGGACATGTGACCCCACACAATATTCCAGTACCCTCCTCCTCCCCGATGCCCCCTTGAAAAAAAATCCAGATACATGTAATTTATTACAAAAACATGGCCCCTGCTCCCCCCCCCCCTCCCACCTAACTGAAAAGCAATCTCCCCATCCCCCTGCCCTCAGTGAAAAAAATCCTGTTTACGCCGCTGCGGTTCAGCTGGGTAATAAGTTTCACTCCCCTTTTGAAAAAATCTCGTCTAAAAAAAAAGTCAAACCTTTCAATCAGTTTCACAATCACATCCATCAGCCATCGATTAAATTGACTGATGATATCTGATATTCGTCTAGACCTAGACCCAGTAACTGGGGCGCTGTACTCCTTTTTTGAGATTTTGACATTATCGGTCGACGACTGATAATGACAATATCTCATAAAAGGAGTAACGTTAAACTTACAGCGCCCCAGTTTTGCAGTTACTGGTTCTAAATAATTCGTCAATACTAACAATTACAACACTCACCTCGAGGTGGAGGAGGTGGGGGTGATCTCCTTCTTCGACGCCGTCTTCTCCACCAACCCTCTACGAAGAAAACAAGTGATTCCGGATAAATATCAACAACATATACGATTATATTCCTAGTTTCACCGTACCACCAGAATTTTAGTGTTTCTTTCACGCATTATTAATAATCATTGTGGCCAGTGTTCATTTGGTATGGTAGTATGGTCATTGTTATGTCAGTCAGCCTCAAGTACCAGACTATTCTCCAATTCTTATTGTCACGTGGGGGTCAAAAAAAAAAGGCGAAAAAACTGCCTGACACCCTCCCACGCTTTAAAAAAAAAGGTCACATTTCCACGTGCAACAGACTTACAGAACCATTTTGCAAGAATTGACATATGGGCGGATCCAGAATATTTTTACGGGGTGGCTAAGAATTAAGATAATTATTGTCAAGATTATTGATAAATAACCATTATTTATACATTACTATTATTTTTAAATAACCTTTATTTATATAACCATTAGTTTTAAATAACCATTATTTATAAATAAAAATATTTTATATATATATTCATTATCTAGAAATAACCATTATAAATGACTATTATCTATACAATGACCATTGTTTATAAAAAAATTACAGCAGGCGACTTTTTTTAGGAGGGGATTTTTTTTTTCTTAGGTGGCGACTTTGTTTACAACGTCGAGTGTATTTCCAAGCGGCAACTTTTTTAGGCGACACTTTTTCTTAGGTAGCGACCTTTTTTACTGCGTGGACTTTTTCCACACTAGTGTTCCTTCGTTTTGAACGTTCGCAGGACCGTAGCACGGTAAAGACCCTGTCATTGTCCAATCACAAGCTATGCAACTAAGACTCCACCCAACACTGACAGTTCTTTTTGTTGAGCATCATAAATATTCATGTTATTCAAAAAGCCAGGGGAGAGGCATGCGCTGGGAAATTTTCGTATTGTGCTTCTACCTGTAAAGCATACAGGGCGAAGACAATTACTGCCAATGCAAGGCAGCAATGTGCACCCACTATTACATAAGCACATCTGTTGGCACCATGTAAAAACATTATTTTAAATTTCTGTTGTAATAATCGAAATTAAAATCTTGGTCTTTAAAAAACAATTCTCGACAGAAATAATTCTGTGGGATACTGGCATGAACTTCATAACCAGTGAGGTTTCAGCAGACTGATTCAAAGAAATCAATGTTTTTTGATGGGTACCAATCCTGTATTTTATATGTAGGCCTTTTTTCCGGCAGTCTGAAAGCTCACTGTTTATGAAGTTCATGTCAGTACCAGCTCTCAACCAATATTTTTGAAGACCCAATTTCAACTTTATATTGACGTTTTTACGTACTTAAAAATTTCACGATTCCCTGCTCTTTTAGACAACTGATTGAATCAAAAATTTCATTTTTTCCCTCGATGTTTTCATGGAATTAAACAAAGTAAGAAACCTGCACTATAGGCTTTACCAGTCCTATATAGCTTTAAGTTATTCGGCCAACCTGACACCCTAATCCTTATGCTTCACCCGCCCCGTCCCCAACTCCTTACCCCCCCCAAAAAAAAAAACCCAACCAAACAAACAACCAAACAACCAAACAACCAAACAAACAAACAAACAAACAACCAACCAACCAACCAACCAACCAACCAACCAAACAAACAAACAAACAAACAAACAAACAAACAAACAAACAAACAAACAAAAAACAAACAAACGAACAAACGAACAAACGAACAAACGAACAAACGAACAAACGAACAAACGAACAAACGAACAAACGAACAAACGAACAAACAAACAAACAACCCAACAACCCAACAAACAAACAAACAAACATATAATATGCTGCAGTTCTCGCGTTAATTTTGTGGTGAAGTAATAATTGTTTTTGCAATCAGTTTACATGCAAGTTCTTTTGTCCAAAATTGTCGTCCTTTTCCTCCTTTCCCCCGATTCAACTAGCATTCACGCGTCCACATCTTCTATTGCAAGTTAACATGACTTTGTCTCAAGAGCCATGCAACACAACCTCCATTTAAGTGACGTACGTGTACGCGCTCAATTCTTTTATTAGTGGGGGCACATTGCTGCCTTGCATTGGCAGTAATTGTCTTCGTCCTGTATGCTTTACAGGTAGAAGCACAATACGGACATTTCTCAGTGATTCCCACTCTCCTGGCTCTTTGAATAACATGAATATTTATGATGTTCAACAAAAACAACTGTCAGAGTTGGGTGGAGTCTTCAGTGCATAACTTTTGATTGGGCAATGACAGGGTCTTTACCGCGCTACAGTCCTACGAACGTTCAAAACAAAGGAACACTACTGTGACTTGTTTTACATGGCGACTTGTTTTTTTTGAAGCGACTTTTTTCTCGCGGTGCCCAATTATTTTTAAAGGCGGCTACTTTTTGTTATTAAAATTCATTATTTACTTTTTTCACGCAGCAACTTTTTTTCATGCCGACGTCTTCACCTCGGCTTAGTGTACGAAACCAATGGAAATGTAAAAAAAAATAATAAACACGGATTATTTTGTTTATCAAAGATGTCCACTCTGCCATGCCAGAATTTGTCGATGGGGAGAACCATGAAAAACATCCTCAATTGACACTATTTTTATAGTACGCCCAACGTCTTTTGACACAGCAAGAAAGCCAGAGGTCGTCACACTTTAGGCCTACATAAAGAGTCCCATTTCATTCACGTTAAACCCATTACGATTTGGCCATCCCAACATCCAGGGGTAATTTGTTCAAAGTTTTCTTCCAAGAAGCATCTTTCTTTGAGAAACGCTGAGTCTTTTCCTGTTTGACTGATATGGACTAATGTGTCCGACGACAATTTTGAACCATTATGTCCGACCATGGAGTTTCCTTCCTCCATGGCCCGACCAACTGTGTCCGAACAAGGAGTATGTCCGACCCATTGTTTTCCGACAGACATAATGGGTCGGACCTAATGGTTCAAAATGTTCTCGTCCGACATCATGGTGTGCAACAAAAAGGTACGTGCAGCGGCGTAGCCAGGATTTTTCTCGGGGGGGGGGGGGTGGCACAGGGCGGCATTGCTTTTCAGTGGGAGCCCAGGGTACCATGTTTTTTTTAATGAATTACATGTATCTATATTTGTTGTATGGGGGGGCACCTGGGGACACGATTTCCCAGCCCCCCCCCCCCCCCCCCCCCCCCGCCCGCCCCCTTGGCTTCGCCGCTTGTGGGTATAGTGTAATGGAGTGGTCCAAAATCCCCAGTAAACCAACCACTGTGTGTGGTACAGGTACTCACAAGGTCAAAATCTGAATATTTTGCAGTGGATCTGGATCTGGAGTGGAGTGAGAGACCACACAAAGAGCTTTTAGTGTTTGCACTGAGGCCAAAAAAAAATGGGGGTTTTATGAAGCCGCATACAGAAGCTTGCGCAATACAGGATACGAAGGCCGGCGTGGTAACTATTAGGGAAGTAAAGCGTTTGCATTGCCATATTTATATTCATTTACCACAAACGAAATGAAAATAAGGATAGGATAAGTCCTGCGTGCAACTGAGCAAACTTTACCTACACTCTAAAATATTGACTGTAAAATATTACAGCAAATTACTGGCAGCACGGGCGCCAGTAATGTACTGTACAAATTACAGTGTATACTTGGCATTGCTGTTAATAAAATAACAGGAGCGTAGTGTAAAAACAACAGTACACAATGAAATTTTCAAAACTTAACTGTACATAAACAACAGCTTTTTACTGTTATATTTTACCCCGTATTACCGTACAATACTGATTAGTTCATTCTTATTGTGGGGGTGGGCATGTATAGTTAATCACATCAATATTAATGGTTAATTTATTTGTTATGAACTACTTAATACATGCAACTATATACCACTATATACAATAAGCATAGTCTACAACCCAAGTTAACGTTTCAGTATAACCCCAACTCATGTATACTGAATGATACATTGACTGAGTTCCAATATGCTCACAATCGTAGTTGTGTGTTTTGATTAATGTTTTCCCCTTTTATTGTATTTTTAAATGCAAAAGTAAATGTTTTGTTTCCACGTTTGGTAATATCAACATAATCGCCGATGACACACAAAGAAACACACCAAAACTACATTGAATTGTTGAATTTCGCCATTTTCTTGTGATATTTCATGGATATTGCATCACTTCTATGACCTGCCAACAAATTTGAATATTTTGTGAATTATAGTACGATTTAAATAAACCAGTAAGTTACTTTTACACGTAACAGTAATTCACTATTGACTATACAAAACATTAACTTAAAATAATGTAGTTCAAGTACAGTAAACCACGGTGTACCGGCTTTCAAACAGTATTTTACTGTGAATTTTAATTAAAGTAAAGATAATGTAAATAAAACAGTAAGTCAAACAGTAAATTACTGCACAGTCGGTTAACAGTAAATTACTGGGGGTAAATACTGTAAGATAACTGTACATTTTAAAGTATTATTTTACAGTGTATTCTTTTCAATTATGAACTCATTATTTTATACAAGTAAGAATAAAGCTTATACGCACCACTTTCCATCCCCCTCAAAAATTTGAGTACAACAAACCATCATTAATTTTTTGGTTACAACGTAATTTTGTCTTTGACTATTGTTATATGTATACTTTTGAAACTCGACTTGATCGTTTATCAACATTTCGTCGGCTCCAGTGTCTGGAGGCTGACAAACCACTCCAGAGATCATGACCCTGTCAGTCTCACCTCACTACGCTCAGACGGCCGGGACAGTCCCAGTTGAATCCCTGCTGCAATGTGATTTCAAAAGAATATTGATTGCGATGGGGAAAAAAAAGGTCCAATATTGAACTAAAGGCCTCTTATCCCTATTGTGTATCAGACCAAGAGCGCTGTAGTGGCGCAAGATGGGGAACTGTTGGAAAATGAAATACGCATGGGCGCTATTGTGAATGTCTGTGTTTCCCATTGATCTACATGTACATGTACACTGGTCCGCACGTATCAGTGTTGTATCAAAAGGGCCACTTGCCGAAATGGCGTCCAGTGAGATTTCACATTTCAGCCAGAGCTCCCCATCTTGCGCCTATACGGCGCTCTATAATCTTTGGAACAGACAACCTTGTTTTGTGACCCGTCAACCACAAAAGCATGGAGAAAAAAGTGCCCATTTCTACGGAAGCGTTTTACCGCTACGTGAATAAAAAATATCACTCTTATCGTGTACGTACACGATAAATTATCGTGAACGTATACGATAAGTTTTTACTTATCGTGTATGTACACGATAAATTTTTATTTATCGTGTACGTACACGATAAGTTATCAGGTATGTACACGATAAGTTAACGTGTACGTACACGATAAGTTTGGACTTATCGTGTACGTACACGATAAATCATATCGTGTACGTACACGACAAGTTTGAGCTTATCGTGTACGTACACGGTAAATCCAAACTTATCGTGTGCGTACACGATAACTTATCGTGTACGTACACGATAAGAGTGAGATTATTTTTATTCACGTGGCGGCAATACGCTTCCGTACATTCCAACCTACTGAGCCAATGGAGTGGAGTGAGAGACCACACAAAGAGCTTTTAGTGTTTGCACTGAGGCCAAAAAAATGGGGGTTTTATGAAGCCGCATACAGAAGCTTGCGCAATACAGGATACGAAGGCCGGCGTGGTAACTATTAGGGAAGTAAAGCGTTTGCATTGCCGTATTTATATTCATTTACCACAAACGAAATGAAAATAAGGATAGGATAAGTCCTGCGTGCAACTGAGCAAACTTTACCTACACTCTAAAATATTGACTGTAAAATATTACAGCAAATCACTGGCAGCACGGGCGCCAGTAATGTACTGTACAAATTACAGTGTATACTTGGCATTGCTGTTAATAAAATAACAGGAGCGTAGTGTAAAAACAACAGTACACAATGAAATTTTCAAAACTTAACCGTACATAAACAACAGCTTTTTACTGTTATATTTTACCCCGTATTACCGTACAATACTGATTAGTTCATTCTTATTGTGGGGGTGGGCATGTATAGTTAATCACATCAATATTAATGGTTAATTTATTTGTTATGAACTACTTAATACATGCAACTATATACCACTATATACAATAAGCATAGTCTACAACCCAAGTTAACGTTTCAGTATAACCCCAACTCATGTATACTGAATGATACATTGACTGAGTTCCAATATGCTCACAATCGTAGTTGTGTGTTTTGATTAATGTTTTCCCCTTTTATTGTATTTTTAAATGCAAAAGTAAATGTTTTGTTTCCACGTTTGGTAATATCAACATAATCGCCGATGACACACAAAGAAACACACCAAAACTACATTGAATTGTTGAATTTCGCCATTTTCTTGTGATATTTCATGGATATTGCATCACTTCTATGACCTGCCAACAAATTTGAATATTGAATATAAAAAGAATATTGATTGCGATGGGAAAAAAAAGGTCCAATATTGAACTAAAGGCCTCTTATCCCTATTGTGTATCAGACCAAGAGTGCTGTAGTGGCGCAAGATGGGGAACTGTTGGAAAATGAAATACGCATGGGCGCTATTGTGAATGTCTGTGTTTCCCATTGATCTACATGTACATGTACACTGGTCCGCACGTATCAGTGTTGTATCAAAAGGGCCACTTGCCGAAATGGCGTCCAGTGAGATTTCACATTTCAGCCAGAGCTCCCCATCTTGCGCCTATACGGCGCTCTATAATCTTTGGAACAGACAACCTTGTTTTGTGACCCGTCAACCACAAAAGCATGGAGAAAAAAGTGCCCATTTCTACGGAAGCGTTTTACCGCTACGTGAATAAAAAATATCACTCTTATCGTGTACGTACACGATAAATTATCGTGAACGTATACGATAAGTTTTTACTTATCGTGTATGTACACGATAAATTTTTATTTATCGTGTACGTACACGATAAGTTATCAGGTATGTACACGATAAGTTAACGTGTACGTACACGATAAGTTTGGACTTATCGTGTACGTACACGATAAATCATATCGTGTACGTACACGACAAGTTTGAGCTTATCGTGTACGTACACGGTAAATCCAAACTTATCGTGTGCGTACACGATAACTTATCGTGTACGTACACGATAAGAGTGAGATTATTTTTATTCACGTGGCGGCAATACGCTTCCGTACATTCCAACCTACTGAGCCAATTTTTCAGGGAATAAAACCATAGGAACCTACTGAGGGCAGGAGAGTTCATTTTCCCAAGGTTTAAGTGTGGTGGTGGTGCATGTTGTTAACATTCGTCAGTTCCCGTGGTTTTATTTCCTGGAAATGGGCTCGGTAGGATCGAATGGGCAAAATTGCTCGTAATTTTAGTGTTCTGTATATTTTATGATTGCTTTAATACTGTCTTTATTGCTTAATCTATCTATCTATCTAGTGTACATGTATATCTTATTTAGATGCTCATCGCGCGGGCCAACCGTCCACGAACGGTCAGGGCCGAGGTTGGGGGTCACGAGCATCGGAGAGGGCGACGATCAATAAACTAAGTTAAATTAAAGTTAAAAGAAATTTATTGTCCCCGTTATGAGAAATTAGTGTGGCATTTTAGGTAAAATATACATACAAACATTATACGTAAAAATACGTACAAAACAATATACAAATAAGATATAAAAGAGACGCAGTTTATCTTAATAAAGCCAACACTCCCCTCAAATGAGATGTATACGCGGTTCTACCCGGAAGTTAGCAGTAGTGCTTCCTGAAAACATGGAGTAGATTTTCCTTCCTCCATGCTTAAAAGTTAACAGAAAAGATGACAGTTTCAAAGATACTTTACATTTTACATCAACTACATTGCATGCGCTGTTTCATTTAGCCGTATTATACGCACGACCCTAAGTATTCAATTACGTTCAATTTAATTTTCAATTTAATTCAAATTCACATTTATTTCCATTCCATTTATTTCCATTTATTTAAAAACTATATCCATAGTTTAAATGTACAAAAGATAACACAAAAAAGAGTCGCCACTCCGAAGTGAGATATGTAAACAACAACTAATTGCATTCAGTGCGGGAGTCAAACATTTTACACAAAATGGACGGAAGTTTTTGGATTTGTGTGTTTTGGGTTGATACACAACCATCTCCAGTAGTAGGACAATACTAAGGGAATAAATGAGTGGTGACGAGTTCTTAAACGGCCGTTTAAAACCGGCAGGGTCGTGGCCGTGCGATAAAGGCCCGAGCCGAAGGCGAGGGCCTTTATCGCACGGCCACGACCCTGCAAGGTTTTAAACGGCCGTTTAAGAACGAGTCACCACTCTTTTATTCCCATTCATAAATGCCCTTTTGTTAAAAAGTATTGAAAAATATGGAAAATTGGTTTTAAAAAAGTTTTGGATGGTTTCGTTCATTTGTCAGTTTGCAGTTCATGTTCAGGGGCCCTGCTTTGCTTGTGCGTCTGGTTGTCGCCTCCCCTATGTGTGATTGTACGATTTAGATTTTCAAAACAGGAAACCAGACTAAATAACAGCTGCGTGTGACTGTTGGTCGTCGCGGCGGCAAGGCTGTGGTGAAACTCAGAAAGAATCTTTAGAAATACATTGTTTTCACAGTAAAATAAGAGGAACTTTATTAAAACTGACAACTGCTGAAGAATGGAGAAACATTTTAAGGAATTGTAACGTCATGTATCATGGCAGACTGTCACATAAGTAGGTGATTTTTCATTTTCTTGCTTATATAACTATAAGCTGTAATTTCATCACCTGTGCACTGCTGGAACCTAGGCCCATTTGATGTTTACTGATCTCGGTCTGCTTTCTCCTCTCTGACATTGTTCTGCCTCTTCAACTATAACTTCCTCATCAGTTATATCGTCAATATCAAATTGAAGGTCAAAATTACATTGCAAGTTATCAGACATTTTAACTAAAATCCAATAAATAAGTGTCTAAAAACTTCCTACAACTTTTATCGTGCACAAACAAACCAGCAAATATGAGCAGACGATATTTTCTTAACACTTTTGACAGTTCTTCAGCCTCGTCCAAAACATTGCTTTTTAAGTGTTTTTATTAAAGCTCCATTTAATTTCCTTATTAACATTTTCTCTTTAAAATATGATGATTTTACCTCATACATTCGTTGTATGCTTGTGAAAGTAACCATCTTTAAGAAATGTTTATTTATTATTTTGAAAAAAAATAAAGTTATGCAAAATAATAAGTTAAAGGATAACAAAATCTCAAGTTTTGTTATTCATGTTCAGGGGCCAATCACAATCCAACTGGTTTTAAACAGCCCCAGCTGCGTCTTTATCAGCCGTTTAAAGTCACTTAGAAATGGTCATGTGACCACTTCTTAGCCAATAGGATTGTCTAAACTGTCTGGGGTATTTATGAATGCAGATTAAAAGACACGGAAACTTATTTCTTTTGATTTAAAACGTAATTGAGAGCATATGAAGTTGCAGGCCCCTATACCTCAATAGTCATTAGTGTAAGCTGCTTTATGGTGTTAAGAAGGGTGTACTGTTCACTCTCTCCTCGGGTGGGTTTTTCCTTAGTTTTTCCCCGGTCAGACAAACCATGTTTTATTCATGACACCTCAAACAGTAGGCCTATACCTGGCCTTCCCCTTACACGTGCACAATTTCTTCAGTGAAAGAAAACATGATACTTTCGGAGATTGCACCGTACCATTTTAATAGCCTACTTTTGTTATGATAAAAAGGGGCATATCTCAAGTTTACTTGTTCATCTGTTATATTTATGTGGTAATTTACGGGAAAAAATGTGAAATTTCTCATGACCATCATGACCAGTTCAATGTAGTAACTTGCCTGCTAGGATATTCCATAGAATGAACGTCACTGTCTTGAGAAAGTGATGGTATACATTACGGACGGGACGGCAAACTTTGTCAATTGTTTTTATATCACCACTGCTTGCCTGACTACGGAGCTTCTTAAGGACATAAGTGAAAACAAATTTGAACAAAATCGTCGTACGGCTGAAAAAAAATCTGCGTTCGGACGGAAATAATCTTCGTTCGAACGAACATTATTTTTCGTTCGAACGCACATTTTTTCGTTCGAACGAAGATTTTTAAGATTATTTTCGTTCGAACGCAGATTTTTATCGTTCGAACGCAGATTTTTTTTCGTTCGAATAAGTTTTTTCCACCCATGTCCGTTGAAAAGCCCCGTACTTAACAAATTTAAACGGCGGTCATGTCTGTGTATATAGTGTATAGGCCTATATACAAAGAAATACCTCTGCTCTTTGCTGATGGTTGATCAAGGTTGATCAAGGTTGACCGGTGATGATGTCATACCCATACCTATTATGCGATCTTCTTATTGCAATGCATTATGGTTGCATACTACTAGTGATGCCTAAAATAGTCAATAAAAAAATGACTATGTTGTATTAAGCGTTCAAGCGAAAACAAACAGCTTTAAAAGTTTTACCTGCTGGCGTTGACAGAAGGAATACGGCGAGCACCACAAGAAAGATCTTGAAATGCATCCTCACGGCTCGGTTTGTTTTACCTACCGAGTCCGGCAGCGATTAGCCGGGGCACACACACAATCTGCTCCCGGTACCTCACGACAAGCTTGCTGACCACACTTAGAGAGGAGTTTTATGAGACTACCGCTAGAGAGCTTGTCGCGGTTTATTAATGAGTTTGATATAGCCAGTCAGCACTGTTTAAAGACACACATTCCAATAAACTATTGCAACGCGGCCCCTCTGTGTTTGTTCCGCCAGCCAGATGGGAAGCAAGGGTGCTATGGCGCAATAGGGGAACTCCCCGGGAAAACCACAACCAAGGACACTCGACCGTTGCCAGGCGACGTAGTTAAGAGGCGTGCTCCTCACGTACCTGCGTCCCTGGATCCTGGGTAATAATACCCGGCTTAATTCCCAACCATACCGTCACACACCACCCCACGCAGAGGATCAAGAATTGTTTTCCCTCATTGCTGCAAATTGGTAGGGCTATAAAAATGTAGTCTTTGTTCAAAGCAGAGCTAAGCACTAAATTCCAAATATTTGTTTCTTCAGCGGACTTGTGTAAAATACCTCGTAGTTGCATGGATCGGGCATAGATGTTGTACCTTGATGGCATCGGAATAAGGTTTGGGCCCAGCACCCCAATTATTTCATAGACAGTTGGAAGGCTATGAAAACCGGCATGGCAACAGCTGACCTTTCCGTGTACAAGGTCTCCCTGGGATTAAACAATAATGAATTAGAAGGGTTTCTCAAAGGGTTGGATTACCACAGGAATGTGTATTAACAGCCCCTCTGGGTTTTTTTCACACTGTTATTCCTAAACTAAGTTTGAAACTATTACGTTGTTGTGAAGGCCTTATGTGCCATGAGGCACGAAGAGGATAGACTAGACTAGACTTAAGTTTAGGTGGGGTATTAAAATTTTAAAAAGTGGGTGTATCGTCTGTGGCACCATAGACAAACTGAGGGGAAAAGGGAGTGTTCTGTTGAGAGGCCATCACATCTGACTGGATTTACCTCAGTTCTCTTCTTCACAAAATTACCCAGAGACTGTTATACAAAGTGTGGTGTAACTTTGTTGGTGCATGTGGATGGGTTGCAAGAGACGTCATCTTTGATGACAATTTCTGTTTTGGCATGTATGACCACCATCAAGCGCTGTAAATTTCAACGCTGCTTGAGTTTTACCATGGAGGTAGAACCTCCCTGGTTTTACCAATCAATCATGGAAGGATTTACGCGTAACGCACAGGTACACGCTCAAAAATGTTCAGTCTTTGTCATCAAAGATGGCTGATTTTTCCCATTGTTGACGTTATGTGCAATCCATCTGTTTTAGAACCAGAACCTCCCAGATGTCACAATATTAAGGAGGTTTACAAACTTTGTGCATCATCAGAAATCCAAAGCTACAGGTTTGCACTCAATGTGGACTATTTCTTTCTCCCTTCGGTGACTGCTTTACTTCTTTCAGCTCATATTAGTGACACTCAAAAACATTATAAATGCAAGGAGTCGTTTGCTTGAGATATTATTTAGCCATCACCGCCTCGGATGTAATTATTGTATTTATTTTAAAAAAGTTACTATTTATTACTAGGTTTAGTACTCCTCTCGCCGATTGTTATATCTAATAAGAACAATTATTTATTTATTTTTTTATTTATTTCAAAATCTTTAAACAGGATACAAATATCAGCTAAATAACTGTTTTACATTATGGTCCTGTGACTTAAAAAAGTAAGAACAATTAAAATAGAAAAGAAACATAGAATTCATGAAAGTAAAAAGCAAAAACATTAATAAAAAATAAGAAGATAAGCATGGTTTAACTTTGTGAAAGTCATTTTAGAAAAAAAAATAATAATAATAAAAATAAAAACACAGAGGTTTAAATTAAATTAAAAATTAATTTGTTTATACACGTTTTTAAAACCTCCAATGGACGATGCATTCTGGGCCTTAGCAGGTAAATTGTTCCATAAAATAGCACCAGAATAATTAAGAGACTGCTTAAAACATTCCATGTTAGGTTTAGGTAAAACAACATTTAGAGAATCAGCATTTCTAGTATTGAATCCATGTCTATCAAAATACATCTCAATATTATTACAAAGTCTGTCAGGGGCTAAACCATGAACACATTTATATATATTACAAGCTAAATAAGGGTAAGCAACGAAGATTTGACTGATTTTCAAAGGTTTAAAAAGTGTTCGAGCGCTCTAACCAACCGAGGGAACCAGCCCCAATGTTGATGGGCGGTCCTTTGTAATGCCAAACCTCTTTGAGTTTTAATGAACGTTTTAACGGCCGTATACACTAAGAAGTGTGGTGACCCTTAGAGGCCAATACAAAATTCAACGATTGCCATAAACTTTGCCTCAGACATCAACTATTATACACTCCTGCCGCTAGCGGGCGCTCGGATATTTGATGACGCCAGAGGTGTTATTTTTTTTTATTAGACCGTTCCCGGACTATAACATCTTTGAAAGCAATTCTAAAATGCACTTCCGGTTTCGACAGGAAAGAAAGGTCACACTCACAAGAAAACAATAAAGACCTATCTTAACTCTACCAATCCGGCAAAAAAGCAAGATCCGGTATCTCGTGTGGTTGATATGATACTGATTTTCAAAGGTTTTAAAAAGTATTCAGTGTTAAAAACCGGAACTTGATTAAAATGACGTGATCGTGACGTTACTTGTTGTTGCACAGCTTTAGTAGATGTCCTAGTGTGTTTCAAATTTATAAATAACCAAAGGACCATTGAGAAAAACGTGTACAAAGTCAGTGGAATTTGGGTTTGAAGAATTTGTGACTCCAGTCGCGAAGTCGGCAAAAGGCATAAGTGCGCAACATACAGCACAGCGTTTGGCAATGACGCTCAGATTTACCAATTAACGGTTAATTTTGGTGGAAATACATTGACTTGGATTAGTTTTAATGGCCTGGACAACTTTAAAAAAAAAAATCTGTTTTCAAAATGATTTATGTGACACAGAAAACTAAAATGAACTTATTTTGAAAAGTTGTGTTTTTGACCAAACAAATTCTGACATGTCTTTTGTACACAGATACAAAAAATGCCACAAATGACGTCATGATGACGTGACTGACGAAGATTTGTCAAAATGCAATTTGACAGTGAAAAATGAGTCTATAACTGAACAAGTTTGAGGATCGGACATTCTTGAGATATGGTAGGAAAAGATTGATTAATTATGTGGTTAATTATTTAAACAATTTAATCTAGTCACATCTGAAAAATTAGGCAAGGCATAAGCTTTAACATGGTATAGGCCTATGATTTGTTTCCGTCGGATTATAAAAAAATAAAAAAAAAAAAAAATTGCCAATGAGAAAAGTCACATGTTAAGTCAATGGGGTTTCGGGGCCAGAAATAATAAAATAAAAAACTTTACACAAATTAAAACAAATTCTCGACAGAAACAATAGTTGTTCTGACCAACAGGTCTACACAAAAATAACGAATTTTCCTAAAGTTTCGGAAAGGTCAAAAGAAACGAAGCTTCATCAAAAATGAAGAAGTTTCTCTTCAATTGTAACTACACTATCAAAAAGTATTATTTTTCCCTCAACCATTGTGGCAATTGTTTCCCTAGTTTCTTTAAATATTTCCTGAGTTGAGAATTATGATCTTGATAGAAATGATGGAGAAATTCCTTCGATTTGGAATCCATCGGAGGATAGCTGCGACCCTTGTTCTTGGCTAGACATTTTGTGCGGCCGTTCTTGACAGGACAAAAAAATCCCTTCGTTTTATCAAATCTGTGGAAAGATGAGATTCAATAAAAATAAAGGGAACTGAAAAAAGACTCGAACAACGATTGACAAAATACTGTACTTATTGACGTTTTTACCATAAAAATAATGAGATTTTAAAATAAACAAGGCAGGTACCATTAAATCCAGCCGATACTCAGGGTCATTGAGCATTGAGCAAGGACAAACAAAAGTTAGTCTAGGTGCAAGACGTTACTCCATAAGTTACCGTTACACGCAAGCGCGAAGACCCGCTGTTTAACTCGTCAATAGCGGGCGCCATTTATCCACAAACCTGACTGATTGGGCCCTTTTCGAAACCACTGCTTGGGTTCTGGGCTTGGGTTTTGTCTGACTGTTTGATCGACACCCCGTGAGGAAAGCGCAAATTTTCTAGATGACTGACGGAGCCTAAAGTCCAAGGCCAAGCCCAAGCCGTGGTTTCGTAAAGAGGGTAGCACTCGAAAAGCCCATCGCCGAGTCGGCTGAGGGATCGTGAAAATGAAGCGTCCGTTAGAAGAGTGTTTATAGTAATACTGGTGCGGAGGTTAGGTTACAATCATCCGCTAATAACGTCTTGCATTAAGACTAAGCAATACTAATATGCGCACACTTCCGACATAAAGCAACGGATTTACAGTCTGCCGCCATAGGGCCAACAGTCTCCCATTATCTTTATCCGGCGTGTCTGCGGCCACCTAGCGTGTATATGTCTCTCATTGCATGGTTTGACAAAATATTTTGATCACTTACATGATTTTATCTTTGAAGTCAATTATTTTGGTAAGCCCAAGAAAATGTTGAACTTTCGTCATGACCACAACTGGATCTGTCTTCAATAAATCACCATCCACAACCAACATCTGAAACAAAACCAAAATGATAACAATTAAAAAGGTTAGAAGCACATTTTCTCCTCTTTCTCAACATTTCGATACATGGTATCCAACTACATGGGAACACTTTTGAACAATAAAGAAATAAGACTACTTCTTGCACAGCCAACACAGTTGCAAACAAAACACATCTCGGCAATGAAACAAGCTCCGCCCCCCCCCCTAAAAAAAAAAAAAAAAAAATGCCGTCTGAAAGTGTTTTCTCTCACCTGTTTTGCTGAATAGTAAGACAGCCATGAGCTGAGATGCTTGACATAGTTTCCCGGGTTCAGACATCGGTTTCGCAAAGAAACAACCTTTCGATGTGTTTCAGGGCCCGATGACGTTATCACATCGTAAAAAGTGAAGTTCATGACAGCTGGATTTTCGCGGGCTCTTTCGTGCTTCAAAGCAAAGTGAGTGTCAATATTAGTAAATTGCCTTGACCATGGTACGATAAAAGTAAATACCTCGAACACAACGCAACCATCTATATCAGAATTCGATCCTTCATACCCAATGGACCTTTATTATGGTGCGGCCACATCTCTTCTCTGCCATTCATCTCAATGAAACCAAACTGAGGCTGGAAGGAAAACAATTAGACTGGTCCCTTTAAATGGAATGAGAAGAGCTGTCATTATCATCGTGTGAACCGGCACCCAACAAAAGATGGCCAATGATAAAAGGTCCACGACAATGATAGTTCCTTCTTTTTTTCTTTTTTTATAATGATAGGCCGTTTTTTTACTTTCAGCCTGGGCTTCACAAACTATTTTTATTTTTTTTAAATTAGCACAATAGGCCCAAATGTCACCATTTTGTGGCGTGTCGTGGCTGAGGGGATAAGAACACCGGACTCAAGCTCTGGTGTTTCTGATCAGCAGAGTGTGGGTTCGAGTCCCGGTCGTGACACGTGTGTCCTTAAGCCCACTTAACTTATTGCTGCGTCCTTCGGACGGGACGTAAAGCCGTATAGGTCCCGTGTGTTGTGTAATGCACGTTAAAAGAACCAAGTGACACTTATCGCAAAGAGAAGGGGTTCACCCCAGTGTTTCTGGTTTGATCGGCTGCAGATTGCGCCACAGCACCTTGTAAACCGTCACATGGTGCTATGTAAAGGAACAGGTCTCATACTTCAAAAACGTAACTCGTCATACCTTGCAGGAAAAAATACTGAGCGCTTTGAGACGCCCATCGGGTGTGATAAAGCGCTATATAAAAACTGCGTATAATTATTATTATTATTATTTATTTATTTTTTTGGTTCTCTGTAGTAACATTACAAATAGAAGCAAATAGTAGCTTATTATTGCAGCATAACCCTTCACTTCCATCTTTACACCGAAGTGGTAAACTTACACTAAGAAGTAGGCCCTACTTATAATTTACCTGGTACCAGGAATACGCCCTCTTTGCTGGATCGATTAAAATTGTGATGAGTTTAACACTGTTAAGTAATACGTGCGCCCTCATCGGAGCATTTTCACTATCGAAGTATGTTGCACTTTTCTCAAATAAAAGGTCCGTTGAGTTATCTTTGACATGTGGAAAGTTACTCATATACCTGTATTAAATAAACAATCAAATCACTGAAATTAAGTAATTTCCATATGAAAAGCGACTGATTCGTTTGAAAAGAATACGATGGTTATTTTGAATTGCAAATAGCAAACTTGATTTGAAAGAGTGAAAGACGTTAAACGGCTACGGGTTGAGCCCGAAACCCTTCTGGGAGAAGTGGTGGTTCTGGGAAGAACCGGTGAGTCTGGTATTCTCCTGAAGACCAACAAGGCAACATGTCCGAAACGTCGAGACATCACGGCGCTCGTTCTTTTGAGAGCCGGAAATTCTACAGGAATTTACGGGCTAGGGATTATTTGATAGCCATCGAACTGTCTATTATTATAGTCTATATAGTCTAGTCTTAAAATAAGTCTTTGACCATGCTACACTCACCATTCCAGGCCTTTGGCGTACCTCTGGGAGTTGGAAAAGAACTGAACTTCCTCGTACGTTTCCTTACTGGGATAATTACTGGCGAGGTTTGGGTGCATTGACATGAAGGCATGTAACGCCGCAGTTCCTGTATGGAATCATAACAAGACGACAAAATTGCTTTGTTTTCCTCAATGCAACAAAATGATACACGGATAAAATCAAAAATTGATGCCGCAAGAGTTACTCACATGAATGGTTTAAATAATAATAACAACTGATGATAAATTAACCTGTTTTCTGAGGTCCGAGCACTAAGATATGCGGAAGTCTGTCACAGCTTTGAAGTTTGGGTAGTATATCAAGGTGACGCCGATAAGTGCACGGGTTCTGCAATGAAGTAAAATGATTTAATATAGCAGGAAGCTAAAGCAGGAGTTCAGAATATAGCAGGAGTTCAGAATTGTCATCCTCGAAATTTTTTTCTCTTTTTTTTAAGGATCCCCTTTTTGGAATCGATTAAAAAAAATTACCATTGAAAATCATTACGACAGTGTCAATTTAGGAATACAGTAAAAAAAAATCTAGCAGGAATAGGGTACGTGTTATAGGTCATGTCAAAGACCTACACTGTAACAAAAAAAAATCCCGTAATTTTACGAATATTTCTTACAGTGTAGGCCTACCGTGACAGGTCCAGTGAATTATAATGTCAACTTGGACACTTTTTGCTAAGATCCTGACTGTGGACCCTATCATCCACCTAACCAAGAAGTCCTGACCCGAAACACAAAGAACCCAACCAGCAAGAATCTGGCTTGGAAGCCGACCAGAAACACGGCCTGGAATCAAACCAGGAAACGAACGAGCCCGACCAGGTACCCAAATAGAACCTGACGGGGACTCTGCCCATGAAATCCAATCAGGAACCTGCCCGTATTCTTCAGAAACCGCGTCACATTAGCGTAGCACCAACACCCTCATTAGAGAGACAATGTGACACACACACAAAAATTACACTCATCAACCAAAAACAAAAGCTTGTTTGAGGTCTTTAGACACTCAAAAATGGCAAATAAAATAAAAATAAATTAACAACTTTGACAGTTTTGTCAGCTTTGTATTATTTAAAACTAAACAAACTCACCGTCCACATTGGTTCCCGTTCTCGTGGGTACATTTCAAAGTACATCTGCGCCAGCTTAAGAGGAGGAGCCGTCTTGAGTTCGATATGAGTCCATTTCTGTATGAAGGTCACGAGTTCGTCGAACAAATACAGTGCCAACCGATCATGCGCGTAGTTCGGCATGTGAGTCATGAACACGCTAATCTAAACACAATTTTAGGACACAAACTTATTCATAACTAACAAAATACATGTACATCCATTTTTTTCTAACCACGTTACATGAAGCGAAAGGAACTTGTAACTACATTTCACTTTTGTACAAATAATTGCGTCTTCCCTGATATAATGTAATTTAAGTACAGTAGGCGTGTCTTACGAAGTATCACAGGGCAGCCATTTTGTTTTGCACTTCATACGATTACACCAACCATACCAAGACTAGAGCATAATCGGTGCCCCGTACGAGAATCACCGCCTTTAACTTCACTTATTTCGGTTACATTGAACTACTTCCAAAACACCCTGCATTTATAAGGCAAGAGTTAATCAAGGTAACCGGTAGCAGCAGCAGTAGCAGCAACAAAAGCAGCAACACCAACGCCAACAGCAGGCTGATAATATGGCAATAGATGGCATACATCAAGAGAAGAGCATAACTTGAGATAAAAACATCAAAGCACAAATTACAGGCCAGTCTGTTGATAGAGTTTCGGTACACACAGTCAACTCAAAAGATTCGATGCTAACTTACGGGATTACTGATGATAGTATGGAACACTTCTCCCCCTTGAATCACAGCGTCCAACGCAGCCTTCCCACCGGTATAGTTGCTCATCAACATATTCTTTGTAAACAGAGTACAAGTTTGCCTCGGAAGTACCTGAGAAGTAAAACCGATTCAAATGTGTTATGATCGAATTCAAGATAAATAATGAGTGAACGACAAGTTGGTTCAGTTTGACTCTGGTTCCAGGAGAATTCCAACTCAAAAAGGTACTTCTGTTCAAATGAATTTTTTAAAAAGTAATTTACGGTTCTGAATAGACCTTATGCATTGACGTCATCACGCCGCCATCTTAGAGGTAAATCAATAATGTAACAATGGAAAGGCAGAGATTTGTACGCGCGGCGCACAGGATTGGCCAATGAACAACCTCATTTTGACCTCTAGACGAGGGCGCCCTACTCAAATGACGTCATGTGCATAAGGTCTATAAGATATTTTAGAACCATACGTGTAAGTATCCTGGAATCTGGATCAGTTTGACTCTGGTTTCAGGAGAATCCAAACTCTAAAGGTGTTACTATTCAAAGGGATGTTTGTAGTATTTTAAGGTTCCGAAGAAGACATCCAGAACTATACGTGTAAGTGTCCTGGAACCTGGATCAGTTTGACTCTGGTTCCAGAAGAATCCCAACACAAAAGGTATTACTTTTCAAACGAATGTTTGTAGTATTTTAAGGTTCCGAAGAAGATATTCAGAATTACATGTAGGTATCCTGGAACCTAGATCAGTTTGACTCTATCCAGGAGAATCTCTACTCAAGGTGTTACTATTCAAATGTCTTTTGTTGGTAGTATTTCCAGGTTCCGAAGAAGATAATCAGAATTACATGTGCATTTAGGTATCCTGGAATCTGCATCAGTTTGACTCTGGTTCAAGGAGAACCCTATACTCAAAAGGTGTTCAAATGATTTTTTGTAGTATTTTACGGTTCCGAAGAGGCTATTCAGAATTACATGTAGGTATCCT
This sequence comes from Marthasterias glacialis, assembly GCA_911728455.2. Lineage (NCBI taxonomy): Eukaryota > Metazoa > Echinodermata > Asteroidea > Forcipulatida > Asteriidae > Marthasterias > Marthasterias glacialis. The sequence continues at coordinate 10,664,716 of OU452237.1, read as the reverse complement.
GGAACCTGCATCAGTTTGACTCTGGTTCCAGGAGAATCCCTACTCAAAAGGTGTTACTATTCAAATATAAAAAAGAAAAGAAAAGTAATTTACGGTTCTGAATCATTACAATAAGTTTGCACGGGCGCGGTGACAAACTTTAATGAGCTATACGACGTCATGCATGTCATTTACATGAACCAATTACAGCACGCAGCGGCTTAGAAAGTAATGAATATTCTTAGTGATCACGCCGTGCGCGCGTGTGTTTACGTGATGTGTGTGTGTGGTGGATGGCGTGACCTTGCAGCGCCATGAAAACTTGCACGCGGCGCGGCAACTAGGTCATTAGATTACAGTCACTCATCTTCGGCTTCATACTGGTTTTTGAATATTGCATAGGTACATACAGTAAAAGTATGTAAATTTCATTGAAACTTTGTGTGAATATTCATTAGGGTCCGTAGCAATCAATTGTGCAGTTACTATTGATGAACAGCAGCGTTATGAACTGCAAATAGACCGCCCACTGGAGCAATGTGGGTGGAGTGTATCGGCCACCGCGAAACATGTATTTTGTTAATGTCGTTTCATACAGCTCTCGCAGCACTGATGTGCAAAAGTTGTCGTTTTGAATTTGACTGGTACGTGTGTAAAAATTTTCTAAAAACAACCTTTTTGGGTTTGTACAGCAAGTACACAACCTGATTATTTATGTGAAACAGTTACTATTGCTCAATAAGAGTTTCTTTTGGGAGTTTTGGTTTCATACAAAGTAGGGCATGTGCATTTGCCTATACTTTTCTGTGTGCGTACATGATTTGTATGAGAGATGTCCGTTTACTTATTGCAATGTAAGATATTTTAGAACTATACGTGTAGGTATCCTGGAATCCGGATCAGCTTGACTCAGACCAAACCTGATTCCGAGAACTGTTGCTATTCTAAGGAAATGTTGCAGTACTTTAGGTTTCTAGTGAGATATCCAGAACTATTGCATGGACTAGTTTGACACAGGTCCCCAAGTCAAAGTTGACTCCAGGAAAGTGTTACAAATGTATTTCGATAGTACTTTATGGCTCTTTAGAAGGTTCCCGGAACCGAGTTCACTGAATCTGGATCATAAGCTCCGGTTCAAATCTAAACCAGAGTTCCTAAATAAGAAACTGACCATGATATTTTTGTATATGAATCCCTTGCGGTTCCAGTCTGGTGTCAGGGCTGGGTACTCCTCCGTACTCGTGACCTTGATCCCCCAGACTTCCCTCCAGGCATCGTACAGCATGTCATGGGCGGGGTAAACACCCGAGTGATGGGGGGCTACAGCGTACGACTCGTCTACAGTTATATTATGGCTCTATAGAAAAAGAAAAAAAGAGAGGATTTAACAGGTTATAATAATATACCGGTACATAAAACGACATGAAAGAAAGGAATTACAAATGATATGCAGTGTCAGACTGGTATCTTCACTGTTTTGATGTTGCTGAAACAAGGAAGTGTTTTAGCTACACACTATTATTCACTAATTTCTGCTTACCATATCATGAATAAAATACCTTTGCAAATTGATAATTTCTCATCATCTCACTGATAAGTCGGCTCCTGTTATCGTACTGGTGCGCCTGAGTGTGTCCCCACGTGTGCGGAAACCAGGAGAGCGCTTCGGCGTTCTCTGCCAATGCCTGATCTCCTTTTTTCTCATCCTCGTTCCCTGAGCCAAAGTGACGTCCAGAGAAACCAAGCTTGAATGTAAACCCCGGTACTTTGTTTGCAAGCACCCGCTGCTGGTGGATCACAGCCTGAGACATATACGGGTATTGAGAAAGGTGGAAATAAATGTGAGGTTGAAATCGTTCAATAATTTATAGGAATCCTTGCCACCTTTCTTTTCATAGGCCTTCTTCTGTTTCGCGAGTTCGAATCCGACCCGCAAAGTTTGAGACTACTCATCATCATGGTTTGCCTGGACGCCAGAGGAGTTAAGACGAACTTTGAAATTCTTCTGGCGACAAATAAAAAAGTACATGTACAACAACAGGAAACTATAACTAGTAAACTTCCGGGTACAACCAGAATCTCTTTATGGAGGAGTGGTGGCTCTGAAAAGAGCCGATGTGGTCTCGACGGTTCAGCAGTATACTCTGCTTGTCTTCTTTCCTTAGAGATTTATTATGGTTGTACCCGCAAGTTCACTAGTTATAGTTTCCTATTAATATTGTCCTTCACATCATGCAGAGCCTACATGTACAATGTTTTTGAGTGAGTAAACAAACTAGGGGACTTGGGGTTTCTATTATAAACCCTTGCGGTGAAGGCTGTTTTTAGGAAACATTATTCGTCTTCAAATAAAAAGGCGAAAGTTAATATCGATCTTTGGGGAATGTCACCAAAGAAAATGTACATACCTGAACATCCAATTCAGTTAATCTACCGTTCTTCCCGACGAATATATCATCGATGTCGACTTGGATATATCTGTCAAGGGACGTCTTGATTAGTCCGTGGGAAAGGTAAGAAATGCTGTCCAGAAACAAGATGTAGTGAAGCCAGAACCTCAAGTCATTGCCGATAAATATTCTCCGGATACCATCAAAATGTCCCTCGTCTAGTAACATTGTCGTGCACCGGGCTCCCTCTTGTGGGGTTTGTTGCTTCAGAAACTTTGTTTGACTGACCTGCCTGGCCTGTACGATAGATCTGTAAGATGAGTGATTCGACGTGAAGACGGTCCAACTGCTGTACGGGAGAAGACCTTCTACTCCTTGCCCAGCTTTTGTGATGTGCAAGTAGCCCCCAGCGTTCGAGTTTACAGAGATGTCTCGCAGGGACTGTCGGTGTTCCATGATCATTGGTAAATCGCCAAGCTTACTCGTTAAGGAGTATTGCATCTTTTGAGCAAACGCTACAATTCCCGCATCGTACTTAAAACAGTACTCATGTATTTTTGTGAGTATGTCACCATTGAGTTTATGGTATGCCCGAATGCTCTGGAATATTATGACCGAGAATTTCCCTGTTTGCTGGTTTTCTAAAGATGGCCAATGTTGCATTGGCGTCGATGCATAGACAGTTTGAAAGCCGATGTTGTTTGCGTTCAAAGCACCCGTCAACTGCTGGCTTAAAAAAACGTGATTGATCACAACCAAAACGTAAGGCTTCACTGTCTTATCAGTCTTCTCAGCACGTAATGGAATGGGCATATGCGTCTTCGTATTTGTGTGCATAGCATGATTCGCTCTGCCCTTGAATGATTGTCGTTTATTATCCACTGGGACGAACTTTTCCACCACTTCTTTTTGGAGCATACCCGTAGTCTTCAACGGCGCCATGTTGCAACTTAGGTACCACACGAAGAAACTACTAACCACCGCCACGATGACCAGAATTTTCATCAAGTTTGTGGTGGTGCTCTGGCGTACTACATGCTTCATTGTTTCGCTATAGATGATGTCGTCCATTTTCAACTCAAATTACACTGCACCAACGGGCATGTAGTGAACCATACAAGCTTAATCACACTTCATGGTCATACGCAACGAAGAGATTTCCATTCTCCTTTCAGTAGTTCACAACTTTGATCAAAATTGCATCGTTCGAAGCAGGTGAAATCGAATAAACAAGACCCGAGACGCCATAACAATCACTAAAAATACTTAAACACCGTGTCTTTGATTAGGAAATGTTCCATCGAAAGCAACAACCTTTCAACAACCAAGATTTGTCAGCACTGATAAATCAGCTTTTGCATAAACTTAATTGTTACCAACCAAAAGGTCTTATACATGAATAAATGCAAACAATAACGCTAGCGGCCTCACGTTTTGACCTATAAAGCAGAGTATACTGAAGCAGTCAGGTAGAAAGGAACTCCCTTTTGACTGCTTCGGTTGTGTTGTGTTATCGCTTAGCCTTTGGTGTTCGATATGTGGCAGGGTGCCACCACCCCCCTTCCCCCTCCTATTGTGTCTTCATTGTGTTCTGGAAATATCTGGAATTCTTTCGAGGATTTTACGGCGGGTGCTTCTGTACAAGAGGGGAAGAGTGTGTTATAAGAGAATGAGAACATTTGGGGGGGGGGGGGGGGGGCTCTCTCTGCCACGTATGGGGGACATGGTATAGCTAATTCTCAATAACCCAGCCATCACTCCAATTTTACAACAATGGGTTGGCCACCGACAGGCATTGCACAGGCATACGACTGGTTGCTGACCCTCTTTATTCCTTCTTTCTTCTTCTTAGAAGTCCTTATCATATTACTTATGTTGTACCAGATCAGGTCTATAACTGTAGTATTGATAATTTAAATAATAGTAATAATAAATAAATAAATGTAAATTTGGTCGTGCCTGCACTTATTGAGAACTACATTTTGGTGCTCTTCGTGGTAGACCTCCTAATGGCATGGTGCTTGTTACGGCGTCGCGGGGACCCGTTTATTCAATTTTACCTGCTTCGAACAAAGCAACTCAGATCAAAGTTTAACCACAAGAGGTCTGGAAACACAATTTATAAAATCGAAGGTCGGAAGGAGAATTTAGTTTGATTCGTTTGAACCCGAGGGCATGGTTCTTGCTCTATGATGATTAAACAACCGGATCACAAGGGTGCGGATTCCAGCCGTGTAAGGTCACGTGTCACCATCTTTCATCCTATCGAACCATTCTTATAATTATGCGCTTGTTGCCATGGCGCCCTTGGCAAAAGATAGTTCAGGCCTACGCACCTACACTGCAGGTTGATCCTGTTGAATATTTAAAGTTTCATGGACAAACGCTTCATGGATTTTGTGCGTGTTCTTACTGCAGCAAATCAACAATATGAATTATACATGGTTGTACCCGCAAATTTTACAAGTAAGTTATAGTTTCCTATGGTTTGTTTCAAAGTGAAAGCTGACTGACTATATAAAGTTCATGTCAGTACCAATCCTGTATGAAAAAAAAATAATACAAAATAAAATAAAATCCGGCCGCACAACTGCCAAAAGAGTCAGAGCACGCATCAGGGCACAAGGTATATCCAGGGAAGTGCATTTGAATACCAACAATTGCTGCAGTAAGAACGGGCACAAAATTCTTTATCAGGTTCCAACGTGACGCCCGGGACTTTTTTCGTCAAAGGTGCAACACTTTTTAAAGTCATACTACATCTCTTCCATGTTCCACAAAAATAACGTCCTATCACTTCAGGAAAACGTTTAAATGACTTGGTAGAAAGTTGGGGGTAGGGGCAAAATAGCTACCTTCAAAGGTCGGTGGGGGAACGGCCCCTCTGGACCCCGGTTCCACCTCCCATGATGGTATTCATAATTTAACCTTTCTATCGAACGGGGAAATGGATATCGTCTCTCTCAGTCTACAATGGACCAAAACAGAAGACAATTTGACCATGAAGCACAAGAGAGTATCCAACACTTAAGATCTTTTGGTCTACTTCATTTTATTTACAAAAAAAAATTAACCTTTGACAATTTAATACTTAGCTTTAAAAGAATGTACTAATACACAAAAAACAGTACAAAAATTAATTGCATAAATGAGATAATTGTAACTAAACAAATAAAATAAAAATGATAATTGAAAAGTAAAATTAGTCAAAGTAGTACTAGGGCAGGTTTTATGTCAGTGATACAACTTATGAAAAGCGCTTTATAATTCTACAACGTCACTGTGCAATAGACCATGTAAGTTTTTTCACATAAAAGAGCGACACTGCGAATATCTGGGTACATGTATTTCCTGACAGGCATGAACCTGCACTTGACCACAACTTTTAGAATTGTAAAAAAAAATTATCAAGAACAAAAATTGAAAATCCCGGCTGTGCAGGTTTTGAGTTATGCCCCTTCTATTCGTATCAAAGGTTGCAATCTCCCCCACCCCAATCCATTGAGTTGTGTACAAATATCGCATGCAGCAGATGCTGACTGTGCGACTTTACCTTTTTTTTGGGGGGGAGGGGTAGGGTTTAATACAGCAGACCTTGAAGTACAGAGTTTTACACGGCAGGAATTACACGGAGGTTACTGAGGCCTTGGCCTCTGTTGCCCTCGTCTTGGCCAGTGGTGCCCGCTTAAATGTTTCCCAAGATTTCAAGATTTTCCCATAGGAAATGCTCTTTGCAAAAATGAAAATGGCCTTGCCCTCTCAAACATGAAATTCCAGGCCTGGTGAATCACAGGTTTCACGGTCCATTTATACCTGGACATTCTTTTACATCACAAGTACTGTTTTTTCCCCAACACAGAAATTAGAATTTCAATCATCGGCACAGAAACACACACACACACACACCCACATCCGCACACACAATCACAGTTCTGCACCGGCAATGACTGAATTTGTCGAACACAACGTTGATAGATCCATCAAACTCAAAAGAAAATTTGTCCGCTCAAAAACGATAAGCTAAAGCTGAAGCAAAGTATGCAACTGCCATCCATCAACTAATGTTAAACACGGAGTACCTCCATAAGCTAAGTACAAGTTTGGTAATAAGCCGTGAAAAGTTACATAGCTTCTGTGAACTATACCTACCAATTTGTTGCATGGCAAGAAATTAGTAGAGCACCAAAGCGTAAATGTTTACTAGAAATCATCCGCCAACCAAGGGTAAAATCTTAGGGGGGGGGGGCCACAAAGGGGTGAACCATTTTTTCAAGGTGGCTCTTCTGGCCAATTAAAAACGTTCACTTTTCCTAACCAAGATAATCTGAGATGGAGGTAAACAAAAACACTGTCCGAGTGTAAATAGATAAATAGTTTACAAAAGACACTGAAATTACCACACAAAAGCTTACAAAATGTAACATTTTACTGGTAATTTTTAATCTTAAAAGTCCAGACTTCTGTGGGGAGGGGGCACGGGTGCCCCCGTACCCCCCACCCTTAGTTACGCCACTGCCAAAACAACGCTTACAAATAAACATCAATTTGTATTTTGGTGTAATATGTGTCTATTCCTCCGCTGTATTATTTGTGTTTTTGTGTTTACCGATGTGTGTTTCGGACTGTCTACTCAGTACTTTCCCAAGCCCTGGGAAACAAAAACCCACAGGCATTTTACTCGGGTGGGATTCGAACCCACGACCTTTGCCATTCTCCAGCAGATGTCTTACAACTAGACCAATGGTGGCTAGAGGCAGTTCGAATCCTACATTTGAGCTGTGGGCACCGCAACTACTTTAATAGATATTGCAGCTGGGATAAAAACACATGTGTTTATCCATAAACCGATGTGTGTTTAGCACTGTATACTGGGTACTTTTCATGTGAAAAAATAAGACATGCTTTTGGATTTTTTTTCTTCACAAGACTCGGGAAAGTACTGAGTACACAATGCTTAACACACATCGGTGGATGTGTGAACACAAACAAATTTTTTTTTTATCCCCGATGCAAATTTAACATCTATTAAAATACTACTAAACATCGTTTGTGCTCCAACTTATTTCCATCTCCAGCAGAGACCAAATTCCAGCAGAGACCAAAACGCGCAGACTCGCACAGTCACTATAGTTAGTTCCCAATAGACCTTTATCGTGCTACCACCATCTTGGTCGAGTGCCCTGCATCCAATAACAGTAATGGATGCTGATGTTCGTTGTTCAAAAAGGAACCTGACTATTTGCCCTTCCAGCCTCGGTTTGGTTACATTGATTTGAATGGGAGAAAAACAAGATGGCTGCACCATGCTAACGGTCTATTGACGTCACACAGGCTAAAGAGTAAAATCGGCCATCTTTATGGACAGGCAAATAAGTCATTTTGTGAACGTACAACTATACGTTAAGCGTCAAGAGTTTTATCAAACTCCTCGCATGATTGGTCCAGGAATCACTTGTCAGCACTCAGTGAAAAGTTGGAACACTTGAGGCAGCTCAAAGCCAAAACAAAAGTTGTCCCTAAAGATGGCATCTATGTAAGTCCACAAACCTGCAAATATATCCAAAGAACTTCTCAAAAGAGAATATTACTCATAAAAAAATTGATCTGGGATCAGTGACAGGCAATATGTACATCACATGATAATTAGACTCGTAACCATTGTTTGCTTACCTTGATTTCTCTTCGCTTAGCAAAAATTCTTTTCTTAAACAGATCTATGAAAGTGTCCCTTAATAATGCTGTATTAAAAAAGCAACAAAACTGATTACACTGATAAAAAATGAGGTTTGTGTTTAGTGGTTTTTTGTTTTTTTAACAAAACTAAATTTTGGTATCAGGAGCGGGATACGCCCTACCTTATGCTCCCCACAGGAAGCTTTATATACATAGTACTCTTTGGAAGTTTTAAGTTACAAAACCGTGTGATACAGGTGTCAAAGTGATTCCTGTAAATCTTCCTTCACACCCTTAAAAAAACTAAAATTTAATTAAAAAAAAGTTTGAACATCAGTTTTGTTTATTGTTTTAAAAATATTGCTTCTAAGTCACTTCTAAAACACGAAGACAGTCATGGCTGAATAAAGTTATAAGTCTGAAAAAAGGAAAGTCTAAACTTGCAGTATATTGATAAATAGGATGTCCTCATTTATTATACTTGAACATTCTCATAAGAGACAGCGTATGGTGTATCGTTTTAAAACGCTGTGTCAGAAAAAGATCCAGGTTTCCATCTGGCTGGTGTCATTTCTTAACCCTAACCACCTGACCCGTCAAAATCCAGCAGCATGTTTTGTTTGATTCTGTTGGACTACGAACTGCAGTAGTGAACTGATTATGCAACACTTGGGTCCAGGCACACCATCATAATCAGATTGGGTGTTGGATTTTGATAGAGTGAGGAAGGACCCCTGTAAATCACTCAAGGAAGTTTACGTTGAGTTGACGTGGATTTTGGGAGGAATTAGCTTTGTTACTTCTACACTGTTGTACATAAGCCGACATCTAAAATCAGACAGTTTTGACAATTCCCACGGAAAATGCCCGTCAGTGGGTAGATTTCAATTTGTTTTTTTCCGTCAGGGCCTTGTTTAGCCACGCCGGTCGAGACTGGCTAATACTCGTCAGGTAAGCTTCTAACTGAATGTTGTAACTGTGATAATACTGGCGGAGAAACTTCATCGACTCCGAGTCCATGGGAGGGTAGCTACGACCTTTACCCTTGCCTAGGCATTTCGTGTGACCGTTATACACCACAGGGCAATAAAATCCCTTCTTGGCATCATAACTGTGAAAAGAAAATCACATCAATATCTCATGAAATTTACAAAAAAAAAAAAAACATACTTCAATTTATAATGACGTGTACTGGCCTGGCAGATTTTGGTAACTTTCACCTTTGACCTTAGTTGGTAACACCTAAAGACTTGGATGATTTGGGTTTAAACTGGCCAGCTGCATATTTTGAATCGCCAATGACTCTTGAGCCAATAAGCCAAAAGCAGGACATAACACAAGGCACGTTCTTTATGCTAAAGTCAAAAAATAGTTTTTAGTTTATTACTCACATAATGCTGTTACTAAAGTCCATAACTTTTTTCATGTGCAGAAATCGCTGGACTTTAAACATGGCAGCCACTGGATCAGCTTTTAACAGGTCACCATCTAACACCAAAAGCTGAAAGTAATTTAAAAAAAAAAGTGATATTTCAACGACGACTTATTTCGTAGAAACATTAAGCAGAAACATTACTTTATTTATTTGTAAAAAAAACTAGTGGGGAACCAGTCACGAGCAATGCACTATAAATGACATTTCAGCTGGTAACCTGTTCCTTCTAAGTGAGGTTTATCTGGGCCCAATTTTATACAGCCTGTAAGCAAAGGTTTTCAGCTTACCGAGCGGCCAGTAGAAGAATTTTTTATTTTCATAAACAATATTAACCTTAAGAAAAGCAAAAGGCATGACAACTTGACAGCGGTTCTTGTAAGCAGATGAGTGAAATCCATTGTGAACAGCCACACGCGCTGTAAAATCTTCTTTGATCGTTTATGAAGTACACTTTTGCTTACGTATGTTTTTCTGCTTATAAGTGAGCACAAAAACTTGCTTACCGGTGATCAGCTTTATGAAGATGGGCCCCTAAGCCAGTGTTCCATCAGTGACACAACAAATGTAAATTACAGGGTCTCTGCTAAGCAAGATTTATACTCGCTTGTAAGACTTGTGTGTTAACCAGCTTGGCAGAGTCCCTAATAGGCAGTATTGGCCAAGGCTGTGGCTACAGGCAATGCTGAAGTGTGGGTAGACGCAGTGATCTTTCCAAAGCAATAGCCAAAGCCAATGACTCCTATACAACCTGGGCCTAGTTTCATAAAAGTTGGTAAGTACAGATTCTGGCTTAGCGGAAACAGGTTACCAGTTAAAATACCAATAATTTCACATCGTTCTGACTGGTGCCCTGTTACTAATTTGCTCAACACCAAATTTTTCTAAGCAAATTTTTTTTCTCTGCATAACGGCTGTATGAAATTGGGCCATGATGGGTTATAGGTTTGATTTGTTGACTTTCCTCACCTGGTTGGTCGGGTAGTATTGCAACCACTTCTGTAAATGCTGCGCATATTTTCCGGGGTCCAGACATCGGTTGCGTAGGGACGCAACATGCTCACCCAACTCTGTCCCAGATGAAATGACGTCGTAGAAAGTGTAGTTCATACTCGCTGGGTTTGTGTGAGCTCGCTCATGCTTTACAAAACAAAGTTCAAATAAAATGGATATTGTTTTGTGTACTGACAAAAAGGTGTATATTCTTGGACGAGCATGCACACGGCTGTGGGACATTTATACAATGGAACAAAGGTCCCCACAAAGTTTTTCTTTGTCAAACCCTGTCCCCACAGAGGGATTCTTTAGAAAAGGGATTAATAGAACAACAATAAGGAGTCCCCACAACTAGGTGTTAAAAAGAACATGCATTCCTTATGGTAAAACCAAGGCAGTCCATCAATTTCATTTCAATGGACAAGACTACTTTTGTTATTTAAACCTGTGTAGTTGAATGGTTTCACAACTCACAGTCAACCCTCATACTGCCTGACCCTTCAATATCGTCTACTATGGTTTTTGATGATAGCCAAATTATACCAGTCTGCACTGTGATATAATAATAATAATAATAATAATAATAATAATAATACGCAGTTTTTATATAGCGCTTTATCACACCCGATGGGCGTCTCAAAGCGCTGAGTATTTGTTCCTGCAAGGTATGATGAGTTACGTTTTTGAACCATGTAACGGTTCACAAGGTGCTGTGGCGCAATCTGCAGCCGATCAAACCAGGAACACCGGGGCGAACCCCTTCTCTTTGCGATAAGTGCCACTGGGTTCTTTTACGTGCATTACACAACACACGGGACCAACGGCTTAACGTCCCATCCGAAGGACGAAGCAATAATGGTTAAGTGTCTTGCTTAAGGACACAAGTGTCATGACCGGGACTCGAACCCACACTCTGCTGATCAGAAACACCAGAGCTTGAGTCCGGTGATCTTATCCGCTCGGCCACGACACGCTCATATAATGTAGTGAATGCATCCACACAGTGCATGGTTACTTCTGTGCACGGTCATGCCACCTTACACAATCTGTGCAGTTGAATGATTTCAAATGGTTGGTCAACTCACTAGAAAAGGTTACGACACGTATGAAGAGTACACGGGTTAAAGATACCGTCATTTTTGCACGATTCACGCCAGCACTCCAATGTTTCCTTCAGACATTTAAATGACAGCGGGGGTTCATTAAATTGAAAAGGCTAAATTTCTTTTCATTGTGTGCCTTTGTTCCACAAAAAAAGTGAGTAAAACTTGCTTTTGCTGTTTGAGGTCACAAGGAGTGTCTATCTGTCAATTAAAAAAAATGAATGCGTGATGGTCTTCATGATGTAAGGTCAGGAAATGAGAAGGCCCTAGTCTGGTCCCTTGATAGTACTAACTATATAGAGTTATATATAAGAACCTAGAGGGAGCACTCGACATGCCACGCAAGGAACTCCACTGACTCACCATGGGCAAAAATCCCTATGGGTCCTTTGCATATGAATGTCCACTTAGAAAATGGCTGCTGTGTGAACGGATGAGTGACCAGTGTAAATGAATGGTCCGCGCCATTTTCTCAAAGGACAAAAATGCTCCTTGTTGGGCTGTCTCGCATGGTTTGTGCGCCCTCTAGTTCTTATATATAACTCTATGACTAACCATAACTTTGCTACGTTACCACTTCCCATCGACCAAAAAAAACCCCCACAAGACGTCAGGGAGGCAGCATGGTCAGGCTATGCACAGGCAACAGTAGCTCCCGACCTTATGTCAAAAGTTTGCTTATGTTTATGCAAATTAATGCTCCCACTGGAGGGACGGGTCAGTACTTGAAGATCCTCAAAATTAATTTTAAATCATTTTAATACAACAAACATTTTTACGAAAAAAAAGGGTGTATTTACACTCCAAAAGTACATTTCTTAATTTGTAATGAATTTGACAATTCCATTTTACATGTCTTTTAAAGTCAAGTAAGTAAAGCTTCTCAAATACTTTGGGTAAAACCTAAGTTTGAAGTTTAAGATATTTATCAAATTGTACCCTTACCTGATACCAAGAATAAGCCCTTTGAGCCGGGTCGGTTAAAATGACAATGAGTCTTGCCTTAGGTAGGAGGGCGTAGGCCCTCATGGGAGCGTTTGCACTGTCAAAGTAAGTTGCACTCTTCTCAAATAGAAGACTCGAGGAATTCTTGATTTGCGGGAAGAAACTCATATACCTAAAGTCGGACCAAAACAAAAATCACTGATTTTAGATTCAAGAAAAGACATTTTGCCCGCTAAAAAAAAAAGGTGCTGTAAGGTCTTTCACAAATTCACATCCCTGATGATCAAAAAAGAGTTAAATGAAAAAAGCCTGTACATTTGTAAGTAATGAATCAAAACTCACAAATAAATGATTTTCTACTTCATGTTATTTATTTATTTATTTTGTTTGCCAAGCAATTACTTACGAGACCACTCTTGATCAATGAAGTCCTTTTACCATAAGCTCCAAAATCTACAAAACCCATTTTATGGATCCCTACAAACTGCACTAATGACCTTATTGTCCTGAGCCAATGAATTTTTTTTAATTTAAGAGGCAGGCCTGATACTTCATGGAGGCAACAGAGGCAACTGCCTCCGTTGCCCCTGGTCATTGCCTTGGTGCCCTTGAGACGCTCCAATGGAAATTGACAATTTGCTCATAGAGGTGCCCTGTATCAAGATGAAGATGCCTTGGTGCCCTTGCCCTTTTTTTTTTTAGAATGAAGCAATTAGCATGAAGAGGGAGGACATGGGTTCGAAGAGTTGTCAAGATATTCAACTCAGGTGTGCGTGTTACAATCATGGGACACCCAGAGTTGGCAACAGTTAACAATGATAACAACAGCAAACTTACGATGACACCATTATGATAAATCTCTTTTGAGTAGTGGAGGCTCTGAGAAGAGACATTTTGTACTCAACAATAATCTGGTCATCTTCTGGAATATGCTGGGCTGGGTGCCCTTACACTAGCTAACTTACTGGGTATTTTACACAATGGAACAATGCTACCCCATACGGTTTTCTTTGTTCTAGTGCTACCCCATGGAGGAATTCTTCAGGACTCCTATAACTGCCATATGTAAGGGTTAGGTATACACATTCAAACCGGGAACCTATAACAAAAGGGACAACAGGTTGGGTGAAGGTCCCCAGCTGTAAAGTGTGTACAAAACCAATGGAAGCTGTAAAAGTGAAAATTGACAAAGTAAAAGTACAAACAAAAGAGGGACAAGAGGAAGTCCCGATCGCAGGTGTTTAAATACAACACTTGGCTGTGTGTGAGCTTAAGTAGGGTTAACTAGGTTTCCAGGTTGCAAGGGTTTATTGATTCATTTCATTTCAATTATTAATTCTGGATGTGAAGCCAAGGATTCTCAGAAAAGTGAACTTAATCACTTTCCAGTTTTTAGATGTGTGAGGAAAACCCTAGAGAAATATTCCAGGGAAAACCACGCAGTCAGGTAGGGACCCATTATCCACATAGTGCCCACGGCGGGATTTGAACCGAGGTCCTGGAGGGTGGGAGGTGAGGAAAGATACCACTAGGCCAACCTGGCCACCCCATTTGCCAGATGTCGCTGACGTTCAGCTATTAACAAAAGACGATGGTCCAAAGTTCAAAAAGCCGACAGGCACAACAAGTTGAGAAGGAGTGAGAACAGGATTTTCCTGTCTCACTTTAGGAGTTTATTTTGTTTAATACATGGTTTCCTTTCTTTTTAAGTAACTGGAAGGGATGCGGGACTGGCGGTCTTCCTCCCATACCATGTTTCTCTGGGTTGGGCTGAATACTACAACAGGTTGTTTTGAATATCATCATGTGTCTAGCGAAAGGACGTAATGAATGTGTACTTGGCAAAAGGTCGTAAGCAATTAATGTGGAAAACTGTGTTTTAAGAAAACTGCGGGTGAAAAATTGATAGTTTCTCTGCCATTCAATAAGTCATTATAAGAAAGTTAAATTCTGCATGGAAATGTAAACATATGTCTTTGGAGTAATTCTTGCCACAAATATGAACAGTCATGTACAATTTGTTTTCTTGTAAAGTAACCATTTTATAGCTTGAGACCTTCTGCTGAGAGGAAATGTTGTACTATGCATGCCCGGCAGAAGGTCATAGAGCCATTCTGCCGGGCACCCGATGGTATCTTACCACTCCACCCCTTGAAGGTACGTCCTGGTGGATGAGAAGAACTGCAACTCCTCAAACGTTACCTCACTGGGTTGATTCTTGAAGATTTTGGGATGCATGGATAAGAATGAATGCAATGCAGTTGTTCCTGAACAAATGAAAAAGAAAGTGAACCATTTAAGTTGACTGCTGGCCAAAACACCGTCCGATTATTAAAACTTGATTTCGCAAAGAGCTAAGATTGATCTTAAGTTGTGTGCCAATCGTAAGTGCTTAGCAAAGTGTGATGTCTCTTAGCAAATCACTATGGTGATATTAACAACTCATCTTAAGATGAATCTTGGTGTTTACAAGAGTAGGAGGGTTTAAGGTACCAGGATGCTACCAAGAGTGGAGGGTTTAAGGTACCAGGAGGCTACAAAGAGTGGAGGGTTTAAGGTACCAGGATGCTACCAAGAGTAGGAGGGTTTAAGGTACCAGGATGCTACCAAGAGTAGAAGGGTTTAAGGTACCAGGAGGCTACCAAGAGTGGAGGGTTTAAGGTACCAGGAGGCTACCAAGTGTAGGAGGGTTTAAGGTACCAGGATGCTACCAAGAGTATAAGGGTTTAAGGTACCAGGAGGCTACCAAGAGTGGAGGGTTTAAGGTACCAGGAGGCTACAAAGAGTAGGAGGGTTTAAGGTACCAGGAGGCTACTAAGAGTGGAGGGTTTAAGGTACCAGGAGGCTATCAAGAGTAGGAGGGTTTAGGATACCAGGAGGCTACCAAGTGTAGGAGGGTTTAAGGTACCAGGAGGCTACCAAGAGTGGAGGGTTTAAGGTACCAGGAGGCTACCAACAGTAGCAGGGTTTAAGGTACCAGGAGGCTACCAACAGTAGCAGGGTTTAAGGTACCAGGAGGCTACCAACAGTAGAAGGGTTTTCATGTATCAGGAGGCTACCAAGAATAGGAAGGTTTAAGGTACCAGGAGGCTACCAAGAATAGGAGGGTTTAAGGTACCAGGATGCTACCAAGAGTGGAGGGTTTAAGGTACCGCAGACTACCAAGAATAGGAGGGTTTAAGGTATCAGGAGGCTACCAAGAGTGGAGGGTTAAGGTACCAGGAGGCTTCCAAGAGTGGAGGGTTTAAGGTACCAGAAGGCTACCAAGAGTGGAGGGTTTAAGGTACCAGGAGGCTACCAAGAGTGGAGGGTTTAAGGTACCAGGAGGCTACAAAGAGTAGGAGGGTTTAAGGTACCAGGAGGCTACTAAGAGTGGAGGGTTTAAGGTACCAGGAGGCTATCAAGAGTAGGAGGGTTTAGGATACCAGGAGGCTACCAAGTGTAGGAGGGTTTAAGGTACCAGGAGGCTACCAAGAGTGGAGGGTTTAAGGTACCAGGAGGCTACCAACAGTAGCAGGGTTTAAGGTACCAGGAGGCTACCAACAGTAGCAGAATTTAAGGTACCAGGAGGCTACCAACAGTAGAAGGGTTTTCAAGTATCAGGAGGCTACCAAGAATAGGAAGGTTTAAGGTACCAGGAGGCTACCAAGAATAGGAGGGTTTAAGGTACCAGGATGCTACCAAGAGTGGAGGGTTTAAGGTACCGCAGACTACCAAGAATAGGAGGGTTTAAGGTATCAGGAGGCTACCAAGAGTAGCAGGGTTTAAGGTACCATGAGGCTATCAAGAGTAAGAGGGTTTAAGGCACTAGAAGGCTACCAAGAGTAGCAGGGTTAAGGTACCACAAGGCTATCAAGAGTAGGAAGGTTAAAACAAACCTGTCTTCTGCGGTCCAATCACAAGAAAGTTTGGAAGTTGAGTGCACCTGGGTTTTTCTGGTCGGATCTCTAAATGACGTTTGTCTTGACATGGGTTCTGAATTGAAATGTACAAATAGGACTAAAAATAATGACTCACACAGCTACATGTAGTTTGTGAGGGAGAACATCCTTATTATAAACACTTCATCTAAATTGTCTAAAACACTTCAACGGATTACTTGGTGTGAGAAATTACACTCATAAACGTTCTTTTTCAGATATTAAAACAAAAATATTATCATTCTTTATCCCCACTGCTATCTACAGGATTCAAACTAGCCTCTCGTCAACAGGCAGGCTCGGTGGTCTCATGGTCAACGGTTAAGACATTTGCTCTAGAATGCGGGGGCCATGGGTTTGAATCCCTCCCCAAAAGCCTGTTCAAAGGACTCAGGAAAGCATCGAGTATACAGTGTTCATCACACGATGGTGCAGGGTAAAACAAACGTATTCTTTATCCCCAATGTAATTATTACATCTTTTTTGTTTCATCCAACAAATGTTGAGGAATACTTACCGTCCACAGTGGTTCTTTTTCCCGGGGGAAGATCTCAAAGTACCTCTTAGCAAGCTTGACTGGTGGCTCTGCTAGGAGTCTGATGTTGGTCCACATCTGCACAAAGCTTACTACTTTGTCGAAGGTGTACAGCGCCAGACGATCGCTGCCGTAGTTTGTCATGTGGGTCATGTAAACGTTGATCTGGGTGAAGAGTACATCGGTACAGAATTTATAGAACGTCTCACATGGCATCCCAACGGGTTTTCCCCGTCCCAGAGGGGTTTACAAAAACTAGAGAATTTATAGATGATGAAAAATAACAACCGCAGGATAAAATACATTTTTGAATCTTAGCGAAGTTTGCAAAGAGATTTTAGTTTATTCTCAGACTTGGCAATTTTGATGATGTGTGGCACAAAGTACCAGGGAATGATCTTATCAAAAAGATTCATTGACCCTTACGCTTGGAAGTTGAACAGTAGTTGACTTCCCACAATTAAAATGAGAACCCATGGTCATGAATGATTTATTCCTTGGGCTCCACTTCACAAAGCACTAAAAGACATCTCACGATGTTCAGTCAGCGATTCTATCTCTGCTTAGCCAAGTGATGTCACTACACAAATCCTCGCGTCATTGCAACAAGGTCGTAGTTCTTTGTGACTTTGAGACTCCAGCATTTTACATGCCAACGCGAATACAAAGTTAAGTATCATGATTTTCACAGGCCTAGAATTCCATCTTTGAGAGGGCAAGGCTATTTTCATTTTACAAAGGGGCACTTCCATTGGAAAATATTAAGTCTATGGGAAAGTTTTGAAGGGGCACCAAGGCCAAGACCAGGGCCACAGAGGCCATGGGCTCTGTGGACTCTGTGTAATTCCAGGCCTGCCTTGGGCGGACTTACTTGATTATCAACGATGGTTTGGAAAAGCTCTCCTCCCTGGATGCTGCCGTCCAGTCTCTCTCTTCCTCCTGGGTAGTCCTTCATTCTGATCGTGTGCGTGAATAAACCGCAAGTCTGCCTTGGAAGAACCTACATGTACATAAGACATTATCAAGAATTATCAACAGAGGTAGCACCAGCCCCTTACAGATACTCCCATAAAGTTAAACCGATACATCTACTGTAGTTGTTTTTTATCTTTACCTTCCTACTCTTGACAATATTTTCCAGGCAAGTTCACCGACAATTTGATATCATTTAAAGGGCCCATGAAGAAGAATTTTGTCACAATACATTTTTGTGGCTTAATATACGGTTTGAAATCAACAAAGGTTAAATGGTCAGACAGTAGGAGGGTTAACTGTGTACTGTGTAGATGAATTTACTGCATTATATCATACTGCAGGATGGCATAGTTTATCATTTAAAACCACAGTGGAGGATATTGAATGGTCAGACAGTAGGAGGGTTGAACATAATCTGATATATTGCAAACTGGTAGATCTATCTATCATCCAAAACCAGTGGATGATTTTGAATAGGTCATACAGTAGGAGGGTTAAAGGTTATAAATAAAATGTACCATGACTTCCTTGAAGATGAAGCCTTTCCGCTTCCTCGCCGGTCTCAGGGCGGGGTACTCCTCCGTACTGGTAACCTTGATTCCCCAGACTTGCTTCCAGGCATTGTAGAGAATCACCTGGGTTGGGTAGACTCCCGAATGGTGCGGGGCTATGGCATAGGACTCATCCACAACAATCTGGTGGGTCTGAGGGTACAAGAGGACAGGCATCAAGTTTAGTCTTTTTCACAGTTGAATCCCTAATCTCAATGTGTTGAAAGTAATGTAGGAATTTCGTAAACTTTATTTGTAAGACCATGAACAGACAGCAGCTGCGTGTGATGTCACTGCAACAGGTCTAAAGATTAGCATAAAAGTTCATCTGTGTTGGTAACTACATATAATTAAAGCTAAAGTTTTGATCACAACACTTTAATATTTTCTGTAATTTTTGACCGAAGCTTCGATCTTCATCAGCAGGATGACCCAGATATTGATGTTGAATCCATGACCTTGCGTACATGTGACAAACTCCCAGGAGTCTATGCCACAGTGTTGGGATCACGCACCCACAAGGTCGCGGAATCAACATCGGGGTCATCCTACTGACGGTTCGGTCGAACAATCACAGGTGTGGAAAACAGTCAAGTGCTGTGATCAAAAGTTAACCTTAAGTTATATGGGTCTAAAGGTTGGTTTTCTTAAAGGGAAAGTATACCTTTGGTTTTTGGAACCGTACATTTGCCTTAATGCTATATAATTGTAGATATATGCCATAAAACTAACCTGTGTAAATTTCAGTTCAAAAGGTGGCAGCGATTTTGAGATATCACCAAAAATCTGGAGCGGTTGTGTTCACGCAGAAGAAGTATCCGTCATTGGAATACACATTCTGAGAAGCGTTACGGCCATAACGCTTCTCAGATTCAAATTTTTGGGGGATAAAAAGTGATGGATTTTTCCATAACTACAGTACTTCGAAGTGAAACGTTTCTCAAAATGCATTATACTATCCAAAGCTGCTGTACTTCTTACCAAGTGAGTTATTGTTGCCATAAATTTTCAGAGTCATTACCAAACGTATACAGACCCTTTAACCAGTTGCTGCCGGGATTTTTTTTTTTTTAATGTCCCGCCCCCATGACGGGATTCTTTTGGCGGAATTGGCGGAATCATTTTTCTTTGAGGGTACTGCTGGCACAATGAAACCCTGACTTGACAATGCCAAGAGAACAAAGATTCTCTTTATCATATCGTCCGTTTTTGGTTTCTCAACCGAGAAAATGTCAAATTCATGCACCGTGAATTACAGAACATCATCTTGGAACAAAAGAGCAAAGGTCTGTCATCGCGGATTACACAAAAAGCACCTCTCAACAGTGAGAAAACTCCAAAATATTCTACACCTTTTTGGGTCTTTGCGTGGATGAAACGAAGCATTAGACGGCGTGTGTGTGGTCTGTGCATGTTCAGCAGTGGAATGTCCGGGCGACCTCTGCTCCGGTAATTTGAAATTACACAATTGCGTCTTAAGATGGCTTCCCTTTCCAGGCAGGGGAAACATTTGCGTGTTTCCGGCGCCATCCGGCGCCAACTGGTTGATTTTTTACACCCTGACAGTGAGAGGGTTTTTAATTTGAGGCATCCTTGCTCCTCAGCGATAAATGAAAAGGGTCTTACCTTTGCAAAGCGTGAATTTTTCTTCATGTCGTTAACAAGTTGTGTTTGGTTGTCAAACGTGTGGGGTTGGGCATGATTCCACATGTGGGGGAACCACGAGAATTTGTCAGCATTTTTCACCAAGGCCTCGTCCCCTTCCATCTCTCTCTCGTTCCCGCGCTTGAAGAACTTTCCCGAGAAGCCAAGCTTGAAGCTAAAGCCTGGAATCTTCTCAGCTAGGATCTGTTGCTGCAAGACTAACGCCTGAATCGAATGAGAGAAAAGTTGAGAGTGATTAAAACTACTATCCATTCATTTTTTTAAGGACTGAATGGGTCTGTGTTGACTGAAACTGTTTTAATTGCTAAAACCAAACACCACTAATTTATGCTCTTCTTCATCCTTGTTGCATTACCTGTTAACAGTTAAATCCCTTTCAAATGAAAAGAAAAATTTCCGGGGAAACTTGTTCACAATTTAATGGCTAATCCTGGCATACTCCCGTGAAATATATTTCCCATGAAAAAACTACATGTGCCCCAGCTTGGGAGTAGGGCTAACCAAGACAACCCTGGGGTTAGCATACTTAGTGTTCATAATTTTTCCCAGGGAAATTGCATTAAGTGTGAAACTAACATAGGGTGGCGCTGGGGGTAGAAATCCCCAGCAATTTCCTGGGGATTCATTTCTTGGGAAATGGCTCTCTAGTGTGAAAAGGGTCTTACATGTAGATGGTGATTCAGAATTCCAAGGAATTTGTTCATACCTCCACATCTGAGGAAGTCATTCTGATTCCTTTAGCTCCGACGAAAATATCATCGATGTCTACTTGGATGTATCTATCTAGAGGCTTCTTGAGGAGTCCGTGGGAGAGGTAAGAAATGCCGTCCAGAAATAAGATGTAGTGAAGCCAGAACCTCAAGTCATTGCCGATAAATATTCTCCGAATACCGTCAAAATTGCCCTCGTCTAATAGCATCGTCGTGTGCAGGACTGCTGAGGGTGAATTCAGTTTCAGTAAGTCTTGGCTCAAAGTTTTGGCTTGGACGATGGGTCTGTAAGAGGTATGTTTAGTCCTAAACACTGTCCAATCATCGTATGGTAATGAATCGTTAATAAGCTGTCCGGCTTTAGTAATGTATAATATATCCTTAGCTGAAGGGCTTATAACAAGATCTTTTAAGCTTAGTCTCTGGTCCATGTAAACTGGAAGGTCACCAATCTGTCTCGTGTAAGCGTCGTCGTCTTTTCTTACCGTGGCGAAAAATACAATCCCAACGCTATACTTTTTGCAGTACTGATGTATAGCCTGATGCAGGTTCTTGTCCATGCCTAGATACAAGTGAATACTTTGAAAAATGATGATGGAGTATTTCCCCACCTGTTTGTGTTCTAATCTGGGCCAGTGTCGCTCCTTGACAAGCACGGCTGTAAAGTCGATTTGATTGGCCTCCAGGGCTCTGGTTATGTTAAATGCAAACACTGAATCGGAACGTTCGATGATCACCAACGCAGATGGCAACAAACGAGTCTCGTCCCCGTCCCAATCTGACGAGTGTTTACTGGGTCGCTGTTTGGAAATGTGCCCATCTTTTGTCTCTGTGTTTAACACAGACTGACTCGAAGGGAGCCTCATGTGCAGTGATTTGTCTTGTTCTCCCTTCAGTGGCAAGACGCTGTAACTAAGAAACCACATGGAGATGAGGCTTAGCACTACGAGAAGAACCATCAACTTCTTTATGGTCGTCATTGTGTAGTAGCGGATGACGTTCATCCTGACTTCCTGGAGGACAGTCCTCAACTTGGAAGTCAAAGGTGGGTGTGGTGGCACGAGTACCGTCAAGACTTCTCCTCAGGCTCCCTCTAAACTTAACCCTCTCACAGAAGCACTGTAAAAGCCTTAGAAGAACAGGATAGGTTGAAGAGTTGGACTTTTAAGTAATCCTCAAGAATGTTCATGTGCCATCTTTTTCGGCCAGATTCCTGCATTCTGATCCAAAGTTCCGGCAAGATGTTAGCAAAACCCTGCTGCTGCTGAGCCATACATCAAGGAATGTACTCCATCTTCAAAACCGTCAGTTTTCAAAGATTTGAAAAATGGCTGGGCCCCTCATGAGACATGACTGTAGTGTGGAAGAGAAAGTAGACATAATTTAAGTGTACTGTCAAACTGTTGATATGGCAATCCTTCACTGTTTTTACACCTTGCAACATTATAAGTTTTTAGTTTAACCGATACCAGAACTTGTTACTTGTATCTCCAGATTCAAAATGTGCATCGGGGATGGAGAGTGGATGAAAATGAAAAATCCACGAAACACCAGTGGTGGTTTTGGTAGCTACCAACCATGACATAACCTTTATCAATGGCAGCATTCTGTGCTTAAAGGGTCTGTATACGTTTGGTGATGAATATATCACTTTTTATCCCCCAAAATTTGAATCTGAGAAGCGTTATGGCCGTAACGCTTCTCAGAATGTGCATTCCAATGACGGATACTTCTTCTGCGTGAACACAACCGCTCCAGATTTTTGGCGATATCTCAAAAACGCTGCCACCTTTTGAAATGAAACTTACACAGGTTAGTTTTATGGTATATATCTACAATTATATTGGTTTGAAACAAACAGTAGGCTCAAATTACATGTACCAAACGTATGCAATGCCTTTAAATGTAGATCGGTCAAGCACCTTGGTGTAGTCAAAATACAGTACATGTACTGTGTTAAGGCTTTACAAGGGCCTGGATGTATGGACATTAAACAATTTTACTTTTTTAATAAAAAAATTCCTCATCAATAATTTTGAAAAATCTGGAAATCTCATCCCTGATGCATGTTCAAAATGTTTAAATGTATCCTAGACGATTGTCTGATCATTTCTCAGTCATTTTTGCATCGCTCAATGTTTAAAAATAATTGTAAGGTGGTCGTTCAGGCTCTCAACTTTGAAAATTGACAACAATTTCAGAAGTACAGTGTATGGCTTAACTACCATAAGGAACTGGACATCCATGTTACTTCCCGACTGACTGATCGTACTATGTAAAATTAACAATCAATTTATATTTAATGCCAGGGTGTTTTGGTTATTCAAAGACCTTTTTTGTCTTTAGGCACGGCAACACCCAGCAACGTCCTTGTTAAAAGTTTGACATTGCACACACTTGACTGAAGGAACAATTATTTTTTTGTAGGCCTATGACATCAGTTTCTGAACCTTTACTTAACCTCTTCAGTAAGTGTTTGGCACCGGACATGCCATAAGAAGTGCAATACAGGAAATGATAAAAATGAATGCCACGTGTCTTCTCGACTAAAAGGGGAAACTGCCTTTCCTACTTTTCATTATTTCTGGGTACACTTTGACCAATACGCAGCACTTGGTGAACTTTGCCATGTACAGTAGTTCAGAATCGTCTGGTCTCTTATCCTAAACAGGGGAATTGCAACTGTGGTCCATCGGGGTCGGGATACAGGAAATTGAACCAAACTATGAGTATACACAAGGAGACTATCCTCAAATCCACACTTGAACTTCTGAAGGCCATATCTGATGGATCCTGTAGCACAAGAAAAAGTAAAAACTTAATCTTGACCCAGACCTCCTCGAAGTTATAAAACTGACTTTTCTTTTTTCACTTGCAATGCTTAAAACTTTCAAAACAAAACAGTAAGAATGGTTCCACAATATAGACCAATGCATTGACATCATCGCTCCTTACAACTTAATGCTTAAGACTTTCAAAACAAAACTGCAAGAACGGTTCCACAATATAGACCAATGCATTGACATCATCACTCCTTACAACTTAATGCTTAAGACTTTCAAAACAAAACTGCAAGAACGGTTCCACAATATAGACCAATGCATTGACACCATCGCTCCTTACAACTTAATGCTTAATAAGACTTTCAAAACAAAACTGCAAGAACGGTTCCACAATATAGACCAATGCATTGACATCATCGCTCCTTACAACTTAATGCTTAATAAGACTTTCAAAACACAACTGCAAGAACGGTTCCACAATATAGACCAATGCATTGACATCATCGCTCCTTACAACTTAATGCTTAAGACTTTCAAAACAAAACTGCAAGAACGGTTCCACAATATAGACCAATGCATTGACATCATCGCTCCTTACAACTTAATGCTTAAGACTTTCAAAACAAAACTGCAAGAACGGTTCCACAATATAGACCAATGCATTGACATCATCACTCAGACACATTTGAGGTTAAACAATGATGAAACAATGGAAAATGCACATCTACACTCAGGATGGGCCAATAAGCAATCTCCTTCTGACCTCTACCACATGATGTCAAAATAATTAAATTATTTTAAATCTGAATCAATGTTAGACTACAATTACTTGTTAAATTCTGTTTCATAAGTTCAATCCCAGCATTCAAGTTCAAGTTTAAGATAACATTATTAATTATCTTAAGACTTCAATATTATTGACAGTGGCTAAAGCGCAACTTTTGACCTAAATAAACTTCAGTCGGCCATCTTGTTTTTCAGTGTGAGTTGTGAGTAGATTTGATACTATTTATTGTTTTGATTTTTTTTTGTGGAAAAAGAGTGCCTCCTTTCTTGGTTAGGCAGTACAGTGATTGTAGGATTATCTAGATTTTATTTCTTGTAAATAAAGTGTTAAAGTCAGGGCTTTGACTCCTGAGGAAATTTCCTTATTTTAAGGAAATTTTAACATCCTAAGGAAGTTTCTGAGAAAGTGAAAACTTTAAGGAAATTTATGAAGTGTAAAGGAAATTGCAAAATCTACAAAAGTTGTTTAAAAAATGTTGAAAATAAAAGAAAAATCAAGACTAGAACTGTATCTGTTGGAAACAGATATGTACATGGATTTTCTGACAAGTTCCAGGAAACTTTTCGAGTTTTCACAAACTTTGTGACGTCACTTTGTGAGACACAAACATGGTTAAAGGCAGTTTCGTAAAGTTTCCAATTTTTGAATTACAAGACACTCCTGGCTTAGACCAGAAGTAGAAGTCAAATGGTTTCACGCACATAAAAAATGAAGAGTTATAAAACCTCTATTCAATCCTGCAAAAACACACGACACCTGATGATGTCATCATGCTAAAAATTCACACGTATTGTCTGTATTAGCATCATTACATATGTACCAATTTTGAAACAATCATAATAAACTGCCACAGACATCAAGTAAAAGTTTGTTTTGATTTTGAACTGTTTTTAACTTATCTCTAGTGGGCGCTCTTGTCTAATATGACGTCATTGGTAGTATTTTTTTTTAAGTAGTCTCATGCCAGACTCTAACATCTTTAAAAGCAACTTTGTAAAATGTTTCACTTTTGAATTACAAGGCACTTCCGGTTTCGACCGGAAGTAGAGGTCACGTGATGTCACACACAGTGAATAAAATGAAGACCTATATTACCTCAATCTAATCCCACAAAGATAAACCTACAGTCTCTTGTGGTTGATTTGATGCATTTTCAAATATTTAAGTATTATACATGTATCTTTTAGGTGATGTTACATGACAGTTGATGATGTCATGGTGACAGTATTTATACTGTGCACATGTTTGGTGTATGCTTTGTTTACGTAAAAGTTTGATTACGATCCAAGTTAGGGAAGTGACCAAAGTGCCACGGAGAAAAAAAAATCAGCAGGAAAGCAATGCCTTTTCCGCTCGAAAGCGGAAAAGCCAATAATCAAGTAAAAACACGGTAAATTTGTGTCCAAATGAAAAGTGTGGCCATTTCAGGGCATCTACAAAACAGAGGGTTACAGTCATCCGGCAGCTGTTTGATTAGTCTGGTTTCGTTGACATCGTACACTAAGCTTAGGTCTGAGTGTAGTTGTAGTTGCTGTACGACAGTGTGATTTGTATTTTTGACTGAAATTATTAAAGGAAATTCTAAGGAAATTCCAAGAAAAATCTAAGGAAATTTATGAAAATCAAAGGAAAAAATTGTGCCAATATAAAAAATGCAAACATGCCTGAGACCTTTTTTGTCCTTGTGTGGGTGAATCAAAGCATTGTGTGTGGTCTGTAGGCTACATGCTCCCCAGTTGAATGACCTAGTGGTCCGAAATTACATAATGGCGTCTTTACACGGCTTTCGTTTCCAGGCATGCCAGGCAGGGAAAACATTTATGCGTAATTCACGTCATCCATTATCAACTTGTTAAAAGTACATGAACAAGTCTACTTTGATAGAATGAACAAATATAGTGAAAACGCTTGCTTGATAGTGATAGTGTGAGCAAAGAGGTTAAATGCAAAAGGTAGTTCAAAGCACCATGCCATCCCCAAAGTTTAAACAAAATTAAATTTTACATCAAGTTAATTTCAAAGCTACCTGTAACTAAAAAAAGAAGGTACATGTTTCACAAAAGAAAAGTGCCTTTCAGTATTTTCTTGTCACAGAACAAGCAAATATTTCAATCCAAAGATAAGAACAATCAAATGTTCACCACTGGAGTCTTCCCAGTGTATGAGGCATTTCCTAACCTAGTAGAATTGAACAAAAGATGTGTTCACTGTTCTTCCTAAAATAAAGCTTTTCTTTATAATATCCTGGGGTTTAAACTTGATGTAATCAGAGTGTTTTTTTCTAAGATAGTTGAGGCATTTCCTTAACTGTCATAGGATAAAATAACCCAGCTAAAGTCAGTGTTTTTTTGTCCTAGAATAGTTGAGCCATTTCCTTAACCATCCTAGGATTAAAAACATGTGCATTCACCATGTTTTTTCCTAGGATAGTTGAGGCATTTTCCTTAACTATCCTAGGATTAAACAAACAGGTTGGCTGACTGTTTTTTTCAACCTAGGATAGTTGAGGCAATTCCTCAACTTTTCTAGGTCTGTCCAGTGTTTTTTCCCCTCAATATTATAGGATAGTTCAGGGTATAATACAGATAGAGGTGGAGTAAATGGGACATTTTCTTATTTTAAGGAAATTTTAAAATCCTTTTGACATTTCTAAGTGAAAATTTAAGGACATTTTAAGGAAATTCTAAAATCTTAAGGAAAATAAAATAAAACTCAAGACAAACACAGGGGGTTTCGGGTTGGTTAAAAAACAAATAACATCAAGATTTCATGTTAGAAAATAAATATATTGGTAAAATATATTATGAATTCGGTCGCACACCGTTATACGACTCTTCTATTTCCTGATTGAACAAGGAGAATAGGTCAATTAGGTTCATGAAAAAAACACACGTGTCACATTAGTTATTTACTTCAAAATGACACAAAGAAGATCAATTGATCTTGTGCACTTCAGAAGATATGAACTGTTGTGTAATATCCAACTAATAATTGTGTATTTCAGTCAACGATGTCGTGATGATGACGTTACTGGTTGTGTTGACTAAGTTTAGTTACAAGCTACACAATAATGTATAATTTATTCCAATGTGATATAAACGGTGTTCAAAATAAAAATGAATCTTATCAAAAAGTGTCGCTATAGGGAAGTCTCATATGTGGTGACGTCATCAAACCTACATTTTGAAAGAGTACATCTTATTAATAACTTAATATACACAAATCGTATCCATATAGTCCAAACCACTGGCTGCAGGCCTCCAACAATATTTTTTCATTTTAACTTCCCGTTTTGACAGGAAGCAGGGTAAAATTTTCTCCATGTCTGAGCATAAGTGACACTTGTGATGAGCTTAAATAAAAATAACTTATTAAAAAGCTAAGCTATAAATTGAAATTAGGCTGCTCAAAATATACTTTTTTTAAAAGCAATCCTTTAATATGATGAAAGTTGACACTTGATGGCGTCGTGTATTTCATAAAAAGGTTATAACCTTTTTATGAAATAAACGACATCAATGTCATATATTTAATATTACATAATGTAATATTAAAACTTCTGCTAGCCACCACATACGCACATTTTCAGTTTCAAGAGTGGCTTATAATACTGGAAATTTAATGCGATCTCGTCAAAACGAAACAGAAATATTTGGAGCTTTCACGTGAGGGCGCTATACAAGTTTAACGGCACTTGTAGGGTAGCTCTCACAAGAGGGTACTATACAAGTTCAGCGTTGTTGGTCCACGTTGCGAAATCGGCTAGCCACGAATTTAAAGACGTCTTATAAAACAGGTAACAGTGATGCAATGGTGACGTCATGTTGTTTATGTACTAAGTTAGACCCCGAGTTTTCATTTGATGTATTGTTTGTGGTTTTTAACACCGTAGTTCCTGAGATCAGCCGCGGACAAGTTTCACTGTGATAAAGCAATGAGATTTTTCGAAAAGAAAAAGTAATAGTGCATGCAGGGTGGTTGTATTTGTACCAATTTTTATTTCTTCTGCCTGATCATTCCTTTTCGAAGGAAAATTTTATGAATTTCTTTTTTTATGAATTTTATGAAAAATCTCAGATACAGACACATTTAAACATCATTGGAGCCAAGATGATCGCTATGAGTTTTTATGACTTGTATTCCTCTCTGTAGTCTTTATTCCAGCAGTCTTCTTGCAACCTTGACCTCGAAGTTAAGACGTAAAAGTTTGAGCAGCCCGAACAGCGACACGAAAAAGACTAGAGAAGTACAGGTCATAGCGGTGTACAGCGCACACGTATGCGCAACAGCAACCATCATGGCTCCGACGATGTTTGAATGTTGTCTTGTCTGTATCAGCTCTGAGATTTTTCATAAAACTCCACTAAATAAATCACTGCACCTCGGATCTAATGTACTCTCGAGCAATAACAAAGACATCATCAAGTTCACGGGAAAGTAAGTCTTACTTCGAAAGTTGGTCTCTGAATGTGGGCCATAGCGTGCCTCGGGCCAAGAAGCGGAGGTAGTCCAGCGTATTTATGGCACTATGGCCGGGGCTAGGGTGTGCTGAATTACATGTAGGACACCCTGTTGTTGCTAGTTGCCTAGTGCCAGTTGAGGAACAAAACAATTGATTGAAGACTCAATAAAAAAGAAACATACTATACTAGTTACTACTTTACTATAGCAATCGGCAAGTCACCAAAACACGACCTGAACACCTAACCTATGCTTCCCTGGGGCGCTACAGTGCGACCGTCGAAGTCAAAATTTCAGTTACTGGGTCTACTCTGAACGGAAAACCCTCCGCCTGAAGTCTGATTTTGAACACACACTTGAATTTGGGGTGTCACTGTACTGTCGTGTTGACACAATGTGCACACTGGGAACACGACCGACGAGAGAGCTGAAGTTATGAAGTGATTTGATAAATTCTACGAGCGTTCGTAACTTACCACTCACCAATTACTGTGCAAATAATTAGTGATCGTTAATACATACAACAGTCAAATACTCACTTAAACTGTTCCCGGTTAAGTTCAAATCAAATCCCGTAAAAATAGTTCACTTCTGTTTGCTGTTGATCCAGCAAGCTAAACGTCAACTTCAGCTGCCCAGATCTGTCCACGGGTCGTTGGTGTCTAGCCACCCTAGCCACACACGGTGAAATGATGTTTATTCCAATGACTGACAATAACAGGATACCAGTCAGTCAAAAGGTGGCGCTATTTCCTCTTAGTAGAATGAAGGGAGTCTAGTTGGGTTTGGAGGTGGCATGCATCAGGGTGTATTATTTACATTAAAAAAAATGTTGTAAAAGTGTATAGAAAGAAAAAAAAGATTATCAGATGAAATAACCTGCTGGCAAACTGTTTATGTAATGATTACTCTATGTGGTACGAGTAATCAGTTTCGGAGTTTAGAAGGTAGGAGTGTTAAGTCTATTGTAGACTGGTTCCCGTTCCCTACATCGTTTTCGTTCTGACTGAATATTGTAGGGACCGGGAACCAAGTCTATAGGTCTCCATAAAAGGCCTATACTCTCTTAATGTAAAAGAGTGAAAACATCACTCTCTTGCCCGAGTGGTGGTGTAATTTTCACTCTTTTAAGAGTGCAATTATCTCTAGTTTGCTCTTTTAGAGTGAAATTTGAGTAAACTTCACTCTGAATCGAGTGAAAAAGGAAAATGTTTCCACTCTAAAAAGACTTGAATGATGAATGAAAATGAATTGCACTCTTAAAAGAGTGAAAATTACACCACCACTCGGGCAAGAGAGTTATGTTTTCACTCTTTTACATTAAGAGAGTACATCTAAAAAAATATCAACAGAACGTTAAGAGAAAATCCGAATGACTAAACATGAAGAAGAAATTCACAACGGAACGCCTGGTTGATAACAAAACATTTTCAACATCTTTTAGTCACAGAAGATTAAACTGATACACATTGCTACACGATGATACAAAAAACTTAGATTGTCATAGACTGTAATATTGTTTCTATTTCATTAATGTTAACCGATTTGCCAGTAAAATTGAAAATAATATTTGTAAATCGGCCCTCTGAGTATTATAATTCCCCTCACCAACTGTAAAAAAAAAAATCACAGATCAATGTCTTGAAAAAGATTACGTAGTTAAACCAGCGGGGTTTATGCACAGCACTGCTACGAGTGAAAACTAATGTTCACAGATTTGCAGATAACTTACATGGTATAAAGATAGTCACGGAGGAAAACTTCCCTTGAAATATTTTTGCTAGAAACAGAAGTTTTTGAGAAATGAGTAAGACGTCTAGTTTTGATCTCGCGAGTTCAGAACCCAATCTCTCAATACAGTGAAACAGTGAAGAGTATTTTTAACTTTTTTTTTCTCGTGACTCCGATGACTGATTGAGCTTAAATGTTCACAGGTTTGTTATTTCATGTTTTATGTTGGATCACACAACGTGCGGATACTGGTCTTTGACAAGTGCCATGTTGCTCACATGCTTTGAAGTAGACAAACACTTCAAACCAACCCTAAACCAAATATATATATAGGCCCCTAAAGTAAAAATTATTATGTAAAAAATATGAAAACATGGAATTTACTCGCCGTCTTTTTATTAATGTTATTATTATTTTTTTTTTTAACAATTTGTGCAGATCTAGGACGTATACAATTAGTAATTCTAGGTGGAAAAAATTATCAGTCCTCCGATCTGAGATTCAGCAGGTACCACATCCAGAGTGTCTGAAGATTAAGTCTAGTAAGTAACATTTTAAAAACCCATGATAAGTGTTGTTTGTTATTCTTTACATTGCCCCAATCGAAACAAGCATACAAAGATTTATAAATCCCTGATAACCATAATTTGTTTTCTTCTAAAACTTGACCGCCGAAATTGATGCCTTTTTAACTCCGGCCGTTTAGGGCATACTCTACTCTCTATAATGTAAAAGAGTGAAAACCACTCATCGTGTCCGCCATACCAGTCTTGCAATGACTCCTATGGCAGACAGCTTTTTTTATAGTCTAGTGAAAGACGGGCATTTTCAACTTGAATCAAAGTGGAGTTCGCTCAAATTCCACTCAAAAAGGGTGATGCACAGTGAGTTTCACTCTCATAAAAGCAAAACTGACACCACTTGGGCGAGAGTGTGAAAGTTTTACTCCTTACTTTACTACCCCCAAATCAATAATGAACTTTCCCAAATTCTTGTTTTTTCAAACTGGTGTTTCTGATCACCAGAGTGTGGGTTCGAGTCCCGGTTGTGACACTTGTGTCCTTAAGCAAGACACTTAACCATTATTGCTTTGTCCTTCGGATGGGACGTAAAGCTGTAGGTCCCATGTGTTGTGTAATGCACGTAAAATAACCCAGTGGCACTTATCGCTAAGAGAAGGGGTTTGCCCCGGAGTTTCTGGCAGTGGCTGCTGAATGCGCCGCAGCACCTTGTAAACCCTTATGAGGTGCTACATAATAGGTCTCATAATTTAAAAAAACTGACATTAATCTGTCAGGCGCTGTGTGCTTCGTAGAGCGCCATATAAATGCTAAATATTATTATTTAATTATTATAATTATTATCTGTCTCCGGCTAAGGGCGCCGTTTGATGTAAAATAATGGTATAGTGCCAGAACCGAAACCGGAGCCGGAGCCAGAGGTTTTGAAAAGGCCCTTGGTCTGAATATACCAATCATAATTATGTCCCAGTCTTTATTTAAACTTTGGGATATTCCTCATCCGGACGTAGGTTAGAAAAAGAAAGATGACGGTGAGCGACAGCATGGCAACGATGTTCTCCCATAATTTCCAGGTGGAGTACTCGATCCCTTGGGACTCCAGGTAGAAGTTTCCTTCAATACTGATCAGTGAGGAGACAAAAACAATAATGAGTTAGTCAAGCTATGTTTTGTATAGTTTGTCCTCTAAATGAAATGATATTTTTTTTATCAAATTGATGTAATAATCGCACTTGGGATAAAGAATATTGGAGTTTACACCCTTACACCGATAGATAAAACAACGAAGGTGGTGGTAGCACTTAAGGACTAAAACAAAAATAAAAATAAATAAGCCCAAAACCTGCATGAGCTTTGGTAGCAAACTAGCAACAACTACTTCGTCAGATGATGTATATTAATCGGTGCTTTACAAGTCCTGCGGTTCGAATCCCACCGGAGTAGCTTGCGGATCTGTTGATTTTCCTCAGGATTCGGAATCCACTGAGTATAGGCCGGCCCATCACACATTGGTGTAAGGGTAAATATACAAAATAAATTTAAACATTACTTCTAGTTTATATTATTACCAGTCTTGCGTCCTGTTGAAGACAGGTGGGTCACAGAATTCCTGGTCTCTGAGCTCGTTGATGGACAGAGCCTACGGGTATTTTAAAATAAAACTTTACGATTTTATTCATTGTTATCTTCTAAACAATACAGGGGAGACATTCGGTACCGATCAAGATTGACTTTCACTGCCTTGGTGCGGAATGGGTGACAGGGCGTGGCACATCAAATGCAGTCCCTTTGGTTCTTGGGTTATTATAGTCAAGACGTCGTGAATGGAGAAATACCTTATACCAAAAGGGGTTTTCTCCGACTTACTTTTACATTAATTTTATCCATCAATAAAATCCAAGGCTTGACTCAAATCCTGCGTGAGCAAAACCTATCGTGGAAGTTTATCTGAAGTGCAAAAGCAGGACCCCCAGTCTCCTCCCCTTCCCCTGTAGGCCTACCCAACTCCTCCCCTTCCACCCTACACCCCTCCCCCCCTAAGGATCCACATTGTTACTCACATTCATGGCGTATCTAATGATACTAAGGTATTGAAAGTACTGCACCCATCCCGGTAGGGAAGCGATGTTAATCAACAGTCCACCAAAAATCTGCAAGAAGAAATAAAAACTACTGAAGTACACTTAACAAACTGATTTTATTCTTTGATGCTACAAGCACGGGGCCTTTTCTAAAGCTAGGCTTAGACTGGATCCGGATTGGCGGCTACGGCTACGGCTACGGCTACGGCTACGGCTGTTGGTAAGGACGTCCTATACTTGATGACGTGGCGATCCTGCCATAGCCGTAGCCGTAGCCATCAATTCGGACTAAGCCCAAGGCAGCGTCCGCATCAACCGACTTCAGCTATGGCCGTTGGCTGCAACGGCAACGTTGAATAATAGGACTTGTCGGCGTTCCGGCCGTAGCCACTGTCGAAGCCATTCATTTGGACACGGCCTTAGGCTCCGGCTCTGACTTAGGCTCCGGCTCTGACCTGGGCTCTGTTATCAATGTTAGAGCAATGTGTATTTGGCACGCTGCTTTATCATCAAACGGAGACCTGAACCAAAGCGGGAGACAGACCTGTGGGTCGGAAAAAACCCATGGCTGCAGCTGTTGGCTGAGAAGGGAACGTTGGAAACGGGCATTGAACGGTGTGGTCTTGATTCATGACGTTAGTTGTTTTTTTCTAAAGCCTTGGATCGAGCGATTTTTGTAAGAGTATTATTAATTCATTAAATGAAAAGAAGATTTAAATTAAGATAAATTACCATCATGAAGACAAAACACATAGCAATCATCAAGTTTGCGATCGCTAAGATGTTGAAGCAGGCACCGAGTAAGAAGGCAAGGCTACTCGCCGAGATAGTGGTACCAATAAGGGTCAGTGCGTAAACGAAAGAGGCAGTTGCTTCTGCTCGGAAACCTGCGCGAGAAGAAGGATTTGAATATTATGCATGGTGGAAATATTTGTTAGAATGAGTATGATCTTCTCTTGGAATATGGAACAACGGTGGCTTTGGATCGGGAGCAGTTCTTGGATGTTTGTGTGTTTGTGGGGATGCTGTTCTTGAATCGGTGTGTGTGTTGTTGCTTTAGGAGAAGTGTGGTTCTCGCATGCACTGGAACTTGTATGGTTCTTGCATGCTCTGGAACTTGTTTGGTTCTCGCATGCAATGGAACTTGTTTGGTTCTTGCATGCAATGGAACTTGTGTGGTTCTTGCATGCAATGGAACTTGTGTGGTTCTTGCATGCAATGGAATTACTTGTGTGGTTCTTGCGTCCATTGGAACGCGTGTGATTCTTGCAGCATGCACTTAAACTGTTGAGGTTCTTGCGTGCAATGGAACTTGTGTGGTTCTTGCATGCAATGGAATTACTTGTGTGGTTCTTGCGTCCGTTGGAACGCGTGTGATTCTTGCAGCATGCACTTAAACTGTTGAGGTTCTTGCGTGCAATGGAACTTGTGTGGTTCTTGCGTGCAATGGAACTTGTGTGGTTCTTGCGTGCAATGGAACTTGTGTGGTTCTTGCATGCAATGGAACTTGTGTTTTTCTTGCATGCAATGGAACTTGTGTGGTTCTTGCATGCAATGGAACTTGTGTGGTTCTTGCATGCAATGGAACTTGTGTGGTTCTTGCATGCAATGGAACTTGTGTGGTTCTTGCATGCAATGGAACTTGTGTTTTTCTTGCATGCAATGGAACTTGTGTGGTTCTTGCATGCAATGGAATTACTTGTGTGGTTCTTGCGTCCATTGGAACGCGTGTGATTCTTGCAGCATGCACTTAAACTGTTGAGGTTCTTGCGTGCAATGGAACTTGTGTGGTTCTTGCATGCACTGGAACTTGTGTGGTTTTCAGTGTGTCGGAGAACAATTCTGCGTCTCTTCAGCATCTAACAACTTTCACTGGCTTTTAAACATTATCTAACCCCCCCCCCCCAAAAAAAAAAAAAACAGACACGCCCAAAATTAGGTTTCTTACCGATCATCCAATACGTGATAACTGAAAACAGAAAAGTCGGTATGATGCGCATGGGCAAGAGGTCACAGAAGACCTTGGATAAGAAATAGACTGACACCCGGTAGAAACCACCTGCCGACTCGTGACTGCATGATGAAAGATAATTGAAAATATAATATTATTACCTTATGCATAATTACGACGTCATTTGAGAATGGCGCCCTCGGCTGGAGGTCAAAAGAAGGTTGTTCATTGGCTCATCCCGTGCGTCGCGTGTACATGTGCGTTTCATCATCGTTTACCTATAAGATGGCGTGGTGATGATGTCAATCGTCCATTGCCATCTTGTTCTCCTATTTGAATGGAGACTTTGGAACGCTATAGTCGCAGCAGACATACCATGTAATGTTCCATTGTTTACGTATTACTGAGCATGCGTGAATTTCCGAGAACAATGGATTTACCTGGTAAGTCTGCTGCCACCTAGCGTCCTCAAAGTCTCCTATTGGTAACATTACCGAGGCTGGATGGGCAAAATAGCCATCAGTATCAGTATATTGGTGCTATGACACCATGGTAACTCAAAAAAGATGGCGAAGGCCGATAATTAGAGTTGCTGAAAAACTGATGAGCTCTGATTGGCCCAAATAAATTTCCAATTAGACTTAGTGCGACCTGAAGAACTAGTATTCCATAATGAACAAAATAAAATTGTGTGTTTTCTCGAAAATTCTCTTAATTTGGAGGGAAAATTGACGAGACTTACATGAAGATCGCCCTCTCTCCAATGAAGACTTCAATGGCGCTGATATTAGCGAAGATCATATTCGTTATGACAAAGAAGAAAGCGCCAACCCTACAAGAGTTTTTCAAACCGTGTAGAAAAAAATATTGTAAAACAAAGGAAGATATCCATCATAATTGGTTTAATGACATTGAGCGCATAGTATAGATGATTTTTAACTCAAGGTTAGCCTACAAAGAAAGAGGTATAATCATTTCTTGTCTGGATGTTTAACTTTACATTGTTTTATTTGTAATGGATTCCAGTTCACTTATACCTGTTTTGAATTCCAGAGGAAGCCGACTTGTCAATCTGGAAGTAAATAAGCCCTACGACCACAGCCAGGAAGGCAAGCACAATGACCTGACGTTGAAAGACAATTTGATTATGTAACTTTTCTCGACAAAATAAACATGACGTAGTTTTATCTAAAACATTTACACACAAAATGATTTTGTCTCATTTAAAAATAACTGAGCAAAGACTGTCTCCATCCCCCTTTTTTTTAAACTAACTTTTCTCTTGAGTACTCGTCAACCGACCTTCTTTTTTAAAAACAGATTTAGTTAGACAAATTTAATTTGGACCTGCCTCACTGTTTTTTGTGTTGGTCTGTCCATCTGGTGTGGTGTTTTTACAGTCTTCCATTCTAAAGCTTTCCGGTAAAAACTTGGTATTTTTCTTGCCCATTTCCTGTCCCTGCACATTCTGCTCATCACTGAACAATTTCTTTGAAAATCGTTGTTTTTACGTGAAATTAAACACTCTTTAGATCGAGTTGAACTTGAGCAGTCCTCAACACTGTGTGATGTCCTCTGATGGTCACCTACCTGCAAGTAAGAACTCTTCGGGTTTCTCAAGATGTTTTTAGTTGCTCTTCCAGAAACATAGTACAGCTGGAAACAAAGAGGTTACAAAAAAAATACAACATGCATCACAGGTCCTTTTGAAGAAAATTAGAAAGATTTCACTTGTTCTCCCTTTACTCCAAAAAGCCACGTGGGTCAGAATTGACCAGGATCCCAAGTAAGCCCATCCGTATATTTCCAGGTCAGCGTGACCTGT
Source organism: Marthasterias glacialis (assembly GCA_911728455.2). NCBI lineage: Eukaryota > Metazoa > Echinodermata > Asteroidea > Forcipulatida > Asteriidae > Marthasterias > Marthasterias glacialis. Next base: position 10,627,702 of record OU452237.1, on the reverse strand, counting down.
TTTGGGGATCGCACTTGCCAGGAATCCGACTCTGAACTAAGATTCCAGATAACGTTGACCCCGGAATTAAGTAAAAAACAACAACAACAACAACAACAACAACAACAACAACAACAACAACAACAACAACAACAACAACAACAACAACAACAACAACAACAACAACAACAACAACAACAACAACAACAACAACAACAACAGCAACAACAACAACAACAACAACAGCAACAACAACAACAACAACAACAACAACAACAACAACAACAAAACAAAAATGGGGATGCAGTTTTAGACGCTTCCAAACGCACTTTGATGACGGGGCTCAAGCCGAAGCTTGAGCCTAAATTAGGCCAAATGAATGGCTTTACCGTGGCTATGGTCGGATCGCTAAAAAAAAGGCCCTTTCTTCAACGTTGTCGTTGCATGCACAACCAACGGCCACAGCCATAGCCGAAGTCGCTTGATTCGGACAGGGCTCAAGCCCAATTTCGAAAAGGCACTTCGTTTTCACCTGTCGCAGAAATGACGTAGGGTAGCTGACCTTTTCTCCTCCTTCCACCTCAACATTCATGAATTTATGATATATCTCATCGGCTCTATTCTTCATTGTCATGAAAGCTTGCGTTTTCAGAAAGAACTTTCCAAGATCTCTGGAAGGCACGGGCTCAGTCTTCGGTCTGCCCTCCTCCGTTGCGTCTGAAACGATGCCGTAAGATTTTAAAATTATACAATCATGAATTTGCATGTGGATGGACGCTAGGTGGTAGAGAACTTTTAACTAAATAAATCGTTCTCAGAAGTGTGCACATGCTCTGAATACATATGCTCTGGAAATTTACCTGGAATGTTTGCTGCCACCCAGCGTCCCAAAATCCCCTATTGGAGGGATGTTCGTATAATTAAAGTTTGACATAATTCCACTTTACACCATGCACGTCCACTTCAACACACAAAAATGGTTCCAAAGATTACCGAAAAGCTCAATGAAATGCATTGAGCTACTTTATTTCTTTGAGAATTTTGAAAAAAAAAAATATATATATATATATATATATATATATATATATATATATCTTGCAACTTGCCTTTCACACATGTCTTGCAAAGACTCGACTCGAGTTGTCGGTTTCTGTCATAGGAAAGGCCTATGAACGATAAAATAGGTGATTTTTCTCCACATTTATGCCAGCTTTGCAGCCGGATTGCGAAGCCCTTGCTGCGCGTGCGCAACCGTATGACGTTTAACCCACAAACAGGATTTAAGTTGATTTTTTGGTGACTTATCACGCTCGTGACTTCTTCCCCAGCATCACTTCAATCTAACTTGAGTGCTCTTGTTTTGTCCTATGGTAAAGTATACCCTAGATTTCCAGCTATACTTTGCAAACCTCATCCCACTGAGTTTTATAAATTGGCCAAGGGCGGAGGGCGGAGGTTGGCGAGGGCAAGTAGACCGTTCTTACCCATTGTATCACCGATTGAAGAAATAGCCAACGAGTCGCCGTTGATGACGTCAAGAAAGAAGTCAGGAGGGTTATTGTGCTCTTCGCAGAAGTAACCTTGGCAACGGAAAAGAGAACATGCTGAAAGTTTGTGCACGATGATAATCAAATTAAACGGTTTGGTATGCGTTCAACATAAGAAGTTTGTTTATTATACTAAAATGGTTAATACTTTTTATTAGTTTAATACTGTCTTCAGATTATGTTGTCTTTTTTTCCAAAGGGCTTTTTCTCTTCTTCTTCTTTCTTTTCTTTTCTTGTTGGATTATTTTTTTTTATGTCTGTGTGCTTTGTCGAAGATGGTTTGATTTGTTTGCAGGGATTCGACGTCATCTTTCAGATGTCTTGCGGTCTTAACTGGTCACATTGGTATAATAATAAATATGTATAAATAGCACACGTGTCTATACCAAAAATAGGTATTCAAGCAAGGCGTTTATTATTTTCTTTTCAATTTTTTTTTTAATTATGAGAACCATTATAGCACCTTATAAGGGTTTACAAGGTGCTGCGGCGCATTCAGCAGTCACTGCAAGAAACACCAGGGCAAACCCCTTCTCTTAGCGATGTTACTTGGTTTTTTTAACGTGCATTACACAACACACGGGACCTAGGGTTTTACGTCCCATCCATCCGAAGGACGAAGCAAGTAATGGTTGAGTGTCTTGCTTAAGGACACAAGTGTCAAGACCGGGGCTTCATAACCAGAAATACCAGAAATGTATCACTGAAAATAATGTTAGTTTACCAATGGATCTGAAATAGTCCAAAGCCATGTTGGCTTTTCCGTGGTAGACGGTCTCCCCCTTACTCAAGAGGTGTAACTTGTCGAACATGCGGTAGATTGAATATCTCGGCTGATGGATTGAGAGGATAATAGTGCGCCCTCTCTGGGCTAGCCTAGTTTTTTGTTTACAAGAGAAAAGGATATACAGAAAGTTATACAAAATTAATCATATTGTTATGTATTACAGGGACTCTAGCCGTATCATGTTTACTGCACATTAATGTTTTTTTAATAAAAGTTTTATCAAAAGATCGAAACCCATCGCAGTTCAGAGTTTTCACAATAGTGTATAGTCAGGTATAGTATAAACATTTAAAATCAATAATGTTTAGCCAGGAAAAACACGGAGGCCGTGGAGGCCATGGCCTCTGTTGCCCTGGTGTCGGCCTTGGATGCCCCTTTAAAAGTTTCCCACAGACTTAAGATTTTCCGATGGAAGTGTCCTTTGCAAAAATGAAAATGGCTATGCCCTGTCAAAGATGAGATTCCAGGCGTGTAGTTTTAAAGAAAATCAAAGCTTTGAACTTTGAAATCTTCATTATCAAACCATACAGTTGTTAAAAATAAAAACGAAATAACTTCACTGAAAAAACCCCGAAAATGCATACTTTGATAAAAGCATAATGACGGAATTGGCAGTGCTAGCATCAAGACCAGTTGTTGGTTCGTCCAAGAACAGAACACTGGGTCGTGTAATGAGTTCCATTCCCACATTGGTACGTTTCCGCTCGCCTCCGGACACACCACGGATGTACACATTGCCAATCTGCAAAGGAAAAGATAGACTGGTTCCAGGTGCCTACATCGTTTTCGTTCTGACTGATAGGGACCTGTAGCGTGATAATTAGCATATACCTCGCAGATTTCTGCCAGGTATATGATAATTAGAATTAGCCATTGTTCTCGGAAATTTGCGCATAGGGGCCTACTAAGAACTACGCAAACAGTGGAAAAATTACCTGGCAAGTCTGCTGCCACCTAGCGTTCCAAAGTGTCCCATTCCACAGCGGGAAAACGCAAACTAGGATTACTATACAGAATCCAGTATTATTGTTCGATAGTTACCTCAATAAAAATTATTGTCCAAGTCTTGCGCGTTTTTGAACGCTGTGCCCCGTTCAACTGCATTATTTGGTTCCTTTTACACATCAAAACCGCTAACGTGCGTTGGAATCCAATGTTTCCCCATTGTTCCAATGACGTACGAGACTTGCATGGTCACCAAGAGAGTCAAGTTTCGGGGGTAGGGGTGGGGATGGGCGGCCACAAGCAGTGTGTCGTCCTGTTGTTTTGAGGTCGATAGGTGTGTACACGGCGCGCAGACATCCATAACCTGTAGTCCACACACCCCCACACAATCCTACACTGCCTAGAATACCAATACACTACCTTAGTTTCTGCACAATCCGTCAAGCCAAGTTCTTCGATGACTTCCTGTACTCGCCGCTTCTTGTCGGCCTTGCTGACCGTGTGGCGAAATCGCACGGACGCGGAAAAAGTCAGATTTTCGCGGACGGAGAGCGTTCCCATTACAATGTCTTCCTGTGGCAACGAAAGAGAGAAAACTGTTCATTAAAAGATTGTCAACACTTTTCAAAACTGATTTTCAGAGATGAGATTTTCAGAAAAAAAAATCATCTTGTTAAAAATGCCAATCCAGTCGATTTCTTAAAGGTGCTGGGTCGATTTTTTTTGTTTTGTTTTTGGCCGATTTGACCCGAAAATTCATTTTTTAATTGTAAACTAAAAATGCTAATTATATAGATTCGAGAAAGGATTAAGCTTTCATTGAAGGTAGTGCAAGAAAAACCCCGCCAGTGATAAGTGGTAGAAATAATAACTAACAACTCAAAATGAATTATTGTCAGGATCCCGACATTATCTCACGTCCATCAGCCACGTACAAACAATAATTACTGTTCATGTTATACACGCATTTTGTGCATTGCCTGTGGAATAATTATGCAAAACTTCCGTTTTGAAATAGCATCATCTGTTAAAATTCGCTGAGAAAAAAAAAAAAAAACAGATACATATAATTCACTAAAAATCATGGACCCTGCCCCCCCCCCCCACTGAAAGGCAATGCCCCCCCCCCCCCCCCCACTAAAACAAATAATGGCCACGCCGCTGATCCGCCCATGTGCAAGTCATTCTGACGCTGTTTATCTTGTACCTGAACGACGTAACCAGAGATGAGCCTGAAATCAGGTGGTGGGATGGCCCCGTCGATCAGGACCTGTCCAGACAGCCCATGAGGATCTTTTCTTATCGCAAGAATATCAAGAAGTCTGGAATAAAACAAGTTAGGCACGATATAAAAGTGCAATTTAAAACTTGAAGACGCTAGGTGGCAGCAGATTGAACATTACAGAGCTGTGTATTGAGAAAGTTGTGACCAATGACCTCCATTAAAACTGACAGTATTATTGGAATTCAACTGTTGCGACAACTGGCGTGGCGAAGTTTTTAGCCCTTACGGCGCCCCCACTGAACACAGAATCCTATGGGTCGGACAGGCACAGAGTTCCGATGTTTAATTGGTAGGTAACATGAAATTTGGCACCGCCTCTGCTGCCACTTCGCGGTCACTGGATGTACGCCATCCGGGCCGGGTAAGGCCAATGAAGTCAACAATTTCATCTCAGATAATGGTTTTGACATTGAACTTTGATGGTATACTCACGAAGTTTTACCGCTACCTGTTGGTCCAAGAATGGCATTCAGCCCTGGCTCAAACACGCCGCTGTAGACAGAAGAAAAGTCAACTGAAATTCCAGAATGTTTAAGACCATCAAAATATATTAATTTTAAAGTTTATACATCTATTCTGTTGTACCCCTACCTTAAAGCACTATCCCTGAAATTTTATCAGGAAAAAATAAGCAGCCCATACCTCAGCAATAATCGGAAACTTTTGAGGACACTATAATTATGGCAGCTGACTTACCAGGTATACCCATCGTTCTCAGAAATGTGCGCATGCTCATTACTACGTAAACAATGGCACTTTACCTGGTAAGTCTGCTGCCACCTATCGTTCTAAAGTCTCCCATTATTGTTCCTAATTAAAATCCTCACGTGATATCTTTGAGAATTGGCTTGTACACTTTCTGCTTCTTCACTTTCATTTTGACCAAGTAGTTGATGTCATGGCATGACAAAACCACACCGTCTTCTAACTGCGTCAAAGATCTTGGCTTTCTGACACCATTTTGACCAAGCACACCACCTCCAACTGCACCGTAGTTTCCAAATGGTTCGGTATTATCAGACAGAAGTGGCCTTCCCTGGAACAAAAAATTGGAAGACACCAGTGAAGAGGAGTTGCACAACTATATTCCTTGAGCGGGGGAGGGGGTGGGGGTGGGGTAAAAGTAAACGAAAAAACGAAAAGGCCTTTCACTCTTTCACTACGGCGCGCCGTTCACAGCGGCTCGGTGAATTATTTCACACGCCGGAGAACCGCTGCCATGCCAGCGGCTCAAAATAAACAAAATATTAAACAATTCCGTCACAGCTGTATTTTTATTCCGTAGTGAAAGATTTCATAATTATTTTGTATTACGGATTTATAGCCTCTCCCGTCTTGGAACTTTTATCGTGGAAGCACTTTAAGTTGCATGTGAAAGTTTGTGGTGGTGGTGGTGGTGGTGGTTGGGGGTGGTGGTTTGCAAAGGCACATACCCGTGAATTCCTCACAGGTTTGGTCATAGTTTGGTGAACATGCTTCGGAGGGAAGGGGTGGGATGTTGGAAAATGTTCCGCACTTTGGAGCAGGGCATTTTCGAAAACAAGGCTTTGACTTTGACTCCACCGTAGGACTTGTCTGCCTTCTTATAGCTCCAAATGACCGGCAGTGCACGATTTTAAAATTGCCAATACGATCAGCTGAGGTTTAAAAAAAAAAAAATTAACTTGCGTAATAGCTTGGTCCCTTTATGTACTCGAACGGTCAATGCGCGAGGGTATACAGGGTTCATAATAGAGTTAATTAAGATAGGCCTATATCATGAAGACGCTAACATGGGTCTGGTTCCTGGCTCCATTTAATGTTGAAGCACTGTGCAAAATAATACCCTGCTCCAATGCGCCGCAGCCAGATTTCAACCTGGAGCCGGATCCCAAGGCAAGGTTTCGAGGGAAAAGGCCCTGTATGATGATCAGCATACAGTGTATAACACTCACAGATTCAAGTCTGACCTCCATTGTCTTCAAGAGTCAGCAGCTGCTGCGATGGATTTTATTTGGTGGATATTCAAAATGATTCTGAAACAGAAAGAATTCACTTATCAATTAATTGTGCATGAAGGATAATAAAGTGACCTTTGAAAATAATTATTTTGTTTTGGAATACTTTTAGATCACCACTTAAACACCGATGGAAAAAGCTTCCCCGAATGAATTTGAAAGTAAATAGCGAAAACGCAATTATAGGTTTTCGTGCACATGAAAAGTCCTAATTTTGCAGTATTTTTGACCGCATGAGGGCGTGTGTGAACCAAATATTATTTTACGTGATGCAAAACAAATAAAACGAAGTAGTTTTTCTAATGTTGTTATTATTATTACTTATATGGCCATTGATGTAAGAAACATACAGGCAGACCAGACATTTCATTTGGGAATGGCAAATGGGGCAAAGACTCAATTTGGGTGAGGAGCTATTTAATGCATCGAATCATTCATTTGTGTATTTGTTCGATCTCATTTGATGGGCGAGAGGGGGCATGGGTTTTTAGCGGGTGGGGGGGGGGGAGGGGGGGTTACCCACCCCTCTCCCTCTGGTCACGCCACCGTTATGAAGCCTGTTATAGATAAGTTTTTCAAATACAAAAGTCAAACACTTCAAAATCATTGTTGAAACGACCGGAGGTATCAACGCTCGGTATCAACAGCTCAAGTCTACTGCAGATTAAAAAAAAAATGGTTATTGTTGTGACGGGTTGGGGGTGCAGAGGCTATTGACCCGATAGTACTAAATCAAAGGGAATTTAGAACAGGGTTCACTGCACAACGTATCAGAAATATTGGGTCGCAAACCAAAAGATGTGTTGTGACAAAAACTCGGGTGGTTCACCAAACTCTGTCATAAGCAATGAAATTGATCGTAACACTTTTGATCACTCCATCAGCAACAAAGATTGCCTCTCAATCGATCGATTATCAAGACCTTGGTATGTTTCCGTTTAGGTAACTTTTATTATCAGTTCAATGCACTCATGATAATATAGACTAACTGATTCAATAAATAATTTACCCCTTGTTAAGATTAGTCTGTTTTTTTTTTATGACAACGGGGGGGGGGGGGGGGGGGGGCTTAATCAGCCGTAGCCTTTCGTCAAGGCCTTCGTGGCTTAGACAGCTATGTATAGCCGAGAAGACCTATACAAGTCAGCGCGCACAATCGAGTGGCGAAGCCACGAGGGCCCTTTTTTCCCCAACTTGATGATGCAGTTTTTGATGTTGAATTATTCATGAAGTTTCAAAAAGAACAGCCCTGAAACGTTAGCCATTCACACTGCGGATGAGGTTAATGCGCGCTGACCCCATCGCTTCTGATTGGCTGGAAATTTTGCTACCCTGTTAGGGTAGCAAAAATCGAGAAATAAAGAAAAACATTAGAATTTCCTGACAAGTTGGAAAAGGCCCTCGTGGCTTCGCCACTCATGCGAGCTGACTTGGTCTTCGCTGCAGTTGCTTCGCGGCTACACAAACTGATGTCTAAGCCACGAAGGCCCTGGCGAAAGGACCGGCGATCGGCACCAAATAATAAGCTTAGCGCTAATCAACGCTAATCGAAAGCCCAAGACGTGCCACGGAAGATTCGTATTACGAATTAAAGAATTCGTTATTACGAATTAAATAATTTGTTTATTACGAATTAAATAATTTGTTTATTACAAATTAAATAACTCATTATTAAATCCACCGGTGCTTTAAAAAGACATCACTTAAAACGTGTTTAAGGACTATTCTTGTGACGGATTACATTCCCGCTGATAATAATTCCGTGGCACGATAAGGCTTTCGTACTTACCAGCCAAACTACCCCGTCATGTATACTGTCGTGTGACTGGTTCCCCAAGTTTTTTTTGCCTATAGCATGAAACTTGTTAAAAGCAATTGTTTTTTGTTGGAGTAAAACTTAACTGTAATATTCATTTCTGCTCGAGTCGCTCAGATGAAATTGAGTTCATGTCAGAGCCCAATTTCATAAAGTTGTTTAGCACCAAAGAATATTGCTTAGCAGAAATGGGTTACTAGGTCAAACACCATGTAATGTTCAATGCTTTAGACTCGGGTTCCCTGCTTACCTTTGCTAAGGAAAGATGGTCCCACCTTTATTAAATTAATGGCCAATATCCATATTTTGAAGAACAAAATAATCCGTAGCCTTCAAACTCTTTTAAAACCTATGTTCGATAAGTTGTTCAAATATTGACCGTAATTTTGACCTTGTGAGATACGAGTTAAGAAATAGTTTGTTCTTTATCTTGATTTGAGTTGAACCCTGGGATTATTGCTCAATCAGTTTCAGGTTAACAGCGACTGTTCTGACAAAAAAAAGAAAAAAAAAGAAGAAGAAATTTTTGTTTTGCCGGTGTGGAAAGTTTGTGGACACTTACCAATTAATTTATTTATGATGTATAATGAGAAGCCTTAGATACTTGATTGTACGGAAGCGTTAAAGGGCCACAACATTTTTTTTTTGAAAACGCTATCTCGCCGCGGCGAGTTGCTAGGGAGATAGTTACTATCGAGATAGCAACTCGCCTCGGTGAGATAGCAACTCGCCGCGGCGAGATGGTAACTTGCCGCGGCGAGATAGCGTTTAAAAAAAATTGTTGTGGCCCTTTAACGCTTCCGTGATTGCAGTTGCTGGGTTTTTAGAAGCAGTTGAACTGTAAGAACTGGAGTCTCTATCTGTCTTTATATCTTCAGAAATTGTATTTTGCAACAAACAAAAAATAAAAAAAAATATTACTGGATCTTTTGCTTTTAAGAAGGGTGACGAAATTCACCACAATGACCAGAATGATCCAATTCTCGCTGTTTGCCAGAGGTAAATGTTTGTGTTTTTTTTGTTGTTGCAAGATTCGCACGTTCTATAAAGCAAGAAATGCAAAGCCCGAGAAGGCGAGGACAAGACGTTTACAAACTGGGGCAAGTTAAGAATACAAGGTGCTACAATGGGTTTCACAATTCAAAAACTTCAAAAACCTGTCTTAAAAAAACCCACAATAATTATAAGCGCTTCGAGAAGCCTGTACATAAAGCGCTACATAAAATCTGGTTAATATTATTACAATAATAATATTATTATCATTAAGAAAAAGAGTGTCTTTCTAAATATTAAATCCTTACCTTATAGCCGTAGTATATAAGTTACACCTACTTTTATATAGATAGTATTCTGCTGAATATACTTTGAGACTATTCAAAAAACTCAAAACTTCAAAAGGCCAAAAAGTAAAGCCCATCAGACCAATATTGAACGCAAACATATACCCTCCGGTGGGTGTGCGCAGCATAAGATTGAAAATATAAATAATTTGTTTACAGATTTGCACATAACTTACATGGTCTTGGCCTAAACACTTCCCTTGGAATATTAGCTTAGCTTGAAATACTATACTTTTTGAGAAATGAGTAAAACAATTAGTTTAGGATGTCTCGAGTTCAAAACTCGATGTTTGAAAACAGTGAAAATAGCCTATGTAAGTTTTTGTCTCACTATTTTCTCGTGACTACGATGACCGATTGGGCTAAAAAACTTTAGTGAGTCATGATTAGTGGTTCACATAAAGTAAGAATGCTGGTCTTTGACAATTACCAAAGGTTGTTCGCGTTCCTTAGACCATAACATTGAAATCAACTTACCCCACAAATGTCAGCTCCTCGACAAAATATTACAACCCGCGTAAATGGTTTACAACGCCTTTTCGATGGGTGTATTACGCAGCTTCAAAAGCACGGTGAACTGTGTCATAACGTTAGCGGTCAAAGGTTTTTATTTATTGACATGCTTGTTTTGATTTCATAATGCCATTGTCTATTTTACAAGCATTGAAGGCATGTGAGCGCATTGTAGCAGTGTGCAATCACAATGTAGTTTGGACCATTACGCATTATGCGTACGAGCCGGGGTGGAGCGGGGGCAGTTGCCCCCCCCCCCCCTTGATTTGCAACAATCCGAAGGGTACTGGGCTTTCTTGACGCAAGAATGTGTCAATTTCATGTTTTATTCTGTTTTAGGCCTGATATTTTACCGCAGTTACATTTGAAACACGCTCGACTTGTCTCCCCTGATTTTTCAAAACATTAGCAGATTAAAACTTAACGATTGGCTTTCACAAAAAATTATGTTGCACTCAGCGGCTAAGTGATCATTGCAAGTAGAAACCTAGCGCTATTATAGGGCTCTTCCTTTGGGCTGTACCCAGAATGTATGCCAGAGTCCTAGATGTGTAGGGCCAATGCATTTCTGGGGCGGAAAAATTAAGAGCTCCATAATTCAAAATTTACCTGTAAAGAAGCTACTAATATCACCGGAATTAACGTTTAATCAGTCGATCAAACAGTCAGTCAATCAAAACAATATAGCGCCGGCATCCATAAAAAAGTATTGGTCAAAGGCGCTTTGAATAATTACTCTCTTAATGAAAAAGAGTGAAAACATCACTCTCTTGCCCGAGTGGTGGTGTAATTTTTACTCTTTTTAGAGTGCAATTATCTCTAGGTAGCTCTTTTAGAGTGAAATTTTAGTAAACTTCACTCTGAATCGAGTGAAAAAGAAAATGTTTCCACTCTGAAAAGACCTGTCCGCCATATGGCTTTTTTAAAAGAGTGGTATGGGAGACAACTCTTTTTAGAGTGGAAATATTTTCATTTTCACTCAATTCAGAGTGAACTTCACTCAAATTTCACTCTAAAAGAGCAAACTAAAATGAATTGCACTCTAAAAAGAGTGAAAATACACCACCACTCAGTGATGTTTTCACTCTTTTACATTAATAGAGTACATAGAAAGTGCTCTATAGAATACAATTGAGTTTGGAGTCTCTTCTTGAACATGTTCACATTTTGGGAAGTTTTGATGTTTATTGACCCCCTAGCACGCACGTCAGACGCGGCGACTGTGCCATGCGTGCACCTTTTTGGAAGTCAATATAGGCCAAGTTCGGGCAAGGACCATTTGTTGACTAGAGGTCAATGTTGCCTGTTACCCAACACATGTTTTTGAGGATGAGTATCGGTTAATATCAACCGCTAGTCGACAAAAGGTCCTTGCGCGAACTTGGCCCGGGCTGTGTCAAGTGGGCGTGACTTACAGTGGAATTACGTCACACTTACAAACAGCCAGAACTCGTATAATAGCCACGACATTTATTTTGTACAAATTTTACGGAAAACAGTACGCAATTTCCTCGGGTTACCTGTGGGAAAAAAACGTCACTTTGAGTATGATACACAATTAATGCAATTTTTCAAATATCGGCATACCCCACCCTTGGACGAGTTTATTTGCAATGCTTCTTTACATCAAACCTCTAAAAACTCCCCGGTCAGAATAGACCGTTCCCACTTTGGCAACAAGCCCCGCCCACACACCTTAGTTTGTGTACGTTTACACTGCACGTGTGACCGAGTTTGACCGAGGTCACATGACCAAAAGGCGTGATCCAATTGGTCAATGCGCACGGTTTGATTGGCAGGCCGGAACGGTCTATTGATCCTGACGCTATTTCTGGGTCAGTATGACCCGGAATCTGTGTTAAAATGACCCATCAGAAATGGGTCCAACTCACGCTGAATCGGAGTTTTTAAAACCATTTTCCGGGTCAGTCTGACCCTGAAATTGGCCAGGGCATCCTGGAACCAGAAATCCGAGTCATCCTTAGAAAAATTCCTCCCAGTCACCACACAGTGGAACTTCTATATGAACACTGTGTGTTCACATAGTAGCCATACTGTGTGCTAAGCGGTCACACTGTGACCACACGGTGTTCTTTATGTGTGACACTGTGAATTTGCTCCAAATTCATAGTGTCCCCTGTGTGTTCACAGTGTGGTCATAATGTGAACACTATGACCACACAGAGAACACAGTGTGGTGACAAGGGGGAAATTTTCCTAAGGGCAATACTGATTATAGGACTTTTTTTTACTATAAAAAAAATATTCATAGATTTACGGTTGTAATACTGGCAGTTTGGACGCAAGTTGTCAACCGTAATGTAAAAAAAAAACAAAAAAAAAAACAAAACAAAAACGGGGAACCGTAAATACTTAAAATTAGTAAAAAATACGGCTACACACTGTTATTTGGTACGCCAGTTGTCAACCGTAATGTAAATTGACGGGTACTGGTGCAGTCGTCCAACGCGATGTAAAAAGGTCAGTAAATATACGGTAATGTACTGTAAATTTAGGAAACAGCCGTCATACATGACGTAAAAAGGGGGGTACCGTAAATATTGAAGCCGGTAGATATACCGTAACGTACGGTGACTTTAGGGGTCAGTCGTCAAATGTGATGTGAACAACGGGTACCGTAAATATTGAAGTCAGTAAATACACGGTAATTCACTGTAAATTCAGGAGCCAGCCGTCATACCAAAAACAAAAAAAAACAAAAAAAAAAAACAATAATAATAAAAACGGCTGTTGTAAATGTTAAAAGTCAGTAATTATATGGTTATGACTGTACTACAGCCTAAGTTTGTAAAAAAAGAAAAGAAAAAAATACGAGGTTAAATCAACCAAATTAAACAGAAAAGACATGACAATCTAATTTTAAAAAACTTATTGTTCAACTCTTTAATGATATAACCATAATATTACACTTTTACTGTCTACCAACTGGGCCCAATTTCATAGAGCTGCTTAAGCACAAAAAGTAGCAAAGCACAACAAATTATGCTACCAGAATAAGGTTGCCAACCAAATTCGAATTTTACGAGTACCATTTGTGACTGGAATCCTGCTCAATTTTGCTTAGAAGAACATTGTTAAGCAGTCTTTTCTGCCTAACGCAGTTATGAAACTGGGCCCCGATTCGTTAAAAAAGCATATAAGGTAGAACTCACAGTTGGAACTCACAAATCATCAAATGCAATCAGCAACGTTAAATGTGCACATCCCCACCGCATCTCTCTGCTGACGCCCATATAGTCGACACTTCTATTTTGAGTGTTTTGGGGCTGGTTGTTTGTGTGCTAATGCTGGTACGGTGACAGGGTCGACACATTCACAACGCCACTGGATGTATTCATAATTTGCATATAAATTCATTTGGTCAATGTACACGTATAAATATAAATCATTTTCAACTTATGTCATCACAATACCAGCACTGTAGACGTCATGAACTTTGAAACTGAACTTTTCAACTTCTCAATAGTGAACCTTTCAAAAGAAAACCTAACTATATCACCAGCAACAATACCTCAAAGGTAGTGTAAAAAACATACATTCGGAACATTTAACATTACGTTTGCATTAAACTCGTCCCCCCGTAAGTGGATTTTTGAAGCTGTGCCCTTCGCACACACTAACTAAATCTCAACCCCATCCATTCAAGTCAATTGTTCATGTTCTGAAAGATACTGTTGTACAAAGTATAGTTAAAACGTACTTGTATACATAATAAACCTCGCCCCAAAATATGCAAATAATATATGCATATTCAAACCGTGCCCTCAAAACAAGGTGTTGCAAAACGTTTCAATACAAACAACAGGGGGCAATTGGAGAATCATAGTTGCAAAGATCTGTGTGCGCGCCAGATGCCTGTACTCCAATTTTTGAGACATGCTGTACACGTGCAACAAACGTGAACATGTACAAACAAGTCAGGATGCCCGCAAACAAGCACACACCGACGGTTTCAAATGGGCAATTTACCTTCAAGCCATTTTTGATTATGATCCCGCCCCAGCTCAACATTGGTACAGACTGTAATCCATCCTTTCTTTGCACAAATAAAGGTATTTGCAATACAACCGACCCGTGGAAATGTCAGCTCATTGTGTTATTTCATTTGCGAGGAAAACATTAAAGGGGCACACCGGCTTCGTTGGGCTATTTGGGCTACAAAATAGGCTAACATATGACTTCAAAGGTCTTCCAGGAATGGAGAAGAATGGTTCCTAAAAGAAACCATCATATTTAGCCGTTTTCGAGCATTTTTCAAAAAACGATTTATCCGAACCAAAAAAGTGGTTCGGATAAATCACGTGATCTTCGGAGTTAGTTTTACTTCCAGCCGTATAAAAGTAAATTACTGAACCAAATTTAAATCTTTATTTTTACAATTATTTATGAGTATTTGACAAAAAAGACTGTGTATTCAGATTATTGATACAATTTGTAAATAATGATGAAAAACCGAACGTAATATTCGCATTCAGAGAGTCCGTGCAACCGAAGCGTGTTTTACGGCGCACCAGCGTGGGAGCTCGCGGAACGTAAACCTTGGGGCAAACCCCGTACAGCCGGTGCCGTGTCTCGTGGGGCCAGAGAGACAAACCCCGGGGCATGAACTCCCCGGACTCTTTTCACTCTTTTACATTAAGAGAGGAGGACGTCGTGTTTGTTTACATTTTAATACCCACAATAGGTCACGTGACGCGGCTCGCGCAATCGGTCTATTTGTGTCCACATAAAATCACCGCACTAAGAACACCGTGCAAGGTTAAACGTTACGGCAAACGTTCTTGTACATTAATAAAGTCGTGCGACTGAGGTACCTGTAAACAAACGGCGACGCGACACTGTAAGTTATTTTGGTCACAACAACGTTAAATATCGCTAACGCTTTACATCCCTGTAAAATCACCAGTGCTCGTAAGTTTGTTACGAAAATGTAGATGTACTCTCATATCAAATAGGCCTATCCATTATTATACAAAAACACGGTACCCTCGATGAATTTCACGGACATTTGTATCACAGTATGCCTACATTTGGGTCATTATTGTCCCCTTCCGAATAATGATACAATGATTATGTCGGTGCAGAATTAGTGAAAACTATATAACACTCAAACAAAGCCGTTAACACAGATAAAACAATTAAATACAACTAAAAGTCATAGTTTAGTTAACGTAATACCCCCCAATAGTTGATGACGTTCATTGGGTCGAGACTGGAACAACAAAAGAAAAAACAACAAAACAAAAACACAACAACAATTAACCATAACTGAGCATGGCCTCCTACATACTCAACAACCTCAAAGGTAAAATATATAGGATTGGTAAAGCTGGCGAGTCAGTGAAAAAAACGCTCATGTATATGTTGCTGCGCGTTTGGCTGACATGTGTGTTGATTAGTTTTCCCACATAAAATCTCCTTGTTAAACTCAAAATACAAACATCTTCATTATGAAAGTGAGCTTGGTACGTAAATTCATTAAGTGACATAATAGTTATCAGTTTTCGGAAAAAAAGGGATTACAAAATTCCCGCTCGATTGTGATATATAATGTACAATAAATATGAACCCTCGTGTACTTTTCGTATGGAGAGATGAAAGCACAAGTGTTATCTGCGACGAAGTTGCACAATAAAGTCGGGGATGGTCTCAGTTTGCCATAGAGTCCGGGTCAGTCAACGAATAAACGCGCTCAATGTGAACAAGGGCCCCAACACTATGGAAGGAAAATCCATTGTGTTTTTAAATTCCCATTTGTTGTTCCTTTTGAGGTATAGGCTGTTTCTTTCCAGTTATACAATAATATAACACACTTTTTGCTGGTTCTTTATTCTGGTTGGCTGAAAAACAGTCACGTGGGATAAACTAAGGCAGGTAATGGCATTTAAATTGGGCCACAGTGAACTACACGCACGTCAAGACATATTTTGGACCGAGGCGTGTTATAAAACAAATACCGGTATCGACTGGCAATTCGGTTACTAGTGCACGTCTACGCCCCCCCCCCCCCCCCTCTGGCCAATGAGTGACCAAAATAGGGTCCTATCTCCCTGGGCCTTCGGCCTCAAGAAATAGACCCCTCTTCTGGTCACTCATCACAGCATAGACGATAGCAAGCCTGTGCACATCTCAAACAAGATATCAATTCACGAGATATCCTCTTTGGTGACAGTGGGACATCCACCAAACGAATAGCAGCCTTTCATTATTTGTACTTTGTTGAAATGATCGACAACCTGAAAACGGAGATCTTCCTGGCAAATACAGAAAACCATGTCAACGACTGAATTTCAGAATAATCCGCGTCCTCAATTCCAGCTCTGCCGCCCATAACAATGTTGGCTTAGTGCGTTTTGAGGTCCACCGGCAGAAATTAAATGAAGCATGGAGCAAGCCTGTGCACACAATGTACCCCTTGTTTTCAAGGTCCCAGCCCTGCAAACAAAGATATCCCATCGTATTTCAGCAGTAAATGGAATAACCCAGTTACTCATAGTCAGTGGCGTAACTAAGGGGGGGGGCACGTCCCCCCGAGTGCCCCCCTTTTGAAATCTGGATTACTAGAAAAAATGTTACATTTTATGAGCATTTACGTAGTACTTTCAATGTTTTTAGAACTATTTTGAATTATTTACACACAGAATGTATTTTGTTTTACCTCAACACGTCAGAAAACACTAAAAAAAGGAGCTTGTTTAGGAAAAACACAAACCAAAACTAGAGTTTTAATTGGCCAAAAGTGCCCCCCTAAAATTTTACCCACGTCATAGTTTGATAAAGACGGCACCCTCTGTGATTTGACCGCAAGCGGGCACGTTTGCAGTATCTGGGTGAGAGTTCATCTTTCCATGCGCAGCCACACAGGCTTGCTGTAATCATGACGACAGAGAGCTCATTTAATGTTCATGTTTATTGTCTCCCCCGTACATACAGAGCTAAACAGACATGTCCAAGCATCACTCATCTCTTACTCATTACACCATGTTCACGAAGAACAAAAACAAAACAAAAAGAGGGGAAGGGGGGACACCACGATTGTAATCAAATGCTGCGAGAGTTACGATCGTAAATCCACTAATAAGTTCCTGGTACAACCTGTCAAATAACTTTTACAGATGTTGACAAAATTTAACTCCCTGGCAGGTCATCTTCCTGACCTTACCAGAACAATGTTACCAGCCAAACTACTGTACCAGATCACACACAGTCTGTGCCGCATGGAATTCCCCGCTTAGCTTTGCTCTGTAGCAGAACATTTTAAAGCAAAATCGCGGGCCCTGAAAGTTTGAGACATTGAAAGTCTGAGACCGATACCTGAAGCTCCTGATGTTGAAAGCTGCAGGCTTCTTGTTTGGGTTTTCATTTTGTTTCTATTTATAGTATTCAGATTTTTTATATTAGAAAACTATCTGTCCATTTATCCTCTAACACACTGTGTTATTTCAAAACAAAAAAGAAGAAGCATTTATACACTTTTTATCTTTACATTAATTTACTTTTAAGTTAGAAAAACAATATACCCTCTTATTATTTACAGCTATACAGGCACATATTTGAACCCAGTGCTATATATGAAGTTTTAAATCATGATTTAAGCCAAATCCAAATCAAGTAACTTTGGCTACAAGACAGCCTTACGACACTGCTCTCTGGGGTAAAAGTCTTTTACCTTATTTGTTGGAAGTCTCTATTTTTGTACTTCAGAATCCCCTTACTTGTTGGAAGTCTAAACTAGTACTTTGGAATCACCTTGCTTGTTGGAAGTCTAAACTGGTACTTCAGAATCACCTTACTTGTTGGAAGTCTAAACTAATACTTCAGAATCACCTTGTTTGTTGGAAGTCTAAACTAGTACTTTGGAATCCCCTTACTTGTTGGAAGTCTAAACTAGTACTTTGGAATCACCTTGCTTGTTGGAAGTATCTACTTGTACTTTCAGATCACCTAGATTACTTACCGAAAGTCTAAACTTATACTTCAGAGCCATCTTACTTGTTATAAATCTCTACTTAAGTCTTTACTTGTTCTTCGCAATCAGATCACTTGTAAGTTGTTGGAAGTCTTTATATCAGTATTAACAAATTACCTTGTTTGTTGGAAATCTTTACTTGCACTCTGACATTGTCTTGCTTGTAGGAAGTGTCTACAATTGTACACAAGACCCACCTTGGCGTTTGGACCACTCTACTTGTACTTTGGGATCAATCTGAGTTTGATATAGGCAAGGAGCAAAAAGCAAACACACATGATGCTGAGAGCCACTTCATTCTGCCAAAGCCCCCACGTTGAGTAATTGATCCCTTGGCCATCTAGGTAAGATTCGCCAGACATGCTGTTGCAATGAACAAAAAAAATGAGTTACGTTAAAAATAGTTACACTATTTCAAACCAGAGCCCAATTTCATAGACCTGCTTAAGCGCGAAAAGGATCTAAGCACAAAGCCGTTTTGCTTTACCAGCATACGGTTACCAGCCAAAAGGCTATTTCACATGTACCATCTGTGACTGGTTCCCTGCTACTTTTTGCTCTATAAAATTGAACCCTGTTCTTAAAAAGTTCAAAACTTGACACAACATAAAAAAAAATTCAAACTGCACTTCCATATTTTGCGATTTGCTATTGTTTTAAGTCATATCAAAAGTGCCAACAAGAAACAATCATTGGCATGAACAATTTCATTTATTTAAGAATGACAGAAATTCAGCACTTATGTCCTCACCAAATAGTACTGTTGTCTATCGTTCCACAGAACTTCAGTCCGACAAGTTCATTTATGCTCAACGCCTGTAACCAAAATGGTAAACCACAATAGTTGGAAAAATTATACATGAAAGAGGCAAATCACATGTTTTTGTTTTCTACCATTCAAACCAATGCAACCCAAAGTGAGGCTAGGAAGAAAAGTAGCCTGGTCCCCTTTAGGTTGTTTGGAAAACTGGTATACATTATTGTTACAAAACACCAGGACCGAGACTTACATTGAGACTGTATCTGAATAAGCTTAGGTACTGGATCCACTGCAGCCAGGAGGGCAGTGATGCAATATTAACCAGGAGGCCACTGAATACCTGCACAAAACAAGAAAAAACTTATCTTAGAAAATTGCTGATTTTGAGGGGATTTTGCTTGGTGTACTTTTTAACAACTGAATTCATGAAACATTACATAACAGACAATGTGAGTCAAAGTGAGGCTGGCAGGAAAATTGAGTCTAAGTCCTTCTACAAAGGAGCATTGGAAACTATACTGGTTTCAGGAAACCAGAATAATGTGGTAAAACCTAGAAGCTACAAAGGTAGTCACTGTTCAGTATTCTATTGTTTATAAACAAGGACATTTTGAGTGACTGGAAATCGATGGACTGTAGCCGGTAGGTTCATTAAAGGGGAATAAAACAATGAAAACTTAAGTTGAAAAACAGTGTTTTTTTGGCCTTATTTTGAGAGACTGATATGACACAAAGCACTTACAAGCATGACAACGTAACACATGGAGACAAGTAAAGTGGCTACACTCTGTAAACTGACACTACTGCTGATGACAAAGCAGAGGCTGCAGGCAGTAAACGTCGTCAGGACCAGACTCAAAAGGTAGACAAAAAATGCTCCGGCTGTCGCCTTCAGACCTGGTTAGGAGAAGAGAAGTTCACATCTCACCAAGGCCCACTTTAAGTACATAAAAGCTGTTGAGCACAAGGTATTTGCTTAGCACAGAAAAATCTCGCTTAGCGGAAACAGGCTACCAGCCAAAACACCATGTAATGTATATGGTTTGTGACAATGTTCCCTTCCAATTTTTGCTTAGCACGATTTTCTGCTAAACAGCTTTATGAAATTGGGCCATTGGGCCTTTTATACATTAAGTAACAATGTATAAAAGTTATCATAGTTATGAACTGAAAAATGCATAGCGGTAATGGGCCTCCAAATAGAAAAAAGGGGGGGGGAAGGAAAGAACAGCATTTCTTTAATTTCATCATTAATTAAATTACAACATTATTTTTGGTTTGGTTTTGTTCTGCCAGTGATCATGTAATTTCACTTCTACCCAAATCCTTTAAAAAATCTAAATATTTCTTATAAGTGTCTGTTGCATTAACATCTTTTGACAATGTCACATTTTTGGGGATCAATAACAAAACAATAGTAAATTAATAAACAATAAATAAATAAACAAACAACTAAACAATAAATAGATAAATGAATATATAAAACCACAAATGAACAAATAAATAATTAAAAAACTAACTAAACAATAAATAGATAAATGAATATATGAAATTACAAATGAACAAATAAATAATTAAAAAACAAATAAACAATAAATAGATAAATGAATATATGAAACCATAAAAAATACATAAAGTTAAAGATACAATTTTTGATAAAAACACATTACATTTAGGGTAAATTTGTGTAAAAGAAAACAACCTACCAGATGACTAAAAAACTGTGTTTCAAACCTTCAGCTGGTAACTACTTACCAAGCATCCAGTACGTAATGATAGCAAACAAAGACGTTGGTACTATCCTTATCGGTAACAAGTCACAGAAGATTTTACAGATGAAGAAAGCAGATACCCTGTAAAAACCACTAGCCGTTTCATGTCTGTATAACACAATGGGAAGTAAAAATGAGAAGTTTGACAAAAAGAATCCTTGCTCTCTGAAAAAACAGCTCTTTACTAAAACAGTTTTAGACCTGTGGTTGCGTTAACACTTTTTAGACCTACCATATTAAAAGATATTTCTTATAAAAAACTTTACATTTTTGCTCTTGGTGTTTTTGTCTAAAATAAGTTATTTATCAGTAAAAGACAGAAACTTTATAGAAACTTTATCAAGTATTTTCTTTAGGATCTTTTGAAAGCCCTACATTTTCAAAGTAATATTAACAAATAAGTTGAGTTTCTAACTCACGTTTAATTGTACTAATTTGTATGACATCTTAGACTAGCAAGAAAACAAAAAACAAGGGTCTTACAAACACAATCTAGGAAACCTTCTCTTGTTAGAAACATGACAGGTTTGTCTTCAGCAATAAATATTTCTGAATGCTTTTGACTTTTTGTTTTCCCAAGGTAACTTTGAAACCCAACATGCTAAACGTTTAAAGGGACACACTGCCTTCAAATCTCTTCGAAATTTGCTGTTTGGAATTTCTCCTTGATCAGGGGTGTGAGTGTGGCCACAAACAAAACAAAACCTGAAACAGCTAGCAAAAAGCTGAAATCTAAAAAGTTCCCATACTTTTGTACAGAACAGGTGTACAAAAAAGATGAAATTCAGAGTAAAAATCTAAACACAAAAAGTCTCACACCCCTGCTTGATCCTTTTTAAGAGTTGTTCATGCAATATAAAAACCTACAGTGTGTTGAAAAAAATGAGTGGTGTGATTAAAAAAAAGTAAATTTTTCCTGCTGGAAATACAACCAGCAGAACCACACTATACATAGAAACATACGGTTCGACAATTTGTGGAGTCAAAAATTGGGTTCAACAAAATGGCGGACCGTGTTCTGTCACAAAATTAAACAAAAACCACATAATTTGAAGGAATATTTATGTGAATCATTATACTCTACTTTTAAAATATCCATCCAACCATATTAATTTGATAACAACCACTTTTTGAAGCCCAAAAACACCAAATCCAAAGGAAATGTGTCCCATTAACAATCATGGTTTTGAAATGTATTTGGTCGGAAGAAGACCAAATGCCTGTGAATATTTTTTTCAGGGGAAAGTACTGAGTATACAGTGCTTAACACACATCGGTATATGGGTTAAAATTACAACTAATATTCTTTATCCCCAATGCAAAAATTAACATCTATTTTAATGGTCACGGTACCCGCTCCTAATAGGATTCGACCTGACTCTAGCTACCGGGCAGTCTCGGTAGTCTAGCTGGTAAGACATCTGCTCTAGAATGGCGGGGGTCATGGGGGTGAAATCCCACCCGGAGGAAAATGCCTGTGAATATTTTTTCCACGGGACTCGGGGAAAGTACTGAGTATACAGTGCTTTAAAACACACATCGGTGTATGGGTAAAAATTACAACTAATAAGAAGATTTTACTTACACAAAGATGACTCTTTCTTGGATAAAGGCCTCAATGGCGCTCATGTTCCCAAACACCATGTTCATGGTAACAAACAAGAACGCCCCCACTCTGGAAAAAAAAAATTAAATCAAAGAAATGTCATTTTTGTAAGGTGGTAATCTTCCCCACCCTTTTCACCTCTCAGAACACTGGCTCAAATACACCAATCCAGTAGGCCACGCCCCTTGACAAATTGACCTATCACAATGCATGATTTAAGGTCCGACAAATTACCGCCATTTTGTCCGACATAACTTTTTATTTTGTGTATTGTTTACTACACACTTTTCATTGACTTTACTTTTGTTTCGTATGTACAGGGCAATTCTTTTACAAACCCAAGTTTTATCCTTAACCATGGTCAAGCGGTGTTTATATTTTAATTGTAACTCTGACTCTCGATGCCCTGACAAGAGAGGAAATGTACATTTTTGGCCTTTTCCAAAACCAAAGTCCAACGGAGAGAAGTGCTTTCTGTGAACATGCAACACACGGCGTGTGTATGTACCATGATGCCAGGCTTCCCACATACATGTACATTGTACATGTACATCCATCATGCGGCGATCGTGACACGTTGTGTGTGGTTGCTTGGTCGTTGCTATGGTGGGCGTGGCCTACTAGATCGTTGTATTCCCCCTCGGACTTGAGATTCTCAATTGGGTTTTCAGGCCCTAAACTGGGCTGAATTTCGTGGCACTGCTCGCTGCTGAACTCTGCGCTTGTGAAGCACAGAACTCTTTTACCGCAAGTGCAAAATTCCGCGGCAAGCATCAGTTACCTGAGAAAGGAAAGTGAAACTTATTTACCTATTCTGGATACCGGAGTTTAGTGAAGGGTCCAGTTGCCAGAAGATGACACCAAGAATCAGGGAAAGGAAAATCATACTCAGAGGCTGAAATGAAATAATCATTTAATAACACAAGAAATTAGTATACAAACTTAAAAAGCAAGAAATTTTTAATAAATTCTTCCTCAGAAAAATCACAGCAAATCAAGTTTAACTAATACTTCAATACGATTGTTTTTTTTCTGGGCCAGCCCAATTTCATAGAGCTGCTTAAGCTGACAATATTGCTTTAATCTTTTGTGCTTAGCAAATAAGCAGGAAACCAGTTGCAAATGATACTATATGACATGGTATATTGGCTGGTAACATTTTCTGGTAACAATTGTTTTGTGCTTTGGTTATTTTTGTGCTTAGCTCTATGAAATTGGACTCAGGTCCTTATTGGAGTTCTTTTGTACATTTTCTTAATTTCAAGTTTTGATTGAATAAATAGGATAAATGTGAAAACTTTACCGACCTGAAATATGGCAAGTTGTGGACTTCTGATGAAGTTTAAGATGGTTCTCTTTGAGACATACTTTAACTGCAGAGAAGAAAACAGTAAACTATTGTCAGAACCAGAAGGGGGAGGGGCAGGTGGAGCGGCAGGGGTGGTGGCACAGCGTTTGTGATGTGGAACAGAGAAAAACGATTTAGAGAGGTCATTTTTCCTGAAAATATCCCTTGAAGTAAACACAGAAGATTAAACATGACAGATCACATAATGCTTAAGTTAAACTGATGATCATCAGTGCACGGCAGCCAAGAAGACAGAGGAAAAGTTAGGAGACTGACTGGGACGTGAAGGACAGTATAGAAAAGAATCTGTATGGAAAACAAGGGTCAAGCACAAGACAGAAGGAGGTGGGACAGGAGTGTGGAGTTGGCCACTGGGCACGAAGAGGAAAGTTAGGTAGGACGTAAGTCTTTACTTTGAGAGAGCTGAAAGACGATCTTCGTTACAAAAACTTCAATTAGGATAAACAGTTATCATGTTGCCATCATTGTCAAGTTCCCTTAATGCTGTTGCAGCTTAGAATGCCGAGTGTCATTACACCAAGAGAGGACCAGACTAACTTTCCTACCAGTCTCCGTTTGGACACATCGATTTGAATGGGAAGAAGAAAAAAAAGATGGCCCCAGTGTTATAAAGGTCTCTTGAACGTTTTCCCCTTTTTTTCCTTTACCTGAACAGGGAAGGAAGTTGCATATTGAATATCTTGCACGATCGCCTCGTCTTCTCCGTTCTTATGGGTTGTATGGATGACATCGGCATCACTGTTCATCGTTTCATACCCTCTAGAGGCTTTGAACAGTTCGGCTAGAGACGGGTCGGGAGGGAGCCTGTTGTCCAGCTCAGTCAGTATGACTTGAGTGCCTTTCTCACAATCTTCTGAAATGGGAAAGTTAAAGAGTTCGATTGGTTGGGGGGATTAGGGACAGTGAAGGGTATACGGCAAGTTCTGGTCCTATCTGGGGAGTGGGGGGGGGGTGAAAGAAAAATTAGTAAAAAGTCAAAAGGGAAATAGGAAATTCTTACAAAAGGAATATTTAAGGCATTAAAAGGGGATGTTGACACTCCCTGTTGTTATGTGTACCGGCGATTTTTTTTACGGATGCTGACTACCCCCCCCCCCCCCCCCCCGGCCGCACTCAACGAAACAGTTTTAGAAACCTAAGAGCATTCATATTTACCAGTCTCCTCTGATGCAGTCCCAAGGGACTTAATCGATGCATTCAAGCGCCCGTTGATGACGTCAAGAAAGAAGTCTGGTGGGTTGTTGTGCTCCTCACACTGGTAGCCTCCAGGAAAGAACATGGTCAAGAAAGATGAGCAACTTTTCAAAAAATTTGTTTCAAATGTTCTTGAACTCTTGTTATTTCATTTCATGCTTCAAATCTCTAGAAGAAACGATGTTGTTTATTTGGTTTGCGGTAACACCATGTGATTATATCTACTTTGCTATATACAGTAGATTGTTCTTGTGAGAACTTGTCTTGCTATTATTCTACTACCGTGGAGTAGATTTCGGAATACGGGAGACAACGTAGTTCTGAAAAGAACTGTCCTGGGTACTGTCCTGCTTTTTAAGTACCACCTGGGGGTAGGAAAGCGGCCGGGACTACTACTACTTTTTTCGCTTAGTGGATTGGGGGGACTTCTCGGATAACTTCACTACCGCGGAGTGAGTTTGGTCTCAACGTTTCGACTAGCCTGCTCTAGTCATCATCAGGAGACAGAAACAATGTTACTAAGCAACTTTATACAGTCCAATGAATGAATATTTACCGATTGATTCAAAGAAGTTGAGAGCTTCCTCAGTGGGTCCGTGGAAAATCGTCTCCCCCTTATCCAGAAGATGCAGCTTGTCAAAGAGCCGGTAGATAGAGAACCGCGGCTGGTGAATAGAAAAGATGATAGTGCGCCCTCTCTTGGACAATCTAGGAAAGGGTGAGGGAGTCATCAAAAGGAGGAAAAGGGAGATTTTATTTGCATACCTGTCATTCCACTGTACTTAAAGCACAGTTAACAATTACGTCAAAGAAAAAGTTTCATTTCCATTAAAAATAAAAAACAGCAAGGAAAAGGATTTTCCCAAGATGATCACCAATGTGGAGTCCTACCTTGAGAGGAGAAGCATAACAGCACTGGCTGTGGCAGCATCTAGCCCCGTCGTTGGTTCATCCAGGAACAGAACGCTTGGTTTGGTGATCAACTCCATCCCGACGTTTGTCCGTTTCCTCTCACCACCGGAGACACCTCGGATGAACTCTGTCCCAACCTGAAAAAACAGTAGCAGAGACACCGTTGAAGATGCACTTTTGCTCTTACTTAGTATTTCTTGTTTCAATCCCAATGAAATCAGTTCCTATACCTGAAACTGTTTAAGGAAAACAACAAATGAAGATATGCTTTTTGGCCCAGCTCTTAAGGAATTCTGTCTGCACTGATATCAGATCCTGCCAGGAAAAAAGAAATAGTGGGGGATACCTGGAGGATCTGCTTATTGGCATAATCCTTCAAGAGCACTTCCCGTACTTGATCACAGGGCACAGTTGGCACTCTGGAAGTGTCTGTTCTTTCATCTGCCTCTTCCCTGATTTCCCTGTGCGGATATCCGGTCAGTTAATGTTTCCACACCCTTTTGCTAATCGCTTCTCACCTACCCTGGCATTTCCACAATCTGACAGTCCGAGTTCCATGATGACATCTTCGACTCTCTCCGCCCGTTCCGAGTGGCTGCAATTCCCCTGGAGGCGTAGGGCGGCTGAGAAGGCAAGGTTTTCTCTTACTGTCAGTGTTCCCATGACCACGTCATCCTTTGATAAACAACAAGGATGTTTATGGTTTTCGGCAAGAAAACATTCAGCAAGAAAATTTTTAAAAATAGACCAACGGTGCAAATTTGTTTTGAAAAAGGCAAGTGGCAGGCTTTTTATGGATCATGAAACGGTTGAAGGGTTATGAACGGCACACTTTTGATTTTCCCTATATCTAAAAAGGTCAGTTAGCTGTTTCATGCCTCTATCAAATTAATAAATAAGAACACAATACTGTACCAGATTAAGTGTTACTGTAACTCATCTGTTTGATTCCGTAAGATGGATTAAAACCAAGAAAAAGTGTGTCATTGTTTGCTCTTTTTGTTTCGGCAGGTGGGTTGTCTACTTTGTAGTGTGTCGTAGCCAAGCGGTTTAGTGCATCAGACTCAAGTTCTGATGTTGAGTCATCAGGATGTGGGTTCGAATCCCGGTCATGACACTTGTGTCCTTGAGCAAGACACGTAACTATAATTGCTTCAAGTAGGGGAAGAGGCAGTTATGTTTATCTTGCAGCGGATTCATTTACCCCTCCCTGTTCTTAGATGTGCTTTGAGGAAACTTGTTTATATCTCGCCTTGTCTTATTTCTGCGCATTGGGGCAGGTTTCCATCCCTTCAACAAGTAGCACACACCTCGAGTGGCCTTTTGGCCTTGTGATGGGCGAATTTCATTAAAAAAAGAACTTTGTACAAACATACAAATACGTTTCAACATGGATGAGAGTCATTGCTGACAAGAAGATCTGAAAAAAGGATCCAAACTTTAGGAGGTTTTGTGGAAATGGTGGCATTTCCACTTTTTAGTTTATTACTGGAGTTGCAGATTTCAAGAAGCATTTGCTAGAGTATATCCAAGAGCATAATCTGTTTATATCTGAAGAAAATAACAGCTACTTTTTACCAGGCAAACATGAACAAGTCTGAATTCAGATGAAAGTCTGAAATTTCCCATCCTTGTTTCCCCCACCCCTCCACCAAAAACAAAAAAATGAAGATTTACCTGCACCACGTAGCCAGAAATACACTTGAAGTTAGCCGGTTGCTTGGCGCCGTCTACCAGTACAGTCCCACTTAGTCCCCGGGGATCTTTGCGTCTCGCCAAGATGTCAAGAAGGCTGCATGCAAACACAAACAAGGGACGAACAAAAACAAAACAAATCAAACAGCAACGACTACAATTTACGATAGACAAGAAATCCAGTGGAAAAAAAATGGGTCACAGTAAATCTAGATTTTGGTGTTTGTTGAAAAGAAATATTGTAAAGTACAAGAGGTGATGACGGAGGGGGGCAATCCGGGAAAATTTATGACAAATAAAAACACCTGAACATATTTTTAATGTTCAAGCTTGGAATAAAGACATAATGTTGACAATATTTATCACTTAAAGACATTTGAATGATTTCTGTGTTTGGATAAGGTTACTGAAGAACTTTATGAATATAGCGCCGCAAGAAGAAGATGCTAAAAAATAATATAAATAATTTTACCTCCTGCAACAAACTGAGAGTAAAATAGTATTTTATTTGTTGAATTGAAAATAAAGGCTTCCTAAATTCAGTAGAACTCTTTGACACTTTGACAATTAAATCTTGGGAATGCAATAAAGACAATATTTGCAGAAGGGAAAGAAAATTATTTTATCTGGATAAAAAAGTTTCACTTACGAGGTTTTTCCACTCCCAGTTGGACCCAGTATTGCATTCATCCCTGGTTTGAATACTCCCCTGAATAAAGAAAATAATTCAAATTAATTAGTGATGAATAATTAAATTGTGATTGAAAATTAAATAGTAATTACTAAAAACCAGTAAGAGCTAGGGCTAAAAAGGTAACTGCAAACATTCTTGCCTCATTAAATTCACTTTCATAAATTACAAAAACTCGCCAGGTTCTCGATCTTACATTCCCAAGTGTAATCTGAAAACTCAAACACTTGTTTGTACACATTAGCATATTGTACTGGTGTTTGGCATTTCCAATCGATTCACTCGATTCAACTTTGTTTTATTTTATCACCATATGAGAGATCCGATCGTCCTCTTTCGAGCCACTGTGAGCTTGGCTATGGAGGGGGGACATGGACAAAACTTTATAAAGAAAAAAGCTTTTGTGCTCAGGCTTTAGTGTTTTTTTTTGTGATCTTGGTATAAAGGAAGAGGTGGTAACTGAGAACGTAACTGGTATAAAGCAGTCGACTAAGCCAAGAAAAAGTGTAAATAAGGATTTGAAATGGATTACCAGAAATAGTTTAAAGCTTACGTTATGTCATTTAGGATGGTTTTTAGGACATCCTTGCGCTTGACTTTGATGTTCACCTTGTAGTTGACGTCATGAAAAGATATTGTAGAACCCTGCAACTCCTAGTAAAAAAAACCAAATAAAAACACACAAAATGGCATGTCAAATAAATTCATCATCTATGTGTTGTAAACTAAAATCTGACTAGCACTGGTCAAAATAAAATTGTATCAAGAGAAATCAATAATGCATAAGGCGCCTCCAGACATTCAACCCCATGGTCTGAGCATCCAGGAAGGAAATGATTTAATAACATTTTGTCTTTTCCTTCTCCTTTTTCCACAGATGTCCCCCATTTAAGTCTGTCTCATTCACCAATCAATAACTTGATCTCCCCTTTTCCCACCTTTGATTTTGTCTTCTGTGTTTCCAACCTCTTGTGGTTAAACCAGCCCCTTCCTTCCACCCCCCTCTTTTGTTTCCCTTTTCATCGTTCATCCCTTGCATCTTCTGACTGCATTCTGCCTGTTTCCTTTCACTTCTTTTTACTAGACTGCTTTTGTTATACCTCAGTATACTTGTACAATGTGTTGTGTTGTTATTTTAGCCTTTGAGAAAGACTCTGCTGGGGTCGAAATGTGAGGCCATAAACATTTTTTTGTGCATCAAAATAAATCAAATAAATAACAACAAATTAAAAGATTGAAAAAAAAAAAAAAAACAGAAGAAGTTAGCTGCTTACCAACCAAAAGGACCTGTTGTATACAAAATGCAAAAGTTGATAATGCCTCAAGATTTGACCCTTTTAAGTACATGAAGCCAAGTCTTTCTGAAAGGCTAGAAACAATATTTTGTGTACAAATTATTCAAAAAAAATCACATTTTAACGCATAATCCTTGCAAGTTGGAAGATTATTTTGAAAACAATACTTGAAAGTAGAATTAAAAGGATGTTTAAAACTGCATAAAAACCCTCAGCATTCAACTTCTTCAATACGTTCAAACATGCATTCCATTAAACTATTTTTTTTTCATGCTCAGAGTACTTCTTAGTCATGATACAAGATGTTATCTTACAGATCCTAGTCACAAGACTATACCCCACAAATATAATGTCACCTAAACAATAGCACAAGTTAAAGACAAAAGTACAACAAGGGTTGGTAAATTATCAAATATTATTTTCCAATCTGAGAGCAAACAGATTATTAAGTATGTGTACACATCAGTTCTGATCTTCTGGAGTAACATTTCCACCTGACATACTGTCCAACTGCAGCAAATATCATCTCGAGAGTCCACAAATCACTGTTGCTTATTTTAGTTGCCGCAATTGAAACAAGTTTAGTATAATGAACGTGCAAAACGTCAATCATTTTTTGTTATTTTCCCTTAAGCCTGACCAACAATTTCGGTAAAATCTTTATAATTATCTGCTGGTTGTAGGCCTATAGTTTGCTTACTGAAAACAAGAGAATGGGAATACTAGACCAATCCATTAAGCCCCACCCTTTCTCTACTGACCAATCACAGATGTAATTGCACAACCAAAAGTCCGACAAACACATTAGTGTATTTATGGCCGGTTTGCACAGTGGGCGGGGCTTATTGGATCAGTCTATACTCTTCTGTACAAAGTTTAAAAATGTCTTCCCCTTAAATTTCAAATCTTGCACCAAGACTCCTCCACAGTGCATTTTGCAGCGTTAACCAGAAGACACCCAGGTATACTTTCCCTTCCCACTCTCAAGCCTTTATGAAGTGTCATGGAGCTTTATGAACCAAACACAACGGGCCGATGTAACAACTTCTTATCCCCTTCAAAACGAGAGACTGATCCAGAGGGAGCTAAAAAGAACACTACAGTGCCAAAGACCTTTGAGCCACTGTTATGACACGGATAAGCAGGCCATGCTTTATCTTGCGGTGGAAGGAAATCTTCATCCACGCGTTATCAGGAGCTATAGTAGCTGTCCACCTGAATAGCCTGCATATTTAATTGTGACTAGGCAACCAAGTGATTGTTGTGAGATATTTCCACCATGTGAATTGAACATACTGTCTAATATAAAAGAGTATAAAAATCCACTATCAGGGACGCTGAATTGTGATCTGGATATCAAAGACCTCCAAATCGGCACTCTGATGCAGTAAGACCTTCAATTGTAAAGAGACAGTGGCCCACCAAGAAATACATTTGGACAGGAGGACAAATAAAATAAAAAATGCTGCCTTCCAAAGGGGGGAAATATAGAACAGTACTCTCTAAACAAAAAAGAGTGAAAAGTCACTTCTTTTGTCTGCCCTACCACTCTTGCACAGAGCAATATGGTGGACAACTCTTTTTACGGTGAAAGAGATATTTTCAACCGCTATCACAGTGAAGTGTGCTCCAATTTCACTCAATAAGGGTGATGCACAGCGAGTTTCACTCTCAAAAGAGCCAAACTGACACCACTCGGGCGCAAGAGTAAAATTTTCACTCTTTTACATTTAGACAGCAGATTCACACAGGAAAGGTTATTATTATTTGAAAAGCTTGCCAGGCTATACCCGAGAAGCAAGTTTGACTAGCCAAGCTCTAGACTATAGTGCTTGTACACATGTACTCTCGGTTTTCCCCAGGATTTTTTCAAAACTGCGGGGCATTCTGGACCCAAAATTTTGCAAGTTTGAGCGAAGCACGCTGAATCGAAACGAGATTCTTGGAATGTTTTTTTTACTTGATGTTTATGTTTGGTTTTAAAAGCTGTACTGTTCAGTCTGGAGCCGTTTTGAATGGTTTCATTTCGTGCTTTTTAAAAATTTGATCTTAAATTGGCTGAGCTGTAACAATTGACAGAAGGGTCAAGATTTGATATAATCACTGTCTCAATGGTTACACACAATGCTTCACTTGGTTTACCCTCAGTGGACAAAGATAACTTGCAGCTTTTGCTGGTCACTGTTTCCACGCTGTTAAAACAAATCAAATCCTCACTTCATTACTCAAAACATTTGCACCAAGTCAGTAAAATTACTCCATCCATCAAATCACCTAACAATACATTCCAAATATTTCAATCACAGTATTTCAATATAACACCACTTATAAATTGCACACTATTAACCCAAACAAAAATACAAATGAATCCAAAACATTACCATAATTCAGTTGTCACCTTTGTCCACAGAGTTCCAACTAAATTCAATCCCAACAGATAAAGACAACATTTCTATTTATACTGGGACTCAACAATTTATGCAGGTGATTTTGGTCAGTCTAATCACGAGACGACAAAGTGACTTGTTACCAAACAGCTGTATTAAACTTGCTGGTAGCTGTAGAAAAACCAACGATAAATAAGCTGTGACTCCAGTTTAACGTTATGCCAATATTCAATAACCTATTGAATCTGGAATTAAGTATACATAAATAACTGATCAGTGTACTTCCTGATTTGATGAACGTACCGTACAGATTTGTACTTTATTTCTCAGCTTTGTTAAAATGTTAGACGCAACAACAATTATACGTGAACATTCATTATTGCAAAAAAAAGGAGAAAACTGCCAACAAACTTCGCACATTGTTTTCAGTTTTTAATGGTATTGAAAATAAAGTGGCAAACAGGCAAACAGAGAAGTTGCATGCTTGAATAATCAATGCTTTTACATAATATGGTTGAAAATGTAAATGGCTGATTTTGTTTGTACCAGATACATTCTCAGATCAATACACTTTCCAACAGTGGCGTAAATTTGTTGTGAAAAGCGGGGGGGGGGGGGGGGGGGGGGGGTCATGGAAAAAAAGGAACAATGTTGAGATCACGAGCAAAGGTTGCATGGGGAAGGTTGCATGTAAGTCCACAGCAGATGTTCCATTGCATTATGGATGCCCTCTGCATTGTTTATGTTCTAGGTAGTTTGCTCAAATAATTACAGAAAATATTTCTTTTCAGCTTTTATGCATAGTACATTCGTTAGGCATTGTCAAGTAACCGATAGCAACCTCAATTTGTCACAGCGGTGCTGTTTGGTGGGTATGGTTAAGTTCCGTAAAGTTTGTGTAAAATGACCGTCTACTCACTGTTTATACGTACAGGTGCCATGTATACGGGCGTGTACAGACGTGGGTGTTGTCTTGATAGGGACTTGAAGAAATGTTTTATTCATTTACTAAGCTATTGGGTGCTTTTTCAGTGAAAACCACCAAATTGTGTTTTTTAAGGACCAAAAATCTGGGGGGCCCCCCCCCCCCCCCCCCGACAAAAAGTTGGGGGGATATATCCCCCCATCCCCACTGTTATTTACGCCCATGCTGTCCAATTAGGCCTACTCACATAAATCAACCTTGCTGCAATTTCAGTCAACACTCGGCAAGGCCAGGCACAATTATAACAATGCATACCCACTTTATATCCACTAATTCAGAATATAATTTAAAACTGGAAAAGAATATTCTCAATGAGCAGAGTTTGTTTTGACTAAGAAAATGCTAACAGGTCTGATACCTTGGAGGCAATCGCCTCCATGCCCCTGGTAATTGCCCGGTTGTGCCCCTTGAATGGTTATGGTATAGAAATTTACATTGCCCTAATTGAGGTGCCCTTTACTACAGGTAAAACTGCCTCACCCTTACCAGAACAAAGTATTAGGCCTGCGTAATACATGTAACTTTTTTTAAATTGTGATATTGAATCCTCTATCCATGCAAAAAGAAAAACAACACCTCAAAACCACATGGTATCTTTGAAAATTGAAACTGGGCAAGCGGACCACCTAAAACAGAAACCCTAAAACGAGGAGTAGGCTTGGAACAATATTTTTGTAAGGTCTATAATTAGATTTCACATTGACCAATCCACTTGTGAAATGTTTAGATTAGTGGTGCATTTCCTACAGTAAACGGTTTTAATGGATGATTTACTTGTCAACGCCAATTGAAAATTTTACGGCATACTGGAACCATTCACAATCATGCCCCCGGGGGGAATTTCTGCTGGTGAACTTTAAACTTGTCATGGAACATAACAAAGCCAAAAAAAAAAAAAAAAATTGGAATATCTGATAAACATTTCAACAATGGCACCAATACCTCAATCACAACCTCCATTAATAGGAGCACAAAAATAAACACTTTAAAATGAGCCCACTCTTCATGGTTGACAGAAAACTTCACAAATACTACTTAAAAACAGGAACCCTCGGATGCAAATTGATCCTTATAATGTCAAGCATTTTACCAAACAATCAAATTGAATTTCGTTTTTTACTTTTTCAAGAAAAAAATAAACTGACATTCTCCCCTGATTGCCGAATAACTTTGAGGCTTCTGAAATCTCTCCAATTACATTGAAACAAGCAGATCAAGTTTCTATTTCTTCTGCATTACATAAAAAATATTGTTGTTTATAGATCTAAAAAACAAACAAACAAACAAACAAACAAACAAACAAACAAACAAGTGGACTAATTTAGCTGGCAAAAATATCCTCCAAGCCTGCATCGACAGGTAAAAAAGTCTGATAATTCTTGGCGGCAGCTGAGGTAATGGGAGACTTTTGAGACGTTAGCTGGCACCCCAGTAACCGGTCCTTTTCTATTATGAGAGCAATAGAAAAGGACCGGTTACTGGGGCGCCCGTTAACGTCTCAAAAGTCTCCCATTGTTCCCATGACCCTGGCCATTGTGCCTTTTTTTGAAATTGAAATTTCCTTCATAGAGAGGTGCAATTTACTAAGGAAAAACTTCCTTGACCTAATTACAATGACCAGGAACAAGGGCTCGATTTCACAAACCACTATGATTCATCTTAAGATGAGTTGTCAATATCACCAAAATGATTTGCATTGTGACATCACACTTTGCTAAGCAGTTAAGATTGATACACATCTTAAGATCAGTCTTAGCTCTCTGCTTAGTAATTAAGATTGATTTACACTTGAGATTAGTCTTAGCTCTTTGTGAAATACTCCAAGTGGCCATTGTTGATTTCTTCTGTGATCCACTCAGCTCCCGGTGGAAATATTTTCTTTAGACATCATATCAATTGTTGATATTATTACACCTGGAGGAGGGATCGATTTCACAACATCCTAAGATTGATCCTAGGTGCAAATCAATCTTAGTTAGTGATGTCACAAAGCAAATTACTATGGTAATACTGACAACTCATCTTACGACGAATCTTAGTGCTTTGTGAAATCGACTGGCCTGCAGATACATTACAGAAACAAGACATCGAACTCTCCACATTGTCTTCACAGATGTTGGGAAAGGAAAAACAAAACTTTCACTTTCAGTACCTCAAACAAAAATACCGGGGAGAGGAAGTTATTCTTCAGAGTGGCACAACACTCTCTGGTGGTCTCGCTAAAGCAGACAAAAATAACCTGATTTGAGGAGAGAGAGAAAGAAACTGCCGAGAAACCAAGATTGGTCAACTCCATGGGGTAGGTGCACTTGTCACCCGATGAAGAGAGGATTAACTTTGGCCCAGGGGGTTCAAGATGTCAAAACAAGAGAACAGACCATCAATTTGTGGGGATTTGGTTTCTGTAAGAGAACCATGGACTGCCTTTTAAACTAATAAACTTTTGGCAGACTGCATATTTTGTGGAATTGCAAGTTAAACTGTACTTTTCTTTTAAAGTGGTTTGATAAATGAACAACTATAATATCACTGAACCATTCAGAGTCAGTGAAAAATTGTGAAAACAAGAAATTATTGGCAAATTTGTGGAGCATTTAAATGTCAGATATGTGTGGAAAATGAAGTGAAAGAAGAAAACTACATGATGAACTCGTGGGGTGGGGAAAGCTCAGGGGGCTCGAGCCCCTTTCAAAGGGCCTGCCGATTTTTAACAAAATTTCTATTCTATTTTTTATTGCGAGGAAATTAAAAAGGAGAAGGGAAAACTGTTACCAAAAGGAGCGTTTAGAGCATTGGCACAACCCGAAAAACCTCTTCTGTGCATTTTGCTCTGTGGTAGTGTTTTGGATGAACCCCCTAATCCCTAGGGCCAACCCCCTGAAGGTTGAGTTTATTTCCCAGCCTTCCAGAGATGCATTCAGGATGAAAATTACTTTCCTGTGATACTGATGGAGAATACAAAAGTAAGCAAAATTTCCTGGGATTTCCCCAGGGGTTGTAGAAAAAGACAAACCAGTATTTCCCCTTTAAATCAAATCAATCAATCAAATCTGTAGCTCCAAAATCAAAGTTTGCTCTTAGGTGCTGTAGCAGAAAATGAAAGGTTAGTGAGCCTGCTGGAACAGAAGAGGTTTGATGAGGAGTTTCTTGAATGTACATACCTTATGCGTCTGAGGTCATGAGTCCCATAGAGTTATGTACAACAGCGCCCTCAATGAGTTCAAAACGGCTGTAAGTTTACCGTAAGAAAACGGCTGTGCATATACCCTCTATTGAATGAACTGACATCTCTGATATAAGCAGGAAGCTGTCATAGACAGAGAATGATCTATCTACAAACAGTGAGTTCTGGGCTCAGCACAAAGGTGGGTCCCCTCCACCTCATTGCATATTACAATAATAATGGGAACTTATTTAGCGCCAGATCTGACAAAAAAGGCGTTCATGGCACTCTTAGTAACTACCACAGAAAAAACAAAAAACAAAAACAGAGTACACTAAACACAAATAAATACATAACATAAGATGGGGGTCAGATGGGGAAGGCAAATGGGGAAAAAACAGCATGTCCACCCTCAAGCCTCAGTCAAAAGCTTCCTTAAACAAGTATGTCTTCAACTGATCAGTCTTGAAAACAGACATGCTATTTGACGTTCTAAGAGAAATGGGCAAAGATTATCATCATTACTTGCGTTGTTGGTTTTGTTCACTTATTTGCCATCGCTATATTATTTGTTATTTCATCCATGCTTGCAAGTCCTTTCTATATTGTTTTTGCTTCGAGTAGAAATAAGGTATAAAAAAAAAAGGAAAAAATGTAGATGATCAAAGTTGTCTCCAATGAGATCTTATTTTGACTAATAACTTGAATGCCTCACCTTGAATATAAAGTCTGGTAATACCAGCAAATACAAATGTTCCACTCCATCAATTCTGATTCCATAAGAGCGGACCCCAACAGCTCTTACACAACTCTGGGTGAATGGCTGTTATTCAAAAGCTGGGTTGTTATGAAAGTATCTGCTGAATACTAAGTTGTCAATTGCGTACTCTGACCTCGATTATAGTAAACAAATTTCACCACCATGAAAACTGGGACAAAATATCGCTTGACAATTGTAATTGCATAGCCAAATTTTGCCAGGAACCAGTCATGAGTGATGTGCATTATGTGGTAGTTTGGTTGGTAAGTCGTTTTCGCTAAGAAATATTTTTCTGTGCTTCAAAAAAAAAAAACAATGTTTTGTACATAACAGCTTTAAAGTATGAAATAGGGCCCTAATGTATCTAACTGTAAATCCAGTGGGTTTTTCCTTCCCCCCTAACAAACTAGGCCCTTTTTGCTTACACACACTCCAATAGACTAATCAGAGCAGCTCCTTCATGGGCATTTACACCACCGCAGCTATGGCTGCCGCATGCACGCATCGATGCACACGCACTGTGAATCCTACATGCAGATTGGTAGCAGAAACCCACTATAGCCCAATCCTTCTGGATCCTCCCATAGCAGAAACCCACTATGGCCCCCAATCATTCTGGATCCTCCCATAGCAGAAACACAGAGTAACCCCAATCCTTCTGGATCCTCCCATAGCGGAAACCCACTATAGCCCCCAATCATTCTGGATCCTCCCATAGCAGAAACACAGAGTAACCCCAATCCTTCTGGATCCCCCCATAGCGGAAACCCACTATTGCCCCCAATCATTCTGGATCCTCCCATAGCAGGAACACAGAGTAACCCCAATCCTTCTGGATCCTCCCATAGCGGAAACCCACTATGGCCCCCAATCATTCTGGATCCTCCCATAGCAGAAACACAGAGTAACCCCAATCCTTCTGGATCCTCCCATAGCGGAAACCCACTATTGCCCCCAATCATTCTGGATCCTCCCATAGCAGAAACACAGAGTAACCCCAATCCTTCTGGATCCTCCCATAGCGGAAACCCACTATTGCCCCCAATCATTCTGGATCCTCCCATAGCAGAAACACAGAGTAACCCCAATCCTTCTGGATCCTCCCATAGCGGAAACCCACTATAGCCCCCAATCATTCTGGATCCTCCCATAGCAGAAACACAGAGTAACCCCAATCATTCTGGATCCTCCCATAACAGAAACACAGAGTAATCCCAATCATTCTAGATCCTCCCATAGCAGAAACCCACTATAGCCCCCAATCCTTCTGGATCCTCCCATAGCAGAAACCCACTATGGCCCCCAATCCTTCTGGATCCTCCAATAGCAGAAACCCACCATGGCCCCCAATCATTCTGGATAGCAGAAACCCACTATGGTCCCCAATCCTTCTGGATCCTCCCATAGCAGAAACCCACTATGGCCCCCAATCCTTCTGGATCCTCCCATAGCAGAAACCCACTATGGCCCCCAATCCTTCTGGATCCTCCAATAGCAGAAACCCACTATGGCCCCCAATCATTCTGGATAGCAGAAACCCACTATGGCCCCCAATCCTTCTGGATCCTCCCATAGCAGAAACACAGAGTAACCCCAATCATTCTGGATCCTCCCATAGCGGAAACCCACTATAGCCCCCAATCATTCTGGATCCTCCCATAGCAGAAACCCACTATAGCCCCCAATCCTTCTGGAACCTCCCATAGCAGAAACCCACTATAGCCCCCAATCCTTCTGGATCCTCCCATAGCAGAAACACAGAGTAACCCCAATCCTTCTGGATCCTCCCATAGCGGAAACCCACTATAGCCCCCAATCATTCTGGATCCTCCCATAGCAGAAACCCACTATGGCCCCAATCATTCTGGAACCTCCCATAGCAGAAACACAGAGTAACCCCAATCCTTCTGGATCCTCCCATAGCGGAAACCCACTATAGCCCCCAATCATTCTGGATCCTCCCATAGCAGAAACCCACTATAGCCCCCAATCCTTCTGGAACCTCCCATAGCAGAAACCCACTATGGCCCCAATCCTTCTGGATCCTCCCATAGCAGAAACCCACTATAGCCCCCAATCCCTCTGGATCCTCCCATAGCAGAAACCCACTATTGCCCTGATCCCTCTGGATCCTCCTCCACTGCAATGTCCTTAAAACCCCAGTCCTTCTGCAAAGAGGATATAGAATGATTTGGGTTTGATAGGGTTTTAAAAGATAATCTGGCTTCAAGTGATTTTAAACTCGTGAAAAACATTGACAAGACAGATTTGAGCCATGTGTTATGTTTGGTTTGTAAGTTCTGCTTAAAATCGGTTCAACGGTTTTGCTTTAGTTTTTAAGTGAAATACAATTGAGTATTAAGTGAAAAAAAACTGTGAAAATTCAGAGTCGGGAGAAAAGTGAAAACTGTGCACACTTGTCAGCATGCAAACACATTGATCTTAATTTTGATAGTTACAACCAAAATTAAAATCCGGGTCTTCAAATTCTATTTTCTCGACTACATGTACAACAGTATTTCAGACAGAAATACTTCTACGAAAGATTGCTACTCGTATGAACTTGATAATCAGTAGGCTTTCAGACTGATGCTAATGAAACAAAATTTGGTTGAATACCAATCCTGTAATGTACAAATCTCGTGTCATTTCGATTCTTTATTCATACTGAAGTCCTTTTAGTTGGCCGACCTCTTTTTTTTGAAATAGCTAATTCTTTAATTACTTTAGGTACTTAATAATCTAATCACTCAGCCAAATATCACAATGGGTCTCAACTTGTAATTGACAGAGAACTTCAGCTCAAACGTTGTCGCTGACATCTTGAGGGAAAAGTACCTTGCGGCTACACACATGGGAATAGTCTATTCCCGCAGACTTAATCCCACTTGGGAAAAACAAAGCAAGCCTTCATTGAAATGCCAGGGCCTTTGTCGCCTAGATAAATCTTGGGTTTGCTGATGGCGAGGTTTATTGCACTGCACCTGTTTGGACTGAAGGGTTGCTGCTCTCCAAAATTTAGGGAGAAAGTAGGTTGGGATTTACAGCAAGTGAAGAAAACGGGTTTAAGCGCAGAACCTTATTAAAGATACACTGTGTGCCTCAGAAAAGGGTGTTTTTTGGGGTGGAATTCTATTCTGGTTTACTTTCAAGGACAACCTCTTTGAGGAAGTCTCTTTGTACGCTCTTAGAGTTGGAGAGTTTACCTCAATGAATATTTGGCCATATCAGGGATGCTGAATGTTCCAAGTATATGAACCTCCAAATGTTTATCAGCACTGCAATGCATAAGACCTCCAACTGTATAAGAGGCAATGGCCCACCAACAAATATCTTTGGACAGGCAGATCAATTACAAAAATGTTGCTTTCAAAAGGGGGCAAATTTAAAATCACAATACAGAACAGCACTCTCTAAATGTAAGAGTGAAAAAAAAACCTTGTTTTGTCCGCCATTACCACTCTTAAGCCGTGTTCGCATTGGACTTTTTGGGGGGTAAACTAACCGAGCAAATGGGTAACTTGACCATTTTAAGTCCAGTGCGAACAGCCCAGTCAAACTTCACCCAGGTAAAATAACCGAGTCCAATGGGTAGTTTAACCGGCCACTTTCTGCCCAGGTAAGCTAACCTGGTCAAACTAACTGAGCCAAAAAGTCCAGTGCGGATGCATCGTCCCAGTAAAACTGGCCAGTAAAATATCACATCTGGTTCACACGTGCAAAGGCTGGTTTAAAAGTGGCCGACGCTGATGCCTCATTTGGTTTGTTTCACCATCATCTCGGTTAGTTTACCCATTGTCTCGGTTAGTTTACCCCCGTCAAAAAAGATTTACCAATTGGAAGTTACCCATGGTCTCGGTTAAAATATTAATCCAATGCGAACGCCGCTTTACATAGAGCCATATGGCAGGAAAACTCTTTTTATAGACGGGTACTTTCAACTTGAATCACAGTGAAGTTCGCTTCAATTTCACTCAAAAAGGGTGATGCACAGTGAGTTTCACTCTAAAAAAGGCCAAACTGACACCACTCGGGTGAGAGAGCGAAATGTTCACTCTTTTACATATAGGGTGTATGCAAAATAAAACACAGCACAGTAGATTTCCGGAGTGTGTCAATATCCCCTACCAGAGGATTAACATGAAGAAAAAAAGAAGAAAAAAAAAACACCAAAAAGACAATGACAATCTAGTTGTTAAAAATCTACAAAAAAAATTGGCAAAAATGCCGTATCCGGCTGCCACTTTATCTCGACTAATCTAGGTCAAATTATATCCTTACCTGTCCTTAAAGGTTGACAGAATATGATACAGAGAGGAACAGGCACTTTGAACAATTACAAAGTATCAAAATTATGCCATTTTAGTTCCTTTGGGCATGAATGCACGAAAGTTCCGGCCGCGCGCTGAAATGTCCTTTTGGTTTTTCCTTTAATAAGTTCAATAATTAGCATTCTAGCTACTAACTCCTGGAGAGAAGTCTTTAAAAAAAGGGAAATTAAAGCCAACATAAATTCAAAAATAAAAAAACCCTTAGAAAATGGCAGTCGGATATGGAAACTTTTCCAAAAAATTGCCTGTTAGTTTTTAAACCGTGTAATGGCAAAAAGAAACAGTTTTCCAAACCCAAACAAACCTCATTTTTGCTCCCCTCCTCCTTCGCAGGTGGCTTGCCATTTGGAACAGGTGTTTCCACTGTTTCTGTCATGTCTGTAATTAATACAATTAAACAATGAAGATGTGAGATGCAGGAACACAGATTTTAACAATCTGGATATTTCTACTTGATGGTCCTGGCCACATGGTCCAGTACACAGTATACAGTTCCCAAAGATGAATACTGAAATGAGGCAAGGTGGAAGCAAGGGTTTCTTAATCGTTTGTTAGTTACAGCATGGAGGAAGTATTTCCTTCCTTCCTCCATGGTTACAGAAACAGTGTAACAATGTAAATTTTCACAAAAAAAACTTACTGAAGAAGGTGTTTATCATTGTTTGCCAGTGTCAAGATAACCGACGAGAAGAAAACAAATTACACATACCCGGTACCGCAAAAATTGCACTTCCAAATTAGAGCGGACAGAACCTGCACGTGTTGCCCCCGTTGTCGTACGAATACTATGACCGTGTATGGGCAGCTACACTGACCGGCCCACAGTGGCAATTCAACGGCCCAAGTCTTCAGAAGAATAGTCCGAGTTGGTAAGAAGTCCGCGAACTCCCCTCGTTGTTGAAAATTGTTCACTTCCACTACGGCCAAGTCTCCGTTATTTATTTAAGAGTGTGTTTGTGTGCCCAAAATGTTCCACACACATCGTTTATTGAGTCGTTCAAGAGTTAAATACTTCACTTGCCTCCCACCCAAGAAGAACAGAAGAAAAAAATTACAAAGAAAACATTGCAGAGTTTCACAGCTCGTCGCTCTTCCTGTTCAAAAAGCACCGTACCAGTCTACATCGCCCCACTCGA
The DNA here is from genome assembly GCA_911728455.2 of Marthasterias glacialis. NCBI lineage: Eukaryota > Metazoa > Echinodermata > Asteroidea > Forcipulatida > Asteriidae > Marthasterias > Marthasterias glacialis. Next base: position 10,585,447 of record OU452237.1, on the reverse strand, counting down.
GGTTTAAATTTTGTGTCGTGTAAGATTACAGCGCGCCCTCAAAGTGCTTGCCCACGGCGGGTTTTAAAAAAAAGGGTGCGGTCGGGAGTACTTCAACTTTGAAGTTACATTTTTATATGAATGGTTTATATTTTCGCTCTTGTTTTGTCTGTAAAATGATTTAAGTGCGACAGAAAAAAACAGAAATGGAACACGGGGTTTTACTTGATATTTATTGGAATGTTTAAACTACAAACATTTTAATGTTTAAGACAAAAAACATCATCATTACATTCCATGGAGATCTATATGGAGATCTCAAGTTAAGTTAAACAATAATAATATAAAAAAAAGTAAAAAACAACAACTAATTTTAAGTGTGCAATGACTATTGTAGTGGTGAGAAGGTTTTGTTAAAATTATGGCTGAACAATTTTTTTTAAGTGAATAACAATTAGGGACAATATCTGAATGTGATTACATAAGACCAAAAGGGGAATTCTGTTTCATATTCTACGCGATTAAGAAATCAACAAAGTTCTTCTTTTGTTGGGAAGCACGCTTTTCTGAAAAACAAATCTTCCATTATGTTATTGTCAGTCAAAATGCAGACAATATCATTCCCAACTACATTACTTTGTAACATTATCTAGTTCCCAAAGAATGTACCTTATAATACATTGTCATATTTCTGTTAATTACAAAATAGCAATCTAAATTTACATATACATGTATTTTTATTAGTTATGTGAAAAACAATTTTCTTCCAAGCTTCATTGGAAGAGTTCTTCTCTATATATACATCAGCAATCTTAATAGATGTAATAATTGAATTGGAGATTAAGAATATTTAAATTTTTACACTACACTGATGTGTGATTAGCACTGTATACTCGTTTTTTTCCAGTGTCCTGCGGGAACAAAATCCCCAGGCACACTAATCTGGTCGGATTCAAACCCACGACCCCTGCCATTCTAGAGCAAAAGTCTAACCAATAGACCACAGAGCGTGACAAAAGGCCTAGGTTCGAATCCTGTAACTAGCATCAGGTAATAACCCCAGTCAGTATGAACAAAAACTATTAGTATAATACCCAGACGTACAACTTACCCATAGATCATGTAAAACTACCTTTACGATTTTAACTTTATCAAGTCAACAGTTTTGGACTGTCACTAAATTGGACAGCACCATCATTCATCTTTAAACAATTTAACAGATATAATAATTGCATCAGGGATAAAGGATAAATTTTCGATTTTTACCCTACTCCAATTATTACATATAATTATTTAGACTACATAACCTGTAACATCCCATGTTTACAAAAGAGCCACAAAGCCTGGACTTCCTGCAGGCACGATTTGTACACAGCCCAATGGAAGAGAACATTAAATCTTACACTTTATGGAGATTGCCCTGTCTGATTTTTATCAACTTTTGAAAAAGGGGGCACATCACAAAACTTGTTCAGATGTTATTCTTTACAACTCCAGAATTTTTGTGGAAACAGTAGGTGGATGTAAATTTCCCACATGACCAGTGCAGTATCTCGCCTGCCAGAAAGGCCATGGAATTTAAAAGGCCCCTCTTTTTGTAAACAAAGGTTACCAGGGACCAATTTCACAAAACCTTGCTAAGCATAGAAAAATCTGGCTTTGCACAAACAGGTTATCAGCCAAAATTCCATGAGGTTTACACTGTTGCGACTGGTGCTCCACTCATTGTTTAGCGAAAAAAATTTGCTAAGCAGTATTTTCTGCTTAACAGCTTTAAGAAATTGGACCATGAGTCCAATTTCAAAGAGCTGCTTAAGCAGAAAATATTGCTTAACAATTTTCTGCTAAGAACAAATAAGCAGGATACCAGTCACAGATGGTACTTGTGACATAGTATTTTGGCTGGTCACCTTATTCTGGTAAGCGTCTATGTTTTGTGCTTAAGCAGCTCTATGAAATTGGGCCCTGGTCTATAGAAGGGTAGGGAGCCAAAGGGTGGTAAAAGGGTGGACGTTGTTGGATTGCTTGGGCCCTCACTTCAGTTTATGGATGCGTCGTAGCTGAATGTAACCTAGGGTGAGACAGATCAGGGAAATTGAACCTAAGGCAACCAAATTCTTCCATAATCCCCATTCTGTGTCATCAATTCCCTGCGCCTCTAAATAAGCCTCACCAGGGATGCTGAAAGAAAAAACAGAGACAGAGTTATTGCTTGGATTTGTTTTTGAACATTGAGAAACTGAGAATTCTTTTTTAAGTTGCAATAGACTGTATTCTTGACCACATGAGGGCGGATTCAACTGCGAATTCCCTTGCATCACAATTACAGTTTTATCTTCTTTTGACTGAGTGTATGTTGTTTTCTTGTATCAATGGCATTCACTTTGTCAGTTAACCAGCATTTCTTTAACCTAGGGGGTGCGTAGTTACGCTGCATATCATGCCCACAGCCAAATGTCATGCCGTCTGAATACAACTCTTCGATGGCATTTTTCTGAGTTCTTGTGTTTTTTGACGCCTTCCTTTAACCCTAAGACTCCCATGTCCTCCAAAGTCAACCAGAGAATATGGTGGATTTGGGATGATTGCGGCATGTTTCAAAACTTACCACTGGATGATTAAGGAGGATTGAGGACAAACGCATAACAAAGTGTGAATGATTATGGAGGATTTGAGGAAGCATGGCTGACGTAGACGCATTCAGATTTTGGAATGGAGGATTTATCACTGCTTAATTAATTAATTTTTCATTGTAATTCCCTGGTCTAATAATTTTACCCCTTTTGGGACTCATATTAATTATTTTCTTTGATTGAATATTTCTTTATGGTATTAAACTTAATTAAAGGCTGGTCCAGGTTTAGGTTTTAATGTTTTATACCATTTCTAATACTCTTTGGTTAATTTTTTGGTTGGTGTTATTTTACTGTACAGTGCCTTGGGACCCAGGCGACAGCTCGACAAAAATGACAAAACCATGAGAAACAAAAGGGGTGATGGCAATGAGAACAGTTACAGGCAATGATAAATGGCATTAGCAATGACAACAACAATGACAATAGCTTGAAGCCATATGAGAAATGACAGTGGCAATGGCAATAAATAACAAAAATAATAAAGAAAATTCACCACCAAAAAGCGCTCTCACGAACAAATATGGAAACTAAATATCACCAATTTAACTTCATTTAGAAAATGTAATAAAACTAGTTATTAACACGAAATGTAAGTTTTAAAAAACAAATAAATAAATAAATAAGCCACCAGATAATGAAATTGAACAGACAACTCACCAAGTTGATACGACAGTTGCATTACCGCAGAAGACAAGTCCTTTCAATTCGTTCACCGATAGTGACTGGAAAGAAATTCAACGACAACAAATTTCATCAAGGGTAAGGTGGTTCTAAACATGCCAAAAGAAATTTTAAGGAGGAATGTTTTAATGTTTCTTGAAAAGCCTGATCCTGTAAACTTTGGCAATATTTATGATTTGATTTTGAAGCCGTTGTCATTGTTTTGAAATAACAGTAATGGTACGCAGTAAAACAAGCTAGCAGAGCTATGTTTAAATGGCGTCATTTGAGAGGGGTGCCCTCAGCTCGAGGTCAAAAGAAGGTTGCTCATTGGCCAATGCTGTGCACCGTGCATACTAGATATGCATTTTCCATTGTTTTGTCATCATTTAACCTCTAAGATGGCGGTGTGATGACGTCAATGTATAAGGTCAGTTATGAGATCCATTTATAAAGCACCTTGTAAGGGTTTACAAAATGATTATAGTGCTATCTGCAGCCAACCATGCCAAGAAAACACAAAGGCAAACCCCTTCTCTTTACGATAAGTGAACTTGGCTCTTTCACATCCATTACACAAAACACAGGCACTACGTCTAAACACCCCAGCCGGAGGACGACGCAGTTATGGTCAAGGTCACGAGTGTCATGACCAGGACCTGAACCCACACTCTGACAACACCAGAATTGGAGTCCAGGGCACTTAGACCACTCCGCCATGACACTCTGACACGACTGACGACTACTTACATTGAGACTGTATCGGAATATACTGAAGTACTGAAGCCACTGAAGCCAGGTGGGTAGAGTCGAAACATTCAGCAATAAGCCACTGAAGATCTGTGAGAGGAAAAGAAAGAGATGAGATTTGGGGGTTTCACCAACATTACTTTATTACTGTTCGGTAACTGTTGACATCAGAAAACTGAAAGCTACCTCTGTTAAGGTCAAGCAGTTGACGCCTCCAGTCAAAGATTTCTGGCCATCCTAAATTATGCTATCAGTTAGTTTAAATAAGTGAGCGTCTCAAAAGTCAGAGTGGTAGGAACTTTCCAATTGGATCGGTTAAGTATTCCAGCGGGATTACATGGACCGGTTCGTTAGACTGCCGGAACGTTCAGTTGGAACGTTCAAAATGCCAATGCAGTCCGGCACAGTCCACTAGATTGCCGACATATGCTTAAAAAATCGTTCTTTCACGCCTAGAATGTATCCTAATTTGGAAATCTAAGAGACTTTAGATGCTTTTCGACAGCAGAATAAACCCATTCAAGTAAAAAAAAAATTGCACACGCTCAAAAATTATGTATATAATTGAAACTTTACTAATGTTGTGTCACCAGAATTTGGGCTCCAGTCTGACTGGGACTCAAATCGCTTGAGTCCAGTCATTATATTTCTGGTTTATTTACTTATTCAAAATTAAATTGAAGCAAGTGGCCCAAAGGTACAAAAGAGTTTCAAAGTACAAGGAGTTAAAAACCATTACATTAAAATTCACACAAAGTTTATAAAAACAATCACAAAAGCCAAAGTGGCAAACAAAAAATCACGAATTGTACGAATTGCACAGGTTCACAAAGGATAAAAAACAAGCATTCAAACGTTGGCATTGATGAGTCTAGTTATGGCAGGCATGGCTGAATTTCTATATCTCTCTGTGTTATAAAACGGAACAGTTAAGGAGGCTTGTGTGTTGGATCTAAGAACTCTTGTGCAATTTTTAACCGGGGAAGTAAATTATGGGACTTAACTTGGACTTGACTAAATAGACTTGAGATTTTACCAGAGTCTTTCCCTTCAAAGGGACCGGACTGGAGATTTGCCATGAAAGACTTCTTGGTACTTGACTTGAGACTGGCCCTAGATGTATTGGGACTTGACTTGAGACTAGTCCAAGATGTATTAGGACTTGACTAGAGACTGGTCAAAGAAGTTTTTGGAATTGGTTTAAGACTGGCCCTGGAAGACTTGGACTTGACTTGAGAAAGGCCCTAGATGTATTGGGACTTGACTTGAGACTGGCCCTAGAAGTCTTGGGACTTGACTTGAGACTGGTCCAAGAAGTCTTTGGAATTGACTTGAGAACGGCCATAGAAGTCTTGGGACTTGACTTGAGACTGACCCTAGAAGTCTTTGAGACTTGACCGTAGACTTGCCCTGAAAGACTTCAGACTTGACTTGAGTGTTGGGATTGGACTTTAGAATTGCCCTGACAGACTTTGTGACAACTCTACATTTCTCCAAGTCTTGTAATCCATGGAGACCTAAAATAAAAGCCTACCATCATGAAGATATATGCCACAGCAACGAACAAGGTGGCGACTGCCATGATGGCTACGCTGGAACTGATTGCAAAGGACAAGGCACAGGCTGTTACTGTCGTCAAGATGAGGGTCAGACAGAAAATAAAGAAAGCTCCGACTTCAGCCTTCAGTCCTGAAATAAAAGATAAGTTGGGCATTAGGGAGAAGTAAGAAACCAATTATTTGTAAAATCTTAAAAGGAAAATGAGTTTTATTCAGCCCAATTCCAAGAATTCAATATATTCACTGGATCACTTGTCAGAGTCCAGTAAATTTGGCATTGCGCCGTTAACCTCTCAAACAAACAGGTCCCAATTTTATGGAGCAAAAAACTTAACATAACATTTTATGCCGAGCAAATCTAAGCAGGAAACCAGTCACAGGCTGGTGACCTTATTCTGGTAAGCAAAACTATTTTGTGCTTAGTTCCTTTCTGTGCTTGAGCAGCTCTATGAGATTGGGCTCAGGTCTTTTCAGATCACAACTGATGGAACCCCAACTTGCCAAGCTGCACCACAACAAATTGCTAGCTAAAAAAAAAAAAACCCAAGGCCTTCTACAGAGGTGAAGTTGAGCGTACCTATCATCCAGTAAGTGATGGAGCAGAATATGAAGGTGGGAATAATTCTCATCGGGAGTAGATCGCAGAAGACTTTGGCAAAGAAGTAGGAGGAACACCTGTAGAAGCCGCTCGCTGACTCGTGTCTACAGAGGTACACAAAACAGAAATCTTACTGTGGTCGTCATAAATGTCACACAGGTTTGACCTTAACTAACCCCAAACGAATCAAAATGGAACAGATGTTGTTTTTTCCCCCATTCTGTATATCTCAGAACTGCACTGTCAGAACTGCACTGTCAAAACTTCTGTCAAAACTTTTGAACGAAGACTTACATGAAGATGACCCTTTCTTTGATGAACAGTTCCACGGCACTGAGATTGCTGAACACCATGTTCATGATGAGAAAGAAGAACGCTCCAACCCTAATAAAGAAAATAGAAAATAACAGAACAGTGCACAAATAATTCACCTTCAAAAGATCACATCGTTGTGTCCGTGCAAAGAGTGTCATGTCTCGATTGTGGAACAACGCCGTATCTCGCTCAAAAATGCTCCGTGCAAAAGCAATGTATCTCGGTACCTATTGATCTTGTACACACATCCATGGTACTTTAAAGCCCCAGCTCAACATTGGTAAGAAGAAAAACATAAATGTTCACAGATTTACACATACCTTACATGGTATAAAGATAACGATGATAGAAAACTTTCCTTGAAATATTTCTGCCTGAAGTGTTATCGTTTTTAAATAATAAATGAAATTAAGATCCAAAATTAGTTTTCGTTTCATACAAAAATTCTGAACGTATTTTTACTGTTTTCTCGTTGCAAATGAAACAACGAAATGAGCTGAAATTTTCACAGGTTGGTGATATTACAAAGATCTTGATTTGCGCAAAGAATGGAAGCATTTACAGTCAGTTTACCAATGTTGAGCCGGGGCTTTAAAGACACAACATTTTGACACTATCAAACTTGTGTGTACCGTAAATGCTAGTTTAGGAGAAACAACATATTTGCACCGACATGATGACATTCAGAATGTATTGACGCCTTGCACTGACATCAACTGCAGCGACTGTCTGCCATTTTGACGCAGTCAAGATTTATTGTGGTGATGACGTCAGGTAAATTGGGTCAATAGATTCAAAATATGAGGAGTCATCAAAAAATTAATCTTGGAGAGAGATAAAGTAGAAAAAGATCAACAGAATAGTTATTCTTCTTGTGCCACTTACCTGTTTTGGATACCCGCAGTGGATAAATCCAGTTGGAAGTAAAGCCCGCCGACGACCAGACCAAATATAATCATGAAAAGGAACTACAGGGGAAGAAGAAAAGCAGATGAAATATAAAAAATAAAAAAAAAACTTTAAAAGGTTTCTCAACCAGATTTTAAAGGTGACTAGGAGCAAGTTTTCTTCGCAAATTAGCAATGAACGATTTCACTCCTTAAAATGAAATTCTCGTGGGGCTCCTAGAACACGCAATTATGATTTCAGAACTGATAGTCATACGCAGAAAGGAACCAGACTATCTGTGATTCAAGCCTACATTCGGTTGCAGAAGGCCGTGTCCAAATAAAGAGAGTTCCGGCTATGGCTACGGCCACTGGCCACAGGGACAACATTGAAGAATAGGCCTTTTTAGCGATCCGGCCCTAGCCACTGCAAAAGCCATTACTTCGGACACTGCCCAAGTTTGCATGTATGAGATAAATGATGGCCTAACCATGACAAATGGATTAGATTTGAGGAGTGGACAATATCTTACCTGGATGTAAGACTGCATCGGGTTCCTCAGAATATTCAAGACGGTTCTTTTTGAGACGTAATACAGCTGTGAAAAAAAAAACATGAAGACATGTTACTGTGGAAAAAAAAACAAAGCTCTGAAAAAAAATGAAGACAATACAGCTGGATGCGAATGCAGTTTTACATCATAACAAATTTTAACAAATAAATTCAACTAAAGCTTGTTATCATTTAGAAACTAAAGAAGTGTGATTAGACAAAGCATAAACGTGATAAAGATTTGGTAGTGGGATTTGGTCTCCTCCTTTGGATCAAGTCTTCATTCACCCCAAGGTGATGGGAATGATTGAGGATTACAGGCTCTAACCAGTTGCTGCCGGGATTCTTCCATTTTTTCCTGTCCAGCCTGATGGGATCGTTTTCTCGGAATTGCCGGAATGATTTTTCTTTGAGAGTACCGCTGGCACAAAGAAATCTCGACTTGAAAAAGCCAAGAGAACGAAGAGTCTCTTTATTGCACTCGTGACTGTTGTTTTCTCTACCGCGAAAATGTCAAATTCATGCACCGTGAATTGCAAAACCTCGGCCATGATATACGACATAGGATTGGTACTATCCATGGCTGGATCCCTGGTTCATTCTGACTTACCATCAATGAGCCGAATACAATAAATAAGCAATGATGGAAGCCTCTTGTTGTCTCATAATCCTCTTCTTGGAACAAAAGGACAAAAGGTCTGGAATCCGGGATTACACAAAAACCACCACACAATAGCCAAAAGTCTGTGAAATAATCAAGACCACGTTTTGGTTTTTTTGTGCTTGAAATGAGACATTAGACGGCGTGTGCGTGCTTTGTGCACAGGCAGTCGTGGAATGTCCGAGCAACTTTGTTCCAGTATTCCGACAGTATTCCAGTATTTCAACATCACCCGTTTGCTGGCTCGAAACATATTTTCGTGGATACACATCAGCCAACGGCAATTGGTTAAATAAGATGGACAAGATGTGGGCCTCTTGAAACCCTTTCCAGACAATTTTACGAGAAAAATAATTTTGAATTCAGCAAAAATCCTAAATAAAATCATGGGCAGGCAAAACAGCTGCTTCAACAATGCCACAGACAAGGAATACCCTTTGTTTACATTTCTAATTATTAATTTTTTTTTAAATAAGTCTTTCTGATAATGAAACCAAGTGTGATGTTCAAAAGTCACTGGCACTGTGTAACCTGTAGGCCTGAAGATACCTGTGTAGAGAAGATGATGAAGAATCGCTCAGTTTTAGATGTGGGAGGAAAACCCCAAACAGGGAAAACCCAGGCAATCAGATAGGGCACCTGATACTCCTCATTTGTGTCAGTAGTACGCAGAACAAATGAACGCTGAGCCCTCGTTCACAAGCGACACAGATTATAATCCCATAACCTAGATTACTCTAGTGTTCTTAAATAATGTCAGTCAGCATCCCAGATTATACTGACTGACGTCATTTAAGAACACTAGAGTAATCTAGGTTATGGGATTATAATCTGTGTCGCTTATGAACGAAGGATCAGTGTTACTTTGTTCCGCTTACTACTGACACAATTGAAGAGAATCGGGTGCACCGAGACTGAACTCCAATTCACAGCGGAGTTTGAACCAGGGACCACAAGGTGAAAGGCGGGGATTGTAATCACTAACCTCATTTCCACGAGCCTAACCTCTTACCTGTGTGGTGAATGAAGTCGGGTACTCGATAATTATGGAGTTGACTTCTGTTGTGCCCATGTACTGTTTGTAGATCTGGTTAGCCTCCTCCTCAAGCTTCTGTTCATACTCAGACGTCTTGAAGAGTGCCGTGATCTTGCTGTTGTCCGAGACTTTATTTTCTTGAAGGCTATTGATGCCTGCTTCATGTTTTACAATTTAAAGATTATTAGTATATTAGTATTAAATACTAGTATAAATATTAAATTTTAACTGATCAAAACAACAATGTACAGTGAACCCTTAAACAAAAGCATGTAAACAATGAATAATGTATACTTGTCTCTCCCTATTATTATTTTTATTATTTCCAAATTTAGTCCTCCCCTCCAACCCCTTCCTCCTCCCCAGCCCATATCAATCAATGGGTATTTCAAACTTACTATGAGCAGTGTCCTCCTCCTTTGCCATGGTAACAGCAGTAGAATCTCCATTAATAATGTCCAGAAAGAAATCAGGAGGGTTGTTGTGTTCCTCGCAGATGTAGCCTGGGAAAGTACGGTGGGAACCAAGAAATTATTATCAGGACAAACGAACATGTGTTGTGGCCGAACAGTTTAGGCAACGGAGTCAAGACCTGATTCATTCGGTTGTGGGTTCGAATCCCAGTCGTGACATCTGTGTGCTTGAGCAAGACACCCAATGGGTACATGCAAGGGTAGAAATTGTTGATGTCAATGATTAGCAACCTAGACGCCCCTTTTGGCTGCCGTTGCTGCATACTCCTAAGGAGTTAAGAAAGATGGTTTCAGGAATGCTTAGGGCCCTATTGTTAAGGCACTTTGAGGAGTCTACTTGGCTTGAAAAAAGACTTCACTCACCACTATCAGAGAAATACTGTAGCGCTTCTTTGGCTGGTCCATGATACACAGTGTTGCCAAGTGACAAGAGATGCAGTCTGTCAAACAACTTGTAGATGGAGTATCTAGGCTGGTGGATGGAGAAGATGATGGTGCGCCCTCGCTTGGTCAACCTTTGCAAATATAAAACCCATAACAAGTCATTATTATTAATGTTTAAATAAACAATTTGTATCGAAAATCACTCGGCTAGGATTATAATTGTTTTTATCTTGGAGAGCATCCCACAGCTGACATGCATGTAGATGGATAATTGCTACCAGGGATGTGACTATCATCTTTAATCTTTTAAGACACTCTGATTAGCCACCATAGGGATTAACTGTTATCAGATTAACATGTATGTAAAGTTTAAGTCTCAAAGATTACCAGAAAGAACCAAAATTAAATAGTCTAGGTGGCGAGTTCACCAGACATGCAACTTTGCTTTTCCCCCAAAAGAGGAAACTGTCAAACAAACAAAACTTTGTACTGTGCTTTTCAGTGTTCTATGGCACTAAACTAGAAGAAAAAAGAGGAAATCAGCTGATCCCATCAGCTGAAAAGTGGCATGCCTAGTTCACTGAATGCAACTGAAGAGACACAAAGACCACTATTATATGCACATACATGTATTGCACAAACTGTTGTTGAACAAAAAAAAAAGGTTCTGGTGGCAAAGTCTTTGGGGTGTAGGTTCGAATTCCTAGTCGTAAAACGTGTGTCCTTTAACAAGACGCTCAACTATAATATTGCTTCTCTTCACCCAGGAGTAAACGGGTACTTGTGAGGGCAGAGATGGTTCTTGTGATTGATACGGCTTAATGCGCTACACACATCAAAGGCTGCATACTTTCCAGGGGGCAGAGATGGTTCAAACCTGCTCTCATGACCAGGGGACAATTTCATTTGTTTGTAGCAGTCACTATTGTTATTCCCCCCCCCCCCCCCCCCCCCCGTAACCTCCAGATCAACAAAGGCTGGTATCCTTGTACCACACACTTACAAATTATGTATGAGTGTTCTAGACTACATTATAGTCTCTTATGTAGTCACAAAGAAAAAGCTTAATGAGCTACACACATCAAAGGCTGCATACTTTCCAGGGGGCAGAGATGGTTCAAACCTGCTCTCATGACCAGGGGACTATTTCATTTGTTTGTAGCAGTCACTATTGTTATTCCCCCCCCCCCCCCCCCCCCCCCCCGTAACCTCCAGATCAACAAAGGCTGGTATCCTTGTACCACACACTTACAAATTATGTATGAGTGTTCTAGACTACATTATTTTAGTTTCTTATGTAGTCACAAAGAAAAAGCTTAATGCGCTACACACATCAAAGGCTGCATACTTTCCAGGGGGCAGAGATGGTTCAAACCTGCTCTCATGACCAGGGGACAATTTAATTTGTTTGTAGCAGTCACTATTGTTATTCCCCCCCCCCCCCCCCCCCCCGTAACCTCCAGATCAACAAAGGCTGGTATCCTTGTACCACACACTTACAAATTATGTATGAGTGTTCTAGACTACATTATAGTCTCTTATGTAGTCACAAAGAAAAAGCTTAATGAGCTACACACATCAAAGGCTGCATACTTTCCAGGGGGCAGAGATGGTTCAAACCTGCTCTCATGACCAGGGGACTATTTCATTTGTTTGTAGCAGTCACTATTGTTATTCCCCCCCCCCCCCCCGTAACCTCCAGATCAACAAAGGCTGGTATCCTTGTACCACACACTTACAAATTATGTATGAGTGTTCTAGACTACATTATTTTAGTTTCTTATGTAGTCACAAAGAAAAAGCTTAATGAGCTACAGACATCAAAGGCTGCATACTTTCCAGGTGGCAGAGATGGTTCAAACCTGCTCTCATGACCAGGGGACTATTTCATTTGTTTGTAGCAGTCACTATTGTTATTCCCCCCCCCCCCCCCACCGTAACCTCCAGATCAACAAAGGCTGGTATCCTTGTACCACACACTTACAAATTATGTATGAGTGTTCTAGACTACATTATTTTAGTTTCTTATGTAGTCACAAAGAAAAAGCTTAATGCGCTACACACATCAAAGGCTGCATACTTTCCAGGGGGCAGAGATGGTTCAAACCCGCTCTCATGACCAGGGGACAATTTCATTTGTTTGTAGCAGTCACTATTGTTATTCCCCCCCCCCCCCCCCCCCCCCCGTAACCTCCAGATCAACAAAAACTGGTATCCTTGTGCCACACACTTACAAATTATGTACATTGTATGAGTGTTCCAGGTCTCTTATGAAATCACAAAAAAAAGCTTGAACGAACAAATAAAATTAGCTGTTGCAAATTGCTTACCAACCACAAGGACCTGCTGTATAAATGCAAACAATAGACCGATTGTACAACAATGTTTACAAGTCATCACATGACCTGTAGTGGGTACTACATCATCTGGGCTGATGCCAAACTACGTGCAAATACATAATGTGACCGACAGAGTCACACCAACAGCCGGCTTTTATTAAAGTTGTACATGTATGTTGTGACATTGATATTGTTCACATTACTGTTTCAAAAATTACCAGTATTCTACTACAAAAGAGGTTTATTTTGAGCTATGCACTACTGGCGTTGGACGACTATGTAGCCACCCGCCTGTTACTTTGTTTGTAATGTAGGCCTAAATCACTGTAAAAAGGATAAAGAATGCTGGAAAAGTGAGCATTTATACCTAGCCTTGCAAAATTTCAAATTTAAAAACTGTGAAATTCTTGTGTTGAAAAGTTAATGATCATGGTCGTCTGGCCCAAATGTTCCATCGTGCAACTAGTACTACTACATTGTGAAAATAATTCCCTTGTAGAATTTCCGAGACTTGCTGGAACTGTCCTAATTGGCTTTATTCAGCCACTTGAAGGTCTTTGGTACAAACTCTGAAATATTTTTCAAAGATTTCGAGAAAGAAAAGCCTCGATCGAATAAACAAATGCAACAATCATCACGTACTGTACCACACTTTCCTATGGAGGACGTCGTGTTTGTTTACATTTAATACCAACTACAAGTCATGTGACGTGGGTCGCGCAATCAGTCTTTTTGTTAATGGCCTCACGTTTCGACCCTAGCGGAGTCTTTCTCAAAGGCTAAATGAGAAAGACTCTGCTGGGGTCGAAACCGGAGGCCATTAAAAAATTTTTTGAAGAAAAAACTTATGACACACATGTAGCTATGTACTGGACTCCAGTCTGAGGAATTCAAATTGAGCATTCACTTGTGACCGAAAAAGGCTTTGAACCAGATATCCTTCAACTGTAACTAACAAATGGCTTAGATAGTTATGAACTGTCCCTCAAAGAGTTCTTTTGGCCTGTGGGTCACATGATTTAATTTCACAAAGGATAATCCCCAACTACCTCAGGTGAATGACTATAGGATGATCTGGTGAGGTTTTCAGAGACACCATGTACATGACACTCTCTCTATGATGAGTTGCAGTGGTTCTAAAAAAAAAAACCGTTGGTTTGACAACTCTGGTGAACCAGTGAGTAGTTAAACCACCGGGGTTTCCACAAACCTTACTAGATTGTATTCCCACCATGCAAAGTTTCAAATCCTAGTCATTAAAGGATGGTTACCCAACACACAAACTATTGGACTCTGATTGTGAAGGTACTACTAGAAATAAACCACAGAACGGGGACTTCCTATACCACCCTGTGTAACCGTGTCGTTCCTTAAATCAAAAGGCGCATTAAAATAGCGCGCCTGAAAAATCTGCAGGCTTAGCGCGCCCATGTCCAGGCGGTGCGTGTGTCATGCCGTTCCGGGCATTTGTTATGATACCCATTCACAGCAATGGTAACCGAAATGCGTCTCAGCACAGCCGACACATGCCGAGGGTGCGCTATTTTGTGCGCCATAGATGACAGCAATGGCAATCCAGTCTCAGTCCTCTTGTTCATATATAGATCTGCGGAAGGTACATGTGCATGTATGCCTGATCCCATGTAAAAACATGATCAGTTCACTAGTGCAGTCCTCAGTCCATCACAAACAAGACAAACCATGCAGTCCGATTTTGTAGACTTACAAACGATTTTGCATTATGCAATCGTGTCCGCCAGGACGCTGATGCATAATGCGATTGTGTCGGCCCGTACATATTTGCATATGCAATCGTGTCCGCCACCATGCAAAACGGTCCTCGAAGCCTATGTTCAAATGTTCGGCGAAAAACAAGCCCCAGGCACGGCGAGCCCGTGGAAATTTTGCTTGTCCATGACACCCCCGGGTTATGTTTATAAATATGTCAAAAGAGTCAAAGTAGAAGAAAAAATAAAGCGCTGGAACCGTTGCAGTAAGGTGCAATCATAATACGTGAATATTCATGCTGAACATATGTGCATACTTACGCTCAGTGAATGCACGCTCGTCCTCCCTCACGCGCATTTATGTGCATGTACGTCGGACGGTTTTGCATAGCCCCGGACACGATTGCATATGCAAAAGTGTCTGGAGCGGACAGTATTGCATGGCGGACACAATTGCATCTGACACCGGTACTAAAGTTCCAGCAAAACATTTTGTTGAATTTTGAGGTATTGATAAGGTTGAATAAGACATACTTCGAGAGTAGTACCATGACGGCGTTGGCAGTGCTCGCATCCAGACCCGTTGTTGGCTCATCCAGGAACAGAACGCTCGGCTTGGTGATCAACTCCATCCCAACGTTGGTCCGCTTCCTCTCACCACCGGAGACACCTCGGATGAACTCTGTCCCAACCTGAAAAACAAAGCCAACAACGACCCTTCTTAATTGATATTCACAAATGCATCGAGGGTAAAGAACTCATTCGTTTGTTTTTTTCCATAACACCTATATGTGAATAAGCACTGTACATGGTTCTCCCCAGAAATTTTCAAAAAACTGTGGGGCATTCTGGACCCACAAGCTTGATCGAAGCATGCTGAATTGAAATGAGATTCTCAGAACATGGTTTTTACTTGATGTTTATGCTTGAGTTTAAAAGCTCTACTGTGCAATCTGGGACATTTTAAATGCTTTTATTTTGTTTTTTTGTGAATTTGATCTTAAATAAAGATTTTTTTTTTTATTGTTCAATAAATAAATAAAAATATACATATTTTTGCAAATATTTTGATTATTACTATTTTTTTTCTTCTCACTTTGATTCTAGTATTGTAAAATGAATTCTGGTCCGGTAAAAACTTTCAACTCAAGCCCTGTGGTCTTGTGTGTATCTTCCCCCAAATTAGAGCCCTGAACAACATGTAGGGTTTGTCATATGCATACTTGGCCACGCATGCCAGAGCTCAAATCTTTTGGAGGAAATTCACAAGACCACAGGGCTCGTAGCTCAAAATATTTACTGGACCAGAAAATAAGTTACAAGACCAGAATCGAAACGAGAAAAAACAAAACTACATGTGTGTATGCATCTACACAGTTTTACACATAAACCAAGAAAAGATTTATCTCATTCGTCTTATGGGCAAGTATGCTTCGATACTCAACAGAATTGAAAGATATTTATCAGACTCAACGTCAACACTTGAACATTATTTTGTTATAAAGATATTTTGGTACTTATCTGGTCATTAGTTAAATGGCTTGATGACACTAAAACCACATGCCCGGTTTGTACATGCACACATAAGGGTAGGGTGGCCATATGCTGTTTACATACACCAGCAAGGAAAAAAGTAACTGATTGCCCAGACAGTTCTAATCATATTTATCTGTGAATTACATGAATAAGGGATTAAAGTTGCAAAGGCCAACAGCTTTAAGGCTCATTTGATACTGCAATTGAAATATTTGCCAAGGTCCATTGAATGCTGCTGAGCATAAATGTATAAACATGTAGATTTGATAAATAGACCCTGTCCCCTTACCTACAAATTGTTCACAAGCGCATTCTCCTTGAGGGAAGTTAACCCGAACTCCCTAGAATGTTACTAGCGGGACATTTCCGCAATCCTCAAAAATCAACCAGTCTGACTTTATTATATCCATTGTATTACATCTTTAATCCTCAATTACCATAACAAAGTTCCACTGCAACAACAACAAAAGGACCCCATACAATGGATGAGGGATATCGTTGTATTTGCACAGCCAAGTGCAAAACCAAGTGCAAAACCAATCCTCCAAATTCCTAATTATGCATACCCTTCAGCCATGCTTCTTCAATCCCCAATAATCATTCACACTTTGTTGTGCGTTTGTCCTGAATCCTCCACAATCATCCAATGGTACATTTTCAAATGTGCTGCAATCCTCCAAAATCAACCAAATCCTCGGGTTGATTTTGGAGGACATCAGAGGGTTAATGGCAAGGCCTACACTGTACTGTTATTTCCAATCAAAAGCCAAGTATTGTTAAAACTCTTAAAGGTAGAATAAAGGATTGGTATTCAACAATTGTTTTTCCAAATTGGTATCAGTCTGAATTATGAAGTTCATACCAGCACCAATCTTAGAAATATTTCTGCCTGAAACACTCAATGTTGTGAAAATAGAATTTGAAGACCCCCATTTCAATTTTGATTGTAACAATCGCAAATAAGGACAATGCGTTTACATGCTGAAAAGTGCCCACGATTCTTCACTATATTCTCCTGACCCAGACGACGGATTGAGCCCAAATTTTTACAGGATTCTTTCTTCATGTATATGTTGCATCACACAAAGTAACAACACTGCACTATCAGCTTTACCGACCCTGTATTTTCCCTCCATTTCTTCACATCAAAAGTTCATAATATTATAATAGTAATAATATGAAGATTAAAGGCGTGAATGACTCTAGCAAAGAGGTGCCCCAGGCACCACACAAAAAAACGAAGAACAAACATACATGTAACAGTAAATACATGCACTATGAAGTACAGGCATCCGTGAAGCACGACTGTAAAACGTACAAGCCGTTGTTCAATGTCATCTCCTGCACAAATGTGCTTAAAGCTTTTGTTGTCTTCGACTGATCTCTGCACACTTTGTGCCTGCAGGAAATCCTTGCTCTGCGGCTTATTTATAATATCATGGAGACAGGAAATATCTATACACATGAATATCAATATTATGAATCACACTCAGTCGGTGGACAATGTCACCTTAATTACAAAAAGAGTATGTAGTTGGGCATTCCAGTATATTTTGCTGGCAGGCACGATCATATATGAACATACATTTTGTACCCCCAAAATTGCACAAATTAGGGGGCCTATTCACTCCCACTTTTCATCACAAAAAAGTTGCTTTGCACGGAAAGATCTTGCTATAAAGCAGAAACAGGTTACCAGCCAAAATGCCATAACCTGGTATATTGTTTCTCTCTGGTTCCCTGATTCCCTGCTAATTTTTGCAAAACTTTATGACCCTGGAACACAGTAGAACAGGACAAGACAAACAGCTTTTCAACTTTGTATTTCTCTCAGTTCAGGGAGAACAAAGCAATCCTTTTTGATTGGATTTGTGAACTTTCAAGGGTGACAGGGAAGGGGGGATGGGTGGAGTTGGCAAGGCTGTTTTTGACCTGCCAGTAACCCTACCATTCAATGACTTTTCCATAACAGTTTTGGTATATCATTCTCCACTTCCACAGGAAGGTGGAAATAGTTCAAGGATCTACTCTGGGTTTCAAGGCCAATTAACCACCCAGCCCTCATGAGGACATGAGCTCTGGTGGGCCAACATCCTGTTGTGGGTATGGTGTCGTTTTGCAAATTGATATATTTACAAATAAAACTTGAAATCTTACAAATAATAAATAACCAGTGTTCTCAGGGAACACAGGCCGAAAGCCAGTTAAAACGCTGAGAGGACCAGGATCAAGTGAAAATGCTTGCAGAGCTCAGTATGCCTGCCCATTCTTTTGCAGAAAACTTCTATTTTTGTGAACTTTAACAGTTCTCGTGTTCCTTTGTCATAAGTGCCTCGATTTGAACTAGTGAATTCTTGAAATGGAACATTAGTTCCACAATACCTCACACATATTTTTAATTATTTAGCCTATAGATGGTGTTTTGACTCGGCTGCAATTGTGTTCACGCTGCATTTGGCAGAGTGGGGTGACCACTGGAGGTTGCAAACCTTGGGTACCCTTTTCTTTTATCTCCAACTTGTTGTGCTGTGCAAGTTACGCAATACTAATTTCTCCCCGGGTTTCATAACTTGCACAGTGCCGCAATAAAAAGTTAATACATAACTTAACCATGGAGTTTCCTGGCAGTGCAATGATAGTAAAATCCCCGATAGTATGAGGGGCATTGTATGCACGTGTTGAAAAGTAGAATTACTTATATAATGCAAGTCCAAGTCTGCTTTCCTTTTAACATCGCTTTCTCACTCACGCTTGATTTGATTAATTGTCTGTCATGTTCATTATCAAAGAGGGAGGGAAACATGAAATCAAGCGGGGGGGGGGGGGGGGGGGGGGGGGGGGGAGGGATTGCCAATTCCAACTTGTCGCGCTGTGCAAGTTACGAAATACTAATTTCGCTCCCGGGTTACATAACTTGCACAGTGCCGCAATAAAAGTTAATACATAACTTAACCTTGGAGTTTCCTGGCAGTGCAATGATAGTAAAGTCCCTGATAGTATGAGGGGCATTGTATGCATGTGTTGAAAAATAGAATTACTTATATAATGCAAGTCCAAGTCTGCTTTTTCTTTTCACACCGCTTTCTTGCTCACGCTTGATTTGATTAATTTTCTGTCATATTCATTATCAAAGCGGGAGGGAAACTTGAATACAAGGGGGGGGGGGAGAGGGATTGCCAATTCCAACTTGTCGCGCTGTGCAAGTTACGAAATACTAATTTCGCTGCCGGGTTTCATAACTTGCACAGTGCAGCAATAAAAAGTTAATACATAACTTAACTTGGAGTTTCCTGGCAGTGCAATGATAGTAAAGTCCCTGATAGTATGAGGGGCATTGTATGCATGTGTTGAAAAATAGAATTACTTATATAATGCAAGTCCAAGTCTGCTTTTTCTTTTCACACCGCTTTCTTGCTCACGCTTGATTTGATTAATTTTCTGTCATATTCATTATCAAAGCGGGAGGGAAACTTGAATACAAGGGGGGGGGGAGAGGGATTGCCAATTCCAACTTGTCGCGCTGTGCAAGTTACGAAATACTAATTTCGCTGCCGGGTTTCATAACTTGCACAGTGCAGCAATAAAAAGTTAATACATAACTTAACTTGGAGTTTCCTGGCAGTGCAATGATAGTAAAATCCCTGATAGTATGAGGGGCATAGTAAGCAAGTCCAAGTCTGCTTTTTCCTTTCACACCGCTTTCTCGCTCATGCTTGATTTGATTAATTGTCTGTCATGTTCATTATCAAAACAAGAGGGAAACTTGAACACAAGGGGGGGGGGGGAGATTACCAATTTCAACTTGTTGCGCTGTGCAAGTTACGAAATACTAATTTCGCTCCTGGGTTACATAACTTGCACAGTGCGGCAATAAAAAGTTAATACATAACTTAACCTTGGAGTTTCCTGGCAGTGCAATGAAAGTAAAGTCCCTGATAGTAAGAGGGGCATTGTATGCATGTGTTGAAAAATAGAATTACTTATATAATGCAAGTCGAAGTCTGCTTTCCTTTTCACATCGCTTTCTCACTCACGCTTGATTTGGTTAACTGTCTGTCATGTTCATTATCAAAGAGGGAGGGAAACATGAATACAAGCGGGGGGGGGGGGGGGGGGGGGGGGGGGAGAGGGATTGCCAATTCCAACTTGTCGCGCTGTGCAAGTTACGAAATACTAATTTTGCTCCCGGGTTTCATAACTTGCACAGTGCAGCAATAAAAGTTAATACATAACTTCACCTTAGAGTTTCCTGGCAGTGCAACGATACAGTAGTAAAATCCCCAATAGTATGAGGGGCATTGTATGCATGTGTTGTAAAGTAGAATTACTTATCAAGACCACATCTGCTTTTTCTTTTCACATCGCTTTCTCGCTCACGCTTGATTGGATTAATTGTCTGTCATGTTCATTATCAAAACATGAGGGAAACATGAACACAAAGGGGGGGGGGGAAGATTGCCAATTCCAACTTGTTGCGCTGTGCAAGTTACGAAATACTAACTTCCCTCCTGGGTTTCATAACTTGCACAGTGCAGCAATAAAAAGTTAATAAAAATAACTCGAGTTGACAATTTTGAGGTCACCTTATCTTTTTAGTAACCTTTTAGTTCACTACCACAATCAAACAGAAAGACTTTAATATTTGTACATGAGCTTAAAGGGATTGAATCTGCACTTTGAATGTCTGCATGGGGTGAATGATATAATTTACGAAAAAAACTGATGAAGTCAAATGTGTCACAAAATAAATGCTCTTTCCCTTACATGTATAAATATAATTTTGACGACAGCAGAGACATGACTTAACCTGGAAGTTTCCTGGCAGTGCAATGCATTAACACACCAGTGTTAAAATCCCGGACAGTATGAGGGGCATTTTATGCATGTGTTGAAAAGTAGAATTACTTATCAAGTCCAAGTCTGCTTTTTCTTTTCACACCGCTTTCTCGTCCATGCTTGATTTGATTAATTGTCTGTCATGTTCATTATCAAAGCATGAGGGAAACAAAACATGAATACAAAGGAGGGGGGGGGGGGGAGATTGCCAATTCTTTTCAAGATTTCTATTGTCATATTTCATCCTTTCTTTTTTTTCCCCTGTGATTGACATCTACATGTATCACATGTTTAGGTTAGGTCTGTCTTTTTTTTGTAAAAAAGTGTATACATTTTGCAACTGCAGCATGAAAGAAACCAGTCAGGAGAATAATGCAATGTAATTTTTTATGTGTATTTGATGTAGGACTACATGTTCAAAAGATTACAAAAAAATAGGGCAATAATGTTTCTGATGTGTCAAATACCATGTCATTACATGTGAACCACCTGCTAAACAACATAAAAGACGGCTAGTCCATAATTTACATTCAAATAATGTATTTTAGCAATTCATCTTTTAAAGGTAAAGTATACTTTTGGTTTTTGGAACTGTACATTTGCCTTAATGCTATATAACTGTAGACATATACCATAAAACTAACGTAGTAAGTTTAATTTCAAAAGGTGGCAGCATTTTTGAGATATCGCCAAAAATCTGGAGCGGTTGTGTTCACGCAGAAGAAGTATCCGTCATTGGAATACACATTCTGAGAAGCGTTACGGCCATAACGCTTCTCAGATTCAAATTTTGGGGGATAAAAAGTGATACATTTTTCCATAACTGCAGTGCTTCGAAGTGAAACGTTTCTCAAAATGCATTTATACTATCCAAAGCTGCTGTACTTCTTACCAAGTAAGTTATTATTGCCATAAATTTTCAGAGTCATTACCAAACGTATACAGGCCCTTTAAATCATTGAATAACCTGAAAAAGGATCAAAACTCAGGTGACTGATAGGGTTAATGCAAAGATTCAAAGACCTATAAAAACACGTGTTTCACGATTTCTTTGTACATGAAGTTATACCACAGGGGGAACCAAAAGAATAGGCCTAGTGAGTTATTATGATATTTGCATTAATGCCGTTTTTTTTTAAAGTACAATGGGGAGCTTGGAGTGGGCACGTGTTTCATACATGGGATAATCCCTCCAGCAAAATATGACGCCAGTGGATGAGCAGCTTGCAAAAACTAACCTAATCGCGTCGGACTTCAGTCTGGGTAAAGAATGACTTTTT
Organism: Marthasterias glacialis; assembly: GCA_911728455.2. Lineage (NCBI taxonomy): Eukaryota > Metazoa > Echinodermata > Asteroidea > Forcipulatida > Asteriidae > Marthasterias > Marthasterias glacialis. The sequence goes on along the minus strand of OU452237.1, from coordinate 10,563,238 downwards.
GGAGTACAAAGTTTGCCACATGGTTGAATTGCTAACTAAGGTTTAAGCGACCAGATATAAAAAAAAAAAATTCTTTATTCATTTTTATGTGAATGTTATTTCCTGATGAAAAAACCTGGGGTAAGTGAAACTCAACATTAGTTCACTTGTCCTTATCCGTCATTTTCCGTCCTGGAAACAAGCTAGAGGCAGTTTTTCCTTTGTATAATTTATACTGGAACAATTCAAGGGATATCAAAACAACTTAGCCACATTCATGTCCTAGTGCGCATGTCCAGAAATAATCGGTGCACAAAGGATTCTGGGTGAAACCTGAGTCCAAACAACAACCATCATGGCATGCTGATTTTGAAGCAATGCCGTACACAACACGTGAAACCTGGCATAGTTACAAAAATTACATCTTTTTAAGCTATACTCGGTTTCCCCAAGATAAATTGCGGTACATATTTAAGATGGCGCTTGCGTATTATATGGGCTACTGCCTCTTTGGCCTCGAGTGAACAACTTCCTTTTCATAAACAAGCAAAATGCTACACAAAAATGTATCAGTTGCTACTCGAAAATCATTTGCTACCGTGTCCACAAAACATGTTACATGTAAATGATATATTTCAATGCAATTTTTTCCTGAGAACTGAGACGTGCTTTTAACATCACTGTCTCTAAATCCTGTTTTACTTCCTGTAGTTGCTCATGAATGTTTTACAACGTGCACAAATCTAGAAACAATGTATTATCCGTAACCCATCCCCAACCCTCAAAATCCAACCGCAATTTGCTTATATTTTTATTGGGTTGTACTGAGGACTGCACTTACAGTCCTATGCATTACACAGGCTGTTTAGGTGTTGAGTTACCATTGGTGTTGGATATTGTTAGACCGAGGGAAGGTCCTAGTAAATGTTATTGTCATTATTACAGATGGTTGATTAAAATCAATCTATGCTTTAATGAAACATAGAATCCAGGGAAAGTTATTCATCATAAAGTAAATTAATTTTAAATGGACTATGCCAGGCGCCAACTATTTTTTTATATATTTTTTTTTAATGGAAGTCGCCAGACACACAAGGCCAGTAAGCCACACGAGGTGTGGGCTACAAATCAACTGTTTTGTCCAGGGGCCGTTGACACCTACTCTTGGGGCTGAAACAGGGTAACCCCCTTTACAGTCCGTAAGGATGTAGGCTTAGGTATCATCTATCAGAAGCCTGGCTGGTAGAGCGGAAGGCTCTACCTCCCCAACTTTTACGAAGCAATTATGGTTAAGTGTCTTGCTCAAGGACACAAGTGTCATGACCGGGACTCGAACCCACACTCCGATGACTCAGCCACCAGAGCTTGAGTCCGATGCACTAACCACTCGGCCACGACACGCCATCAAAAGAAGCATATAAACCAACTTGCTTTAATTGCAGTTTTGTTTCTTTTGCACAGCTTTGAGTTTTACGTTGGTATTATCATATCATTATTTCCAAAAACAGAGCAATGAAATGAGAATAAAAATAAATTTTGCACTTCTGTTGTTTATGATAAAGTAAGAATACATTTTCAAAACATTTCGCCAGAGTTGGCCTTTACCTATTTTTCAAACACATTCATCATATAAATAAAACAAATGTAAAAAAAAAAAAAAAAAAAAAATACACTTGAACCTTGGATTACACGACCTTAGGGTCAAACAAAAACACTTCACGTAGAATGTTCTGGGCACAAAGTTCACAGGGGTTTGGGGGGGGAAAAGGGTACAGTGGCCGTAACATTCATGTTGCTAAATTGACATTTAACAATGTCGTTTACTTTGTATACCTTTAGATGAAAGATTTGAGATATAAAAAAAAAAATGCGATGCCAAGTAAACAAAAAAGTAAAACAAAAAAAAACCATTTTCTTTTCCCAGTGGAAACATGAGGCCATTAATAATTTCGTTTGCATTTATACAACTGGTCCTCTTGGTTGGTAAGCAGTTTGCAACAGATAATTTTATTTTCTCATGAATTTATTTGTGTACACATTTTTTATTTGTAAGGTTTACAAAGTGAACAAATTGCACATTGGAAAGCACAACATTTCTAAGTAGTGTAAATTTTAGAAATTTTACCAACTTGGGGGGAAACAACCGCCACCATGGGATTTTAAAAAATATTAAAAAGGGCACTTCTCCTTGGTTTTTCGTTTTTTTTTTTTTAAATTAGGTTTAGTTGTTTTTGAGTTCAAACGTGTCGTACACCTAAAAATAAAATAATTATCTTCCACAAATCTTGTGTGGGTATAATTTATTTGCTCACTGATGAACTTTGATGTTTTCCTTAAATGCAAATAAAAATAAATTTGAATGGGTCAGTCGTCCTTTCTGGACTTTGATAACGACCAACTAGTACCAAAGAGAGTAAAGAAAAGGTTGATGACATACCTTCGTGTCGGCACAAAGATTCAGCCCGAGTTCATTAATGACATCTTGGACCCGAATCTTCCGTTCTTCTCGTGTCACATTCTTATCGAGCCTAAGGTTTGCCGAGAACTCCAAGTTTTCCCTCACAGTGAGGGTTCCCATGACAACATCATCCTACATGTTGAATATTTCAACAAGAAAAGCTTTAGGAGATGATGCAATATGATGGAAAGTAAAGGGAAAAAACTGGACTGAAGTGAATTTTTATAGCGCTCTGACAAAACTCTAGAAGGGTGAAACCTTTGATGGGCTGGGCTAGAAAATGTTTTAGGTCTTGTATACGTTTGTACATACATGTATACATTACTAGACACAGGGTGGTCATTATAGACTGTACAACAAAACAATGGACCATATCTGTTCCTATACCTCACAAAAATCTTAGTAATTTTTCTTCTTCTTCAGAACACCTTGCTGTTTAAATGGTGTTCACAACATTAATAAGGTTGAAAATATAACTGTTCACAAATTTACACATAACTTTACACAGTATAACGATGGTAGTGGTGGAAAACTTCCCTTGAAATATTTTTGCCTGAAATGCTATAGCTTTTGGGAAAGAAGTGAAATAATTGGTTTTGATCTTGTGAGATCTTAACTTGTATACCATGCCGGATATGTGGCAGAGGGAGGGCCCCCCCCCCCCCAAATTTCCCATTCTCTGACACACTCTTCCCCTCTTGTACAGAAGCACCCCCATTAAATCCTCATATAAGAATTCCAGAGATTGTCAGAACACAATGAAGACACAATTAGGAGGGATGGCGCACCCTGCCACATATCGAGCACCAAATGTAAACTTAATGTTTGAAGAGTAAACAACAAATAATGGTGCTTTTCAATCTTTTCTTGTGACTCCAATGACCGGGTTGGGCTTAAATTTTCACAGGTTTGGATATCTTGGGTCACATATGAAGGGATGGGGTCATATAAAGTGTAAGTTCACCAAAATTTTGTTTATCAATTCTGACCTCACTTGTTCATCAAGCAAATTTGTGAAGAGATTCTCAGAGCTGAAGTGTCTGAACAACTGAAAAAATTTTCACTCAGAACGATAAAATAATCACATTGTTGCACAACAAAACATAAATTGCAAACTTTGTGTAAAATCTGAACTCTTGCCTGAACAACGTAGCCCGAAATGAGTTTGAAGTTTTCCGGCTGAGCCTGCCCATTGATAAGAACGGTTCCCGACAGGCCATGAGGATCTTTTCTTGCTGCCAGTACATCCAAAAGCCTGTCGAGAAATTGTGAGGAAAGAGACCATTTGAAATCTGTCTGAAAAATTATGTCTATTAAATAATTCAAAAAAATTGTTTAATGGCCTCACATTGCGAAATGCCAACACGAAACACACAGTACTTGTATGTGTGTTTTGTTGTCAATTTGCCTTTGAGAAAGACCCTACTAGGGCGGAAAAGTGAGGCCATTAACATTTTTTTGCATTTATACCACACATCCTTTTGGTTAGTAAGCAGTTTGTAACAGCTAATTCTATTTTCTCAATTAAATAGGCCCCTTGATCAAGTTTTACATAAATGTTTCAAAAATGGTCTGGATTACTGTTGTAATTGTTTTACGTTATGGCTGTGCGGTTCTGAATTTTACTCAGGCTTTATAATTGTAGTTGTTCATAATACAAATCAGAGCCTTTTTTTTATCCTGACGGTTCTGCATACTCCAAAGGAGTTGAGATGGTTTTTGATTTACCCTTTTGATCCAATGTAAGACACTTTAATACAAAGTTTAAAGCACCTATAAATGCTTTTAAAAAATGTAATTCCAATACTTACGAAGTTTTGCCGCTGCCTGTTGGGCCCAAGATAGCATTCATTCCAGGGCCAAAAATCCCACTAGTAGAGAAAATGGAGAAAAGTTGAATTTAATTACATTACATTAAAAGATCTAGTTGTTAAATAAATAATTCCACAGATCTTCAAGTTCAAATATACATGGCTTTGTACGACTGTATTTTTGTGGTATAACAGGACACCGACACAGGTTTTATTTTCAAAATGTACATTGGGAACATAGAGTTGTTAACCATTGATTCTTTAAAAAAAAAAATCAATTCATAATTGATGTATTTGTGGTAACAAGAAATTTAGTTGATGTCATTTAAAGATGTCAGGTTTCAGGTTTCAGGTTTATTTATTTTCCACAGTATTTATCTCAAACAAATTAATGTTGTTTGTTGCACTCTCCTCAAACAAATAAATTCAAGTAATTCTAATCTTTGACATGGCATATTGATGCTACAACATATTGTTTATACGGCAAATTCTACAGCGGGTCAAAGTTTAAGAATAAATATACACTGTACTATATTTTTATAGGGGTAAACGCAATGGGAGTTAAACGTTTTATGAACAATTGACAGCACCATCAAGTTGTATAAAATGTTTTCGGTAAAGCCATGAGAAAATCTCTTGAGTAGAGTTGACTCTAAGAGTCGTCGGTTGTTTTACTCAATATTCTGACCAATGTGCTTCGACCATCCTCTGGGGAAATTGACAAAAGACAACAAGAGAATGGAAAAATGTGGAGTATCAAAGGGCCCATGAAATGTATTTTTTGTAACGCAATCCTTGGAAATGAACCTTTGTTTTCCATTTAACTCTGTTTTAAATTTTCATTTTGCTGTTTCCAAGGGTATTTTGGTGCCTTTTTGGTTTTATGCTGATGCCAATTCCACATTCATGGGCAGAAACCTCAATCTTGCAATTAGTTTAAAATGCTCAAAGAGTTGACAGAATTTCGCTCTCGTAAACATGCTTTTATTTTGTGATTCGTTGTGTCAGTTCATGGCAGTTTTAAGCCAATGAGCAAATATGTGGGTTACAATTTCATCAATTTCAACAGAAAACCGCAATGTCTCCCTGAAATGACATCACAGGAACAGCACCCTCAGTTGTCCGGGAAAAGCATTTTTCATGAACATTTCTTAATACATGTATTATGTAAAGATACGTGCACTTTTCAATAAAGTTACCCAAAATGGGATGCCAATTAGTTTTAATGCACTTGAGGGGATTAGAAAGCAGCACAAAATATACATAATCTTTAAATAATATTCATTTCAGGTGTCCTTAAAATTAAAGGAGCAACATCAAGAAAGCAGTCATTACTTACGTGACTTCATTTAAGATGACTTTGTCTGTTTTCTTCCCATCCACTTTCGTCTTGACGACATAGCTGATGTTGTGGAATGACACTGTCGAGCCAATGACCGAATTTGTCCGGATAAATTCCCTTTCTGGTTCGCCATTCCACGCAACATGATTGCTCCCGTAACCCGAGGAGCTGATTGGCAAGAGCTTCTCCTGTAAACCAAAAAAGCCAAAAAAACTTTAAGTCTTACATGAAGCCGTTTCCAAAAAGATTATAGGGCCTAATTACAATATGAGTAATACTTTTAGTACATGTATACTGAAAATTCACTTCTTTGCTGGCATAACATGCAAACAAGTAACAATACTCCAACTATAAACAATGAAAAAAACAAAAAACAAGCCACCATCGGGTTGAAGCTCCCAACCGAAGTTCTGTTGACATTTTCCAGCAAGGGGAAAAGTTTCCATATCCGGCTGCCACTTTCTCAGGGATTTTTTAAAGATTTTTTAATGGACGTTGGTCTTTATTTCCCTCTTTTATATTCCTCTCCAGGAATTGGAAGCTAAAAAGCTTATTATTGACCTTTAAACCAGAAAAATCAAGTGGCGTTTCATCGCGCGGCTGGAACTTTCGTACATTCATGCCCAAACTAAAGAACTAAAATGGCATATAGCGAGTAGCGTCGTCAAGCCCAACAGAGACGTGAAAATGGCTCATTTTTCATGATTTCACTTAACCATAATTGCTCGATAAAAGTTGGGGAGGTAGAGCCTTCCGCTCTACCAGCCAGGCTTCTGATGGATGATACCCAAGCCTACATCCTTACGGACTGTAAAGGGGGTTACCCTGTTTCAGCCCCAGGAGTAGGTGGCAACAGGCCCCTGGAAAAAACAATTGATTTGTAGCCTACACCTCGAGTGGCTTACTGGGCTCATGTGTCTGGCAACTTCCATAAAAAAAATAAAAATAAATTTTTTTTGACACTTTGTAATGATTTAAAGTGCCTGTTCCTCTCTATGGGTTATTCCGTGTAAAATCATCGCACCATCCGGGGTCAATCTCATGGATTTTCTTTAAATTTGCTGGATCAATTTGGTCCTATGAAAAACTCTGAAACAAAAATCTGAGCGTTCTGGGTCATGTGTTTGGTGAGTTACAGGTCAATGAACTTTTGACCTTGCGTTTTTTCAATATCAAGTCAAATTCTTGTACCTCCAGTTATGAATCAGACAAAGATGTTTTTAAGCTTTAAACAAAGCTATTGATATAACAAATAAACCTATTAGTATTTGCAAATATTAAAAAAAAAAATCTAAGATTCAGTAGGGGGCCGCAATTTATTATTTTTTTTCAAATTTTGCGGGTGTTGCTGTTAGTGTTAGTTAGTTGACATTAGTATTTGTGTGGGTAGTATAGTAAAAATACATTGAAACGTGCACAAATACATCTAGGGTTTACATCAATTTCCTTGTGCACATGTATCTATAAGTTGTATCCACAACTTTATTTACAACAACATGAAATCACATCGGCCATGTTTATGTACAATGTCATGGGTGGTATATGGGGTATGCGAGGGTGTGGTTGGGTAGGGCCTACCAGGAATTGGTATTCAGTGGCTACATAACAGCAGAATATGATGGATTCTGGTGGTTCGGTTGTGTTGTAGAAATGCAGCCAGAATGTCAACTTGTCAATTTCATCTTACATCCACATGGCCCAGCTCCATCATTCTTTTTACCCAGAAAGAGAAGACATTCTTAAAATTGATGTTGATGGTGTCTTGACATCTGCTGCTCCACTGACTGCTACTGGAAGAACATACCCTCTCGAAAAAAAAAACACACTTGCAGCCAACACAAGACTTCAAGAAAGACTTCAAGAAAGGATCCCAGTGAACTGTGTAATATGCTGAACTTCAACAACTTTTTTGAAAGATGCACCAGTACAGTATACATGTGTGTTGACACATGTAAAGGCTTATAAAGATAGCCCCTACCCTTTACAGTATTTATATAGTATTATACATTTCAATGTATTTTTACTATACTATCCACACAAAAACTAATGTTCCGAGGCAGGTTTTTTTTGCAAAATTTGAAACAAATTAAAATTGCGACCCCCGAGGAGTCAAGGGTCAAAGTTTATTTTGTGCAACCCCCATGTAATTTTAGATTTTTTTTTATATTTTCAAATAGGTCTATTTGTTACATATATCAAGAGCTTTATTTTAAGCTAAAAAACACCTTTTTCTGATATTCAATATTGGTACAAGAATTTAACTTTCAAAAAGCGAAAGATCAAAAGTTCGTTGACCTGTAACTCACTAACCACCGCATGACCCAGAACACTCAAATTTTGGTTTCAGAGTTTTTTCAGAACCAACATGATCCAGCAAATTTTAAGAAAATCCACGATGAGATTGACCCCAGATGGTGCGGTGGGGGTGTGATGATTTGCCACGGAATGACCCACTTGTGTAACTTTTTCAAGGACAAATTTGCAGTTTTTAGTAAAGAAAGAGCTGATTCTTGAAGATGTATAAATATAGCTTCAAGTTAACAACAACATGATGATTTAAAACTTAACTACAAAATAAATTTCCAAAATACTGGTTCCACGATGACCGTAGTATTAATGGTGGATTGAGTCCCGCTTAATGGTTTGACCACGCGTTATTGATTGTAGTGGCTTGACCATCATCATGGCGGTAGCGATCTCAGCCTTTTATTTTAGTCAAATTAAGAATAAACCGAGTAAGTTACCTTTGGAGTGCCTGAGTTCCGGTCCCTTTTCAGATCGTTCGCCATTTTTAAATCGCGCCGTATCAACAATTTTGGAAAACGGTAAATTGAATGCGTTTAGGCTGTTATCAATCCATTATCATCCCGAGTTGTTTTCTTTTACGAAGACAGTGTGTTTGTGTACGTTTGACTTTGATGATTCACTTTATACTGTTGTGCAGTGATGAGTCCACTGGATTTTGTTCCCACACATTACACAAGCGTCTGGTGTATAGTCTCCAGTCAAGACGTCTCTAAGTCAGGCGCAAAACTATAGGGATGTCATGTCATGGATGGTGGAGCACGAAAAAAGAACTAGCTACAACTCATGATGAGACCGACCGCGCAAGCGCAACCGGTGGGGGGCCGAGCGAATTCTGAAAAGTAAAGCCGTGTCCGAATTAATGGTTTCGGTAGTGGCTACGGCCAGAACGCCAAAAAGTCATATTCTTCAACGTTGTCGTTGTAGCCAACACTACAGCCATAGCCGCAGCCGAAGTCGCTTCATTCGGACACGGCCTAATATTAAATTTATTTGCGATAGTAGTCAAAAGAGGGCGCTAGTTCATGGAATCAGAAGCCCTGGAGCCAGTTCTGTGGTGTCCAGAAAAGGGAACCTCGTTATTATAAGAAATGTTTGAATAACATTTTCAATGGGTTATAAATTCCACAGTGCTGGCGCAAACCATGGAAAAAGCAATACTTTAATTACTGTTTCATCTCGGACTAGAGGAAGGAATTATGTAAGTGTGGACATTTTCTACGTTTTTTGATGTTGTAGCTAGCAGGCTAGCTGTGGGGTGTGTGTGTGGGAAGATCATGATCATAATGTGGCAAAATCTATGCTAATTTTATCTGGTAGCTAAAAACAATTAATGTCAATTACAATAAACCGATTGCGCGACCAATGTTTACATGTCATCACGTGACCTATTGTGGGCACTACGTCATCTCGACGCAAAAAACATCTCGACGCATATTAAAGAATTAAAGATAAAGACAAGTCCGAAAAGAATAGACCAAATAGTTATTTTCAGCTCGGTACTTATTGTATTTTTTCTTCTTCTTTTTTTTTTTGGGATTTTGAAGGACGATGTGTTGTCTTCGGATACCATGACAGTCAAGTCTTGAAGATACAGTGCAATGTCCCAATTTTTTTTTATAGAAAAACAGGACTTGAAAGAAACTGCCCACGCATATATTTTTACAAATGCAAGTAACGATATACTGTAGGCCTACTTTCAACGCAATTTTTTGGATTTGAAGGTTGTAAAATGTTCTGTTTTTGACCAGTAAACTAGATTGATAAGTTACAAAAGAAATTTGAAGAGAAAATATGCCGCATAATATATAAAGTTTAATGTAGTGTCAAATTAAATTGCTTAATATTTTTTTGTGATTCTTGTCATCATTATAGGCCAATGCCTACTTGAGAATTATTAACCTCATTTTAGTATAGATTTTAATTTGAAATTAAGCCCATTCAAGTTGTCTATATTGTAAACAATATTGGGTGACTCTTCCAACCCATTGTCATGGTACCTGGGTGTGATAGACTAATCCTAGAAACGTGCCCCATCGTTAATCGTTCTACCTGTGGGTATAATCTCCTCGTCGGTAAACTCGCGTAGAGCAATTGTCTTTATTCATTCCATTTATTCAGTTCAATTCAATTCAATACCTCGGGGTAAAGAATGCAGGTATAACGTTGGACGTTTACAGGAAAGCCGATCGTCAGTTACGTTGAGGTGAAAGTAAAATTCTTTCAATATCATTTTTTTTTTCTAAAAAGTGGAACGGGATCTGGAATGACAGGCAACATTAAAGACAAAAATTTAAATGTTACAATTTTGGCAGCCATGGTCCGCGTAAATTTAACCGGTATATTTCACAAAAAATTCCTCGACATTTCGGATTTGCTCATTTGAAATAATGTTAATAACGATTACAAAATTTGTATTGAAATTTGTAACAACATCTTCATAGACGACAAATTATTTTGAACTGAAATTAACAGAGCCATCAATCATAAAGCGCGTTGGTATTGGTGATGCGTCGAGTTGGTATTGCTGATGCGTCGAGTCGGTTTTGAGTCGAGATGGATTTTAACCGACTTGACTTGAGTCGAGTCGGTTTTGCGTCGAGATGGATTTGAGTCAAGATGACTGCACACCGACCTGAGTATACATGTACTACTGCCGCGCTCATACCGTCCCTTTCGCAAATCAAACAACAGAGGGCGTTATTCTACTGACATTTTTTTTCATCAGAGGGGATTGTGGGGATTCTATTATTGTAAGGTATTGGTTTGGTTCGCGTTTGGGCAATCAAAAGTTGCGTTTGTATTTGGTTTTCTTTTTTATTTTTATTTGTACTTTACATTTAGATCCTGAAAAAATAAAAAATAATATATAAATAATACAAACAAGATAAGATCGGATTTAAAAACAATAGATCTCTCTTTTTATAACTCTCTCATTCTCTTTCAAAAACGGAAACTCATGTTATAATAATTCAAAACAAATCGCCAATCATACACAAAGACGTGCAGAATGCTCTCTGGGGAAAGACGGTGGAGATGCGAAAAAATATTAGCCCTTTCATTTTACTTTTTGAAATCTCAGTGTCCTCCCATGCTTACAGATTCCCGGGTGTTACTGAGGTAAGGAAAATTAAGGGTATTGTAAAAAAGGACAGTTAACATGGTTAAAAAAAAGTAGGAGGGGGACATTTGCCAAATGATGACGAAACTTGGATGGAGATATGATGCTATTGTTTGGCTGATAATGACACCAAACGAGTCGAACTACAGGCATAGTTTTCACACTACGAAAAATATCCGTGTTCAACATGGGGTTGGGTCCGAGCCGTGTAAGTTTGACTGACCTTTTCACACTACAACACGCCCCCCCGGGGGGGGGGGGGGTCCGGCTTTGACCCGTGAAGGGAGCGCCTGGTCTGTGTTGAAACCAACCCTGGTCAGGAGGTGGGTTGAGAGCTTTCGATCCGTGTCGAAAATCCAACACGTGTCGAAAGCCTCAGTGTGAACACACCCAGGTTGTTTTTTAACCCGTATTGAGTGCATGTCCGCAATAATGCAGTATGTGAGTTTTGCGCTCGTGGATCCGCGTAGGACGCTGGGCATGGCCGTGTGAAACGATCGCATAATACACGGGTCGAAAGTTACACGTGTAACCCACAAGCTGATTTAGAGCAGATTTGAACCGAGTTTTGAAATTTGTACCGAGGCAACACGAAGTTGGCCCATGTAGATTTCGACAAGGATCGGACGTTCATAGTGTGAAAAGGCCTTTAGGAAATACCGTCGATGATCACCGGTATGATACGGGAGCGTATTGCCGCCACGTGAATAAAAATATCTCACTCTTATCGTGTACAGTACGTAACACGATAAGTCCAAACTTATCGTGTACGTACTTGATAAGTCAAAACGTATCGTGTACGTACACGATAAGAGTGAAAAATGTTTTATTCACGTGGAGGCAATTACGCTTCTGTAGCATTACAATATTTTGATGTCTGTGTAGAAGTACGGCCGAAGAAATTTAGAGAATACCATGAAATTTGTTAAGCATCGTTTATAAGTTTGTTTGCCTTTTTGAACCACTGAGAAAACTTAATGATGCTCAGTGATATGTGTGTTAAGGAGGATAAACTGAGCAGAGAATAGTTGCATCATCCGCAAAAGTGGAAGTTAGAAAGAGAGAGGACTAGTAGAAGTCTAGAAGAAAAAGAGAAGTGATGGGCCAATAATGGAACCCTGTATATGGATGGGGGCACACCACATGCTCTAACGAAATTGGAAATTTGTCAAAGGCTATAGAAAGGTCTTTCAATTACGATCCATTCCGTAAGCTTCCCAACCCATCAAAGTGTTTTATGACAGATCACACACGGACAGCCCGGTCTTTGGTAGACCATAAAACCGTACGCAAACACCGGCCACGGGCTACGCTACCGTTATGCAAGAAATTCTGAGGGTGCCAACGTGACTCATATAATCATATCGATAGAAAGGTCACAGTCCACAGTTTCGCCCATCTTTATGGTCGAAGACGAAGGAGAGCACCCTTTTTTTTTGCGGTCCTACTAATTGCCGACCCCTGCCGTCCCCTACCGACAACTCGAAAAAACCTACCGACAACTCATTCCGTATGCACTCTTAGAAACTGGTTTAAGCTTTATATAATAGATAAAGTTACTAAGAATCCTAAAAGCCTTATTGTTACTTCTTTGATATTGGATAAATAAGTATTTTCAATCAAGGAATGTGATTTTCAGCGAAGCAGTAGTACTGTCCGCCATGATGCTCGATTATGCGTAGTGGACTAAACCATTTATCAATGGGTATAGCAAAAAAAATATGACAACAGAGGGCGCCCTTCTATGTGGAGTTTTACAGATTGGGGAGCTATAATGTCTCTTAAATAACATTTAAATATGAACATTTTCGTTTCATTAAGAAAAAAATTCAACACGTTTGAATTATTTCCCGATCTTGTTTAGAAGGGCGCCCTCTGTTGTCATACAAAATTCTTACTATACCCATCGATAAATGGTTTAGTCCGTTACGTGTAATCGAGCATCATGGCGGACGGTACTACTGCTTCGCGGAAAATCACATTCCGTGATTGAAAATACTTATTTCTCCGATACCAAAGAAGTAAAAATAAGGATTTTAGGATTCATAATAACTTTATCTACTATATAAAGCTTTAACCAGTGACTAAAAGTGCATGTGGAATGAGTTGTCGGTAGTTTTTTTTCCAGTTGTCGGTAGGGGTCGGCAGGGGTCGGCAATTAATAGGACCCTGTGTAAAGTAAAAAACAAAACTGTATTAAACAGTTGTTTGTCTGTATAAAAGTTTTTTTAGCCAGGAACTACCGGCGTCAGACGATTATTATGTAGCCACCCGTGTGTTATTTTGTTTGTAATGTTGGCCTAAATCACTGTAAAAAAGGGTAAAGAACGTTGGAAAAGTGAGCATTAATACCTGGCCCTGCAGAATTTCAAATAGGCAAAGGAATCACAGTTTTGGAAAGCAATTTCTTTGGAGGATTTTAGCTTCAAAACGTTGAAATTTTTGTGTTGAAAAGTGTGTGGTGATCGCGGTCGTCTGGCCTAACGTTCTGTCGCGCGCTGTACACATCGTGCACGTTTACACGGTACTTTTAAAATTTTCAAGACTTGCTGGAACTGTCCTTACCGGCTTTATTCAGCCACTTGAATGACTTCGGTACAAACTCTGGAATATTTTTCACAGATTTCGAACAAGAAAAGCCTCGATCGAATAAACTAAATGCATTAATCATCGTGTACCGTACCACCCTTTCCTATGGAGGATTATGTGTGTGTTTTTTATACCCAACAGGGGTCACGTGACGTAGGTCGCGCAATCGGTCTATTTGCACTCAACCATCGAGTTGTCCCAACCGTCAGGTTGTCTCAACCTTCGATTTGTCACGAGTCCACTCGGTCAACCGTCGAGATGTCCAACCAGTCTATTCGTTTAAAGATATAACCTTTGTGTATATTGTTGTGTTTGGTTTTTGTTTGTTTGTTTGTTCTTGTTTTGTTTATTGATTTATATTTTGTACATGTAAGTGTGTGCATAATATAACTGGCCTTGGCTTTGGATGTTGTGGCATTGGCCTTAGCCACGGCCTCAAAAACTGCGAGTCGGTCTTGGCCTTGGCCTCGGAGACCCATGACTCGGACTCCCCCTTGGCCTTGGAGGTCGTGGACTCGACTGCAACACAATTTACATTACATTTGAGCACAGTACCCACACGCCCAACCTCAACAGAACACGGGAACTTCCACCTACATGAATGTAGCATATAACGTTGCGTATAATTCATACAAAACCTTATCGTATAAGTTTAGACCTTTGTATGAACAAAGTCCATCTTAAAAAGAACAATCATATTACCATGCAGAATAATCATCAGTGATGTAACTTATATCCCGACAAAAAATTATGCAAAACCCGCCCATTCAATAATCATCACTGCTGATTGCATGGAAGAAAGCGCCATGCTAGACAGCCATTCATCACGTTGCCCAAATTACCGTTAAAATAACCCGCAAAAGTTTTAATTGAAAACGTTTAATTTTTTGGAAAAGTTGTGTTTACATTTCTGCAGGCTAGGCTATTGACCATGTTGGGCGTACGATGGCACGGAACAGTAAACATATCCAAACTTACCCGACGCGTCGACGACATCATCACAATAATCTTGGTCGCGCCATTTTGGGAGTGATGTCGTGTTACATGTTACGGGTAGTGCGGAGTGTAGGTCACGCCGCGGGCTTTTCTGCCTACTATAATTTTGTACATTGTGCAATTTGACTCTAAATAGACCGATTGCGCGACCCGCGTTGTGTGACCCCTTCTGGGTATATAAAGTAAAGTAAACACATTACGACGTCTTCCATAGGCAGATTGTTGCATTTAGTTTATTTGATCGAGGCTTTTCTTGCTTGAAATCTGTGACATATATTCCTGAGTTTGTACCAGAGACCTTCGAGTGGCTGAATAAAGCCAGTAAGGACAGTTCCAGCAAGTCTTGAAAATTGTACAAGTACCGTATATTAATGTGCACGATGTGTACTAGTGAACGACGGAACGTTAGGCCAGACGACCGCGATCACCACACACTTTTCAACACAAAAATTTCAACGTTTTTGCTTTCCAAATCTGTGTGATTCCTTTGCCTATTTGAAATTTTGCAAGGCTAGGTATAAATGCTCACTTTTCCAACGTTCTTCATCCTTTTTTACAGTGATTTAGGCCTACATTACAAACAACAGGCGGGTTGCTACATAATAGTCGTCCGACAATGGTGGTGCACGGCTAAAAAACTCTTTTTAGTAGAATCCTGTCAAATTAATGCCACGTGACCGCATGTCAACATTGGTTGCGCAATCGGTCTATTGGGACTGCAGACAGCCGTGTGTGATGTTGATGTTGGTGTTAGGGCTTAAGGCGGATGAGGTTCAAGGGCACCGTCAAAACAAAACAAAAACGCGTGAGGCACTCAATAGACCGTCCTAGATCTGCAACTCGCCACCAACCCCCATACAGGGAGTAGCCTTGACCGGCCTATAAATAATCTTGTTCTCAATATCTCTATAAACAAGGGACAGCAAAAATATTTATGAGAGGGTATCATAAAAAGTATCACCAGTCTAACACGTCATTATTCAGTGGTCGTAACAAAACCTTTGCTATTGACATGAACATTGTATTGGGATAAAATAATTTACAAAATAATCGTACATGTAAATGCTCGTTTCCCCCCCCCCTTCATTTTGTAAACGTCATCACTGAATGTGATGATTTTTCCGCAGATTGATTTAAATGTGTGTGTGTGTTTTTTGTTTTTTTTATAATTAGAGGATAGGAACTGATCTGCTCTTGCAAAAACGAATTATATTAAATTTCTCTCAAACTTCCACGCTCCGTTTTCTTGCCAACGCCACTACTGTACGTTAACAAAGACCCGGCAGACCATGCCACCAAAAGAACTCATAAAATGCGTTTATGTCGTGGCCGAGCAGACTCGTCTACCATGGCCGATCTAGCGCAGCGAATACAAATTCTGGTAGCTGAGAGCAGAGAGCGAAAGCCCTCACAAGTTAAATGTATTGTGGTGAAGAATCTCGATCCCGGCATTTGTGTCTTTGAGCAAGACACTACTGTAAAATAATATTGATACTAGGCGTTTACATCCTGCCATGTGGAATAAGAAGAATCAACGTAAACCTGCGACCTGGCTGAGTGTCTAATTCTACCTCCATGGTATAACCATGGACATTTTCCTTCCTCCATGGAAGGTATAACCATAGAGCTCTATGGTATAACCATCGAGGAACATAAACACATACCTCCCCCAATTGCTCTATGCATAGAGCAAGGACATTGCTCTATCTATGCTCGTGTTTCCTCCTCTCTCGAGATTACAAAGGCATACAAAATGTGATTCTTCTGATACTCACCGGCACTGACCCATTATCATTCGGCAAAGTACTCAAACTAGTTTCTTGATTGTGTCCTTCCAAAACTTCGCTCATCTTGGTTTTCATAAAATAAGGACGAGTAGCACAACTTGGACACACATTCCACACGAATATAATTATTTGTACGAATATATTTGCCAGATGCGCAGCGAGTATCTAGCATTTTATATTACACCGTTCAAACAATTAAAGTTACGTAACCTTTGTAAGCTATTCCATACTAACGCCGCCGCCCGGCCGCGATTTTTTCCCCGTACCACACGCTGAATAGGGAGCCACAGCGAGGCGTCCCGATTGGTCGGTTGCTAATGTATTATGCATGTTAGGTCACAAGAGTTCGTTTTATGTGCTACGACGCGTACATAAGCCCAGCATAAGTGTTGTACATGTACATGTACGTGCCATGTTTATAACTAATAAAGATCGAACAGGGTCAAGAGGCAAGGAAATATGCATGAAGTGGGTCAGTGACTCGCGATTGTAGGTTTCTTTAACAGTAAAAAAAAAAAAAAAAAAAACATGAAACACTCTATTGATCAAAAGTGACCGAAAGCAAAGAAAGTCAATGAAACACAGCTTAAAAGAAAATAAATAAAACACAAACAAATCACAGTAAAAGCTAACCCAATACCAAAACAAAGTACCCAAGAAAGTTGCAGATTGAGATCAAAATAGCTTTAAAGACCGAGTCCATAGCAGTAATAACTCGTTCAAACCAGGCAATTAAACTACCAAAATAATGGGAGAGCACAACCAAAAGCTGATGATGCCCCTTGCAGTGCTATAGGCTGCTGTTTGAAGCCAATTATTACTACAAGGGGTGATTAACAACACACTCAAAGATTACACAAGAGGCTAAATTAACCAAGTGTGTGAACAGTTTTAGGAGAAACATAAACAGTGGAAAGGTAATCCACTCTAACGTTTATACAAGCTTTGTTCTACACCCGTGAAGTACCGAAAAACAAGTGGCCCATAATACCCTGTCATTTAAGGCTCTCCACAATCCCATTTCTTAGTACACACACATTCTTAGGCTACCACATCAAAGTCCCCACATTACTGACCAGAAATTCCCCTGTTGGCCACTATAGTGCACATCAACAGGTAACTTAAAATACCGTAGAAAAAGGACCTCACATACACTTAACACGTATCTCGGATAGAAGTGACCTTGGTTATTCTTGGGGCGTCTGGAACACAAACACCATGCTGGACTTGCTGCTGAGTATTCCCTAATAGTACTGTACATTACAGAGCACGAGGAGGGTCTATACTTTACGCCGATCACACACAACTTTCGTGTGAAACAGCCTGCGACCTAAACATGCATAATGCATTTTGTAACTGACCAATCGGGACGCTTCGCTGTAGCTCCTTATTGAGCGTGTGGTACGGAAAAAAAATCGCCGCCCGGCCGGGGTTGTTCCTCGCCCTGAAGACCTCAAGGTCTGATGTCATGAGTGTGTTCCGTCCCAACTTGACAATCGCCCCAACTATAGTTGGGACAAGTCCCAACTTGAGTGTTACAAGTGGGGCGCCCCAACTATAGTTGGGATCGACCGTGCAGCTCTACTACTACACGAAAGCGAAGCGGAGCCGGAGCCAAAGCCGAGGTTTGGAAAAGGCCCTTTGGTTGATCGGTCTTCTGGGCCGCTAACTCGTCATAATTCATTATGAACAAAACATGTGGGTTACAAGTGTCTTTTTTAGAGGGTTCTGACGGCGGACACATATGACAGGTGACATTTTCAGTCTCGGAAACCAAAATTCTAATTCATCTCAAATGTTATCAAGTACTAGAATAAATTAAGTGGTCTTAACAACTTCTTACTATTATTATTTTATTTTTTTATTCTTGTTCATTTCGTTAAAGTAATTGAGGAAATGAACATCGCCATTAATACTTTTTCAGTATTGTGTTGCCGTTTGTGCGGACATATCACATTCTGGGGGGGTCGCTAATTTTGCCTCCATATAACTTAAGATAATTATTGTACTGCTCCGATTGTACTCTGTATTTACTGCAATCCCAACTATAGTTGGGGCACCCCAACTGCAACACTCAAGTTGGGACCAGTCCCAACCATAGTTGGGGCGATTGTCAAGTTGGGACGGAACAAGTCCCTCATCTAGGTCAAAACGGCCGTATGTTTACTTTAGGAAAACGACTGTGCACATATCCTGCATCGAGGAGCCTTTAGCGCTACGCAAATAGATTAATGTTATACATTTTGTTTGCTTATTAAGCAAGATGAGGCAATCGTGAAAACGGGCCTAAATCGGTCTAAATGGTGACTTTTTCATTGACAAAATTTGGAATCGATCCTAGTCCTTGCTCTATGCTGTAATCATCCCTGAAAAGTACACAATGTACGTCGTGAATGGACCATGACTGAAAAATAATGTGACGGGGAGGAGGGGGGGGGGGGGGCTATAGCATGAATGGTGATGGAGGTTGAACACCATAGAGCAAGGCATTATCAGTGTCAATTTCAAATTTCCCCCAAAAATTACTGGAGGATTTGATCGATTTCTTATAACTCTTCGCAATAGTTGATAAACTTGCAACAGTACATTTTTTAATTATACGATCTATCCAAATTAACCGACGGTACGATCTTTTCACGGGGGAAGGAAATTCCATGGTTTTCCTGACAAATTATTTTCGATTTACATCGTACATTGGGCCTTCGTAACATTAGTGTTATGTAGATGAATGGTATACATATAACATTTACATGAACCATGGAGGTAGAAATTAAAAGGAGTCAGAACGACCAGAGATCACAGGTTCAATGTCTAGTGCCGCGGTCGTAAAAACAGCAGGAGTAAACATCGGCCACTAATCCCACTAATCCAATTAACACCTTATCGGAGTCCAAGACAGATACCCAAGTGCATGCTGGGAGTTACTGCGCGTGCGCATTACCACCGCGTCCTTAACAAACATGGCGGCGTACAGTAAAGATGATTTTTATTACGGCTCCGATTTCAGTGAATTTTCTGACAACGATGCAGACCAAGAACCGATTTCTGATGGAGAAATTAGTTCTGATAACGAAGATGACATTTCACGGTATTGTTTATGCGGTTTACCGGCAACAACCGATATGATTGCGTGTGACGAAAGTGATTGCAAAATCGAGTGGTTTCATTATACGAGTGCGTAGGCTTGACGGCACAAACGGTACCCGAGGATTCGTGGATGTGTGATCTTTGTCAGGCACCAAACGGTAAGACATTTTCCAATAATTTCTTCGGTGTATTATTTGACAAATAATATAATTTCTCACTTGAAGAATAGCAATGTCTGCTGCATATAATATATTTATATAACTTTATTTTCGAGTCCCCCGTATTTTAAACTTTAGTCGGGAACCGCATGCATCAATCGTTTCGTAGCACTTAACCATCCCATGGAAATACAGTATTTTGTTTTTGACTGATGACAAATACCTGCTTAGTGCTGACATGATGAAAATTACGGGGCCTTCTCTCTTTTAAATTTATAAAGCCCCGTTTTTTATCATGGGGAAACCTTGCTGTGAGTGATTGAAACACTCTTCTTTTTCTTGCTTTATGAATAATTTCTTTAAAAAAAAACTATTTAAAGTAATATTAATAAAATATTGGAGTTACTCTTGGTTTCCAATCCTTCTATCAAAACAAATTTACTGTTAGTGTTAGCATAGAGGTAGTGTTAGTGTTTTTCAAAAGAAATTCTTAACTGGAATAATTTTTTTATGTTTGTATTTACTGTTTTCATCACAGACTTGATGCCTGTTCCTAGTAATCCTACTACAAGTACAGAGCACGAGGAGGGTCTGTACTTTACGCCGATCACACACAACTTTCGCGTGAAACAGCCTGCGACCTAACATGCATAATGCATTTTGTAACTGACCAATCGGGACGCTTTGCTGTAGCTCCATATTGAGCGTGTGGTACGGGAAAAAAATCGCCACCCGGAGTCCGCTATCCTGTGGGTGCGCGATGACGTTTTGGAGACAGTTAACAATGTTCATGCATGGAGGGTTTATCACACCGACGGACGTCTTAAAGCACTCGGTATTGTTCCTGCAAGGTATGCGGAGTCACACTTTTTTTATGTATGAGACCTGTTCCTGATATAGCACCATGTGACGGTTTACAAGGTGTTGTGGCGCCATTTGCAGCCGATCAAACCAGGAACACCATGGCGAACCCCTTCTCTTTGCAATAAGTACACTGGGTTATTTTACGTGCATTGCACAACACACGGGACCTACGGCTTAACGTCCCGTCCAAAGGACGGAACAATAACGGTTAAGTGTCTTGCTTGATAAGGACAAGTAACGACCGGGACTCGAACCGGCACTCTGCTGATCAGAAACACAAGAGCTTTTAGTCCGGTGTTCTTATCTGCTCAGCCAAGACACGCCACATAATTAGTCTTATGGTTCACGAAAAGCACGGTGTTCTTAGTTTTATTATTATTATTTTATTATTTTATTTATTCTTCATACGTGGCACCCCTGTCGAAGCACCAGATTCGGTTTTGGCTCTGGCTTGCGCTGCCAGTTGACTCGGGCGCTTTTCTTATGCAAACAGGCGCGGCGGGCAGTGCCTGCAGCTGAAGCAAAGCTGAATGAAGCTGCAGGTTTCGAAAAGGGCCGACTGCTGGGTCACCTGAAATCCACTCCGAATCTCGGTCAAAATAAACTAACCGGAGTCTCGGTATAAGTTCCGTTTCGCATTACAGGTCAGTTGTTTTTTTTAGTAAAAACCATTACATGGTAAAAGTCTAAAGGTAAATGTTAGCTGAGTCGTCCTCCCTCCCATTATGTCTGGTTAGCTCTGGGAATCCGGATCCATGGGTGGGGGAAGGAGAGCAAAGAGGGGTGGCGGGACCGGGAGCCACCCTAATTTCCCCCCGTTCCCCCAAAATGAAACCGAAAACATGCACAAACAAATACGCAATTGGTTATGAGGGCCGGCGAGAGTCTAACTTCAGTAAGACGTTGTCCTTACGATAACTTCTTTGAGCAATTGAGGACCAAGTTAAATGCATACGTTTCTATACTCACTGGTAACGTCATAACAGCAATGGCACAAGCACTTCCAATATCTTCTTGTTGGACGTGTCCACCATCCAAAGTTGTGCTCATCTTGGTTTCTTATGGTCATTAACAAAACGCCACAAACAACCTCACAGAACAGAGGTATTGCAATCCTCGTAATATAATAGCCTATAGCCTTGTCCGAAGGTGGACAGTGAGATAATATTGTGAGGTCGTTGATGACGCAATTCCCTATATGCCACGGCCATTTTACACATACAGATTGGTTCCATGATTATCAAGCCCATTGGAACTGCATTGAGCTAGCTTTTCTCGGAGGATTTGGGGCCCATGCAAGAAATTTTTATATTGGACTTGGCTTTTACTCACGTTATTCAAAGACTACAGTCTTCATTACAAGTTTCTGTCAGAAAAACAATTCTTTTGAACGATGACATGGGTGATTTTTGGTAAAATTATATACAAACGTGTTTTGAAGCCAAAAGTATAGCGAAAACTTTGGGCGTGCATACATCATAATTATGCGCACGCGTGTCACGTAATGGCTTACCAACATGGCCCAACTAAAGACGCTTTAATATGCAGTAAGCACAATACAATTATGCATATCAGAATAAGGTTACCAACCCAAATATCATGCCACATGTATCATCTGTAACTGGTACCCTGCTAATTTTTTTCTTAGCAAAACAGTATACTAAGCAATATTTTCTGCTCCAGCAGCTCTATGAATTGGTCCCAGGATGTAGAGCCTTCCTTCTAACTGACGTCACTTTTCTATAGCAACACAAGTTGGACCATAGAGCAAGGACCAGATATTCAGTATCGTGTTCTATTTTGCTTGTTTCTGCCATAGATGTTTCTGCTAACCTCCCATGCTTAAACAATGGAGATAGCCTCCACGCCTGTACCATATAAAGCAACATGCAAAATAAAACCAAGTTCAAAATAAAACAGCATGCTTTCCGGGCTTTCCTTTTGCTAGTGTCACCACCCCTACGAAGCCTTAAACCTTTTTTCTTTTGTAAAATTAACAATAATAATAATAAAAAACATAAATATAATCGGCAGGCCTATCGTCGGGGTGCGAACCCCTTCCCCACCCCACCCCTTGGGTGCTTAAAACTTTCCCAATTTTTTACTCAACTGCTAGCCGATTGTTAAAAAGAAAGAAGAAAAAGAGGTGTTATCTACCGGCTGGCAATTGTATCGATGTATTGTGTCTGAAGGCTCGGATTGGACTTTGAAAACTTGAACATTTTTAATCACAACAATTATCTGGCTGCAAACAAAGTTTCTAATCGATACTTATCACTTAGTAACTGGTTTATTTATTTGTTTAGGCTCAATACAAATTATAAAAATAAATCCCAGCAGAACTTCCTGTGGAAACAGTGTAAGAACGAGAACCTGAAAGACTTAAATTCACATCTTAAAAATAAAGCCACTGATGGCCAGGTCCCAATTTAAAAGAGCCGCTTCAACACAAAAAGTATAGCTGAGCTAAACAACTTAATAAATAATGCTTAATGCATAAAGTTACCAGCCAAAATACCGTGTCACATGTACCACTGACTGGTATCTTGTTTATTTTTGCTAAGCGGAAAAATTTGTAAAACTATTGTCTGCAGCTCTAGGAAATAGGATTCTGGATTTACATGGCGCTATTTCAGACCTGCATGGCTGTGGGTCAGTCTGTCCCGGATCACAGTAAAAAATGACCCAGAATTTTGATAGTGCTGAATCGGATTTGAGGCCAATTTGATGCGTCGTTTAAATTAAAACCATGTGTCTGGTCGGCTCCGAGGAACCGGATCAATGTTCAATGTTCACCCTGACAGGGAATTTGTTTGGTCACAACATATTATATTGCACTTGATCATCAGTCCAAGCAGGTATCTCTTCCTTGATGAAAAAGACATCTTGTTTTTTGTCTTCCTCTTCTTTTCCGATCTCAATACATGTAACTTCCTTGATTTCTTCATCTGATAAATCATCGGGATCAAACGCAACAGCACTCCCGGACACGAGGTCGTCTCCACATTTGTAAAGTGACTGGAATCCTCCGTTGACTTTCTTCAACCGACGGCGGAGGTTTCGGATGCACTGACTCAGACTTTTGTTGAAAAGTGCCTGGTTTAATTTAAAGGAGAGAAAATGTTATTTAAACCGCACCCGGAAGATCAGCTTTGACTATCACGGCCCTGGCTGGATAACTGCATTGGTTCGGCAGTGTATTCTGAAACCATTTGCATAAGTCGATACCAAGGACCCTTCATTCATATAGAAAACAAAGTTAAGGGCATAATTTTACGGAGATTACGTTGGAGCGTAACTGCCAAATAAATGTTTCAAACTTCTACACTATAAACGGTTTTCAAAGTGCAATATTTCCCATTAAAAATCGGTCAATGTATAGGCCCTACATGTAATTATTATTTACGTTTGATTCCCGTTTACAGCACTTTTTTCGACAACTGATTGTTTTTTACATTTGACACTATAAAGGAGTTGCCAGGTAAATTAAAATTGAACGAAAAGGACCTTTATTTCTGTTTGTGTTAATAACATCTGTATCAAGTTATCTTGAAGAACCCATTGTCATATAAGCCAATGGTCGCATGTCATTAATTCAATCATCACAAAGACAATAGACATATCTTCTCAACCGCTAGATGGCAGCAGACTTACCAGGTGTATAGAGCACAAGAACACCCACATATTTACTGGCACCAATTCTGAGCGTCAGACTGACAGGGATTTTGTTTATCCTTACGAATAATTTGCCTTTATTGGTCATCACAACTGCACTGTTGTACATTGTTATTCGCTAGTCCATGGTGTGGGGCCGAGCGAATTATAGCCCGGACATCTGACGTCACAGTTCGAGGCTCGCGAATGAACCTTTTGCATTGACGTCACCACGCCGCCATCATAGGTAAGACATAGTCTGGTTCCCTGACCAAAGATTCCCTGACGGCTGTTAAAAATCTTAGGTAAGGCATCATCCACGGCTAAAATAGATCATGACGCAACATATCTAAATGATCACTACTTGTCACCAACAGTGGACGATGTCTTACGCGATTTCTTTACTTTCAAAAAGCCTGGGATAATCACAGTTTGTAAAACAAGTCTTCAAAAATAGCGTTGAATTTGTCGGGAAAAAAATAATGGAATGTGTTTTCCTTAACTAGTTTGTAAAATTTTTGAATTTGGTCACAGCGTCTGTCAACAAAGTAGAATGTTTTTGCTAACATTTGGCTGTCCAACCAGGGTTGTTTGTTTATCAACAAAACAAGTCTACACACGCCCGGAAATGTCCGACACTGCCCGAATGTTGAGGACAACGAGTTGGGAACATTTCGGATATTTCGGAAAAGGAGGAATTCCTCCTTTATTGTCACGTGACCCTCGGGTGATATCGGACCCTAAAATCGACAGAGAATAGTCGGAGATTTTTTGGTGTGGGAACCAGACTAGCTCAATATTCGTCTGGTTTCTTGACCAAAGATTTCCTGATGCCCTTGATAATAATTTTAGGTGAGGCATCATCCAAAGATAAACATAGATTATCACGCAACATATAAATATTCAATACTTGTCACCAACGGTGGACGATGTCATTGGATAAAAAACAGAGCGCTGATGACGGGTTTTGTTTACTTTCAAAATATAATCAGTTTGTAAAAATGTTACAAATATATTCAAATATTGTGTTGAATTTGTTGGGGGAAAAAAGAAAAGAAAAATGTTTGAATTTTCATCAACAAAAGAAATGTCCGACCATCAACGACACTGTCCGAATGTTGACGACGAGTTCAGAGCATTTCGGATATTTTTAGGAAAGGAGGAATTCCTCCTTTTTTTGTCAAGTGACATGTGGGTGATACCGGACTTTAAGATCGACAGAGAATAGTCGGAGATCTTTGGGTCTGGGAACCGGACTACATGAAACAGTGGAAACGCACATCTATGTACGCGCGGCGCACAGGGTGGGCCAATGAGCAACCTTCTAGTGACCTCTAGCCGAGGGCACCCTATTCAAATGACGTCATGCGCACAGGGTCTATTATGATAATGTCCATAGAAAAATAAAATTTCTATGATATAACACCAGATACCGGCCTTTAGAACCAACTGGTTCCTGCCAGATGTACCTTTGACCTTATGCCATAATACGCACACACTTTAGTGTGTGTAGCATCAGTCTCCCTGGTAGTTATGCGACATTGCCTGTCTATGTCTTTCCCATGAATCAAGTGGGTTTGTAAAGACCTGTCTTTATCCTCTGGATTACGACATGGGACCAGTCTAAGCGAATTATTACTACTTATGTAGTACTAGTCTCATTTCAAAACTTGTTTGATGGCCGGTTTTTTAAAATGAGCCCTCAACCGGCAGCTCATTAACAAAAGGTCGAGCCCCCACACCCCAAGGCGTTAGTTGTGTTAACCACATAAAAAAACGACGCGTCCCTGGCCCAAAATATGGGGGTAAACCCTGGCTCCAAAAAGTTTTGTTAAAAACCTAGTACCTACCCAAGGAATCGGACCGCCACATGACAATGCCGGGAACTTTTCAATCAACGTGCGTCCAATGTTGGCGTAATCATTTGAGTTCAGTCTCTGCCCCATGCTTATGTTGATGTAGAACTGGGCACTATCTCGCATTATCCTCTTTCTCACTGAAGGACGAACTCCCTCCATCTTGTTCATGTACTCGAGCACATCGTCCGAAAAATCCGGGATGGGAGCCGGATAGTTAATGAATCGATAGAATCCGGCGGATGATGAGTTCGGTTTGCGGTACGGTTTTGGCGGCGAGTTGCTGCTACCGGTAACTGACCAAGAGTTGGATGCAACAAACGTTTCACTGGGAACACCAAAGCCGTACGAGGTGACGGACGAAATTTCCAGAGGAGGAGTGGTAGGGCGTTGGATTGAGGTAATAGTTTGAGTGACACTTGGGGCAGTGTAGGAGGAGGAGGCAACACTTCGAGAGACAGGTGACGATGAGGTGTCGCTGTGATGGATTGCTTGTCTCTTTGCTGGAGGAGACGTCTGTAGCGGGCGTTCGAGAGGAGCGGTAGGGAGTTGGATTGCGGTGATAGTTTGAGTGACACTTGGGGCAGTGCAGGAGGAGGCAACACTTCGAGAGACAGGTGATGATGATGAGTCGCTGTGATGGAGTGCTTGCCTCTTTGATGGAGGAGACGTCTGTGGCGGGCGTTCGAGAGCAGCGGTAGGGAGTTGGATTGAGGTGAAAGTTTGAGTGACACTTGGGGCAGTGCAGGAGGAGGCGACACTTCGACAGACAGGTGATGATGATGTGTCGCTTTGATGGTAAGCTTGCCTCTTTGCTGGAGGAGACAAAATTGCTTGACTATTAAAGTACAATGGCTGAGTGCTACTGTTCACGGGTGACGAAGAATTCATGGAGAAATGAACCGAGGAGACCGGGAAAGTGAAGCTTTTGTCTACGTTTATCAAGTCCCTTATTTTCTTTGGCAAAACTGAGCTCGTTCCCATTGGCTGCCTTTCGACGACTGTTCTTTTTTGCGTCACTTGGTGCATGTCAACTGCACAATGAAGTTCCCTGGGGCGGGCGGGAAGCGTTGGTCCTTCTCTTGGGAGATATGTTCTTGTTGATGTGGTGATGGGAAACCGAAGATTGCTCTGGGGAGCAGGGAACGAGGTTGCAGCCTGTAGTTTATGAGGGAAGGATGCGACGGGAACAGGCGGTGAATGCTTGGGCGTGATGTTGCTGGGCGGGTCAGTTGGTAACAGTTTAACCTCCTCCTGTTGACATTGAAATAAAAATCTCGATTAATCATAAAACGTTGGTGTAAAAATCTACTTTCATATTAACTAAATATCTTAATTCGTTTTTTATTATTAAAAATCATTGTTAAATTATTGAAATAAAATGGAAATAATGAAAAGGCTTAATTAAGGCAAAACAGAGTTCGTCTTGCTCCTGAAGACAACCAGATAAAATGAGAGCATACTGGTCGAAACGTCGAGTTACTTAATTTATTTTTGCCCTCTTAATCTTATCTTGAAAAAAAAAATATTCTCCGTTTTTTTTCCCTTGTTGTTTTGCATTGCAAAAACAGGGCAGTAAATTGTCCTGTCAGGAATTTCTTTATATGAACAAGATTGCTGTTTTGTATATTATTTTACTTCCCCGTAAACCAGATATTAAACCATGGAGGGAAGAAACACAGTAGGCCTATGGGGCTAGATAAAAGCTGAACATTATTTGGAGACTCAATAGATGATAGGCTTACTAAATATAGTTTTATCGATGAAGTTCACACAGGGCCCAATTTCATAAGGCTGTTTACCGATTACCATTTTTTGTGGTTACTCTAGCAGAAAAAAAAACATGCGTAACCAAAAGTGTATTTCATAAACGACCCACAAGATTTGACGGAGATTTGACAGCTGGTGTGTGCGTCAACAATGGATTTGCATTGTTGCGTGACTTATCTGGCCACAGAAACCCCTGGCAAGTTAGGGTGCCTTTTGCTTTGCTTACGACTATAGCAATGTCTTTGAAGTAGAAATTCTGCTGACGGCTGCTCCGTAAGCAAAAAACGTCTGAGTACAGGCTTTATGAAATCGGGCAAAGATCGCATGTTTCTTCGCCATGTACATAAATGAGAATATCATAGAGAAGCAAAACTCTCAGTTACTTATTTCGAAGAAACGCTTTTGCGCAACGGAAGTGTTTGACCGTGAATATGAAGCTAATTATTCTGCATACAAATACATATCAGGCCGCAATGTATTAAGTAGAAATATTTATGTTCACATGGTTAGAAGACTTCCGCTGCACTCGAGCTTCTGCCACTGTAACCGCAGTAAATATGCATTAGTGTTGGAAGGAATTCCGTTATAGTGTTCCATGTGTGTCATTCTTTTCTTTTAATTTTTCTTTCCGTTGCATCTACCCCCCCCGTCGCATTTGTTTTCATTGTTGCATTTTTTTTGTCCGTCACATTTTAAATGTTTCTATTTTTATTTATGTTATTATTTTTTTGTTTAACCCTAACGCCGAAGGACTGTTTTTTTCCCCTTACAGTTTTTGTTTTCAGCCCGTTTATAGCCATAGGTTTTTTATCAATGGAATATTCTTAACATGTTTTCAACTTTTCACATGTTTCATCCAGGCCAAGAAATACTACACGATCGTCAACCAACAGGCCTCATTGTTGCACCTTGGGCCCCAAAAGCTGGCGGCAATATCCATTTTTAAGAAGACAAAAAATAATAATAATTTTTCCACAAAATCAGGGAAAAACCAAGGATTATAACACCACCAACGGTGACCTGAGCAGGAAAATATAATGTCATGTTATTGATTATGTCAAAATGAACAAGCTTGGAAAGCCTGTTTTATAACATTGAAGAAAAAAAACTACAAAAGTTATGGGAAAATACCCCTTTTAACAAAAATGCAAAAACTACCTGCCAAAACTGCCCTCTTAGTAATTTTACGTCCATGAACATTTGTGGCAGGTTTCATACAAATCGGTTGAGTAGTTTTGAAAACAGGGGGGACACCATGTACCGCTCTCCGGTCCCCGTAAATAAAAAATAAAAAAAAAACAGCCCTGGGCGCTGGTGTCAACAAAATATAAAGTATGTACAAAAAATAAAATGTAGCGGGGGAAAATACGGAACACCTAACATTTCGGAGAATACACATCATATAGTTTCACACATCCAGCAGACGGCATGTGGGTCAAAAATTCAAGTTATCGATCAAAAACGATATTTTACCTTGAAAATATTCCGAAGCATAGACTTGAATGCCAGTCTGTCTTTGAGTGCTGGGAAAAGGCTTTGGATCTCATCTTTTTCGGCCGCCAGTTGCTTCAAAGTGTGGCCGTCCAAGTCGTTGGCTTGCACAACCCCCAGTACACGACTTTTAATATCACCCTTTGAGTCATCGTTGTCTTGAATCCATTTGAGCACCTCGTCTGTTTGCCAGTTGTCCGGACACAAACCTCCACTTTCTCTATACATTGCAACAAAACTAGCGAGTTTTTTCAACTAAAATTTCGACAAACTAAACAGGGACAGTGTCCTGTGCAGCAACAAGACAACTTAGAATGCCAAAATGTGCATAAAATGGCACACTGCGTTCCCCGTTCTGGTGCGTACACACCCGAATTGCGTTAACCCTTTTCTATACAACACACAAAGCATTATACACATTATGCACGAACTGTGTGCTTCGAGTCCTTACACAATCCCATAATTTGCATTGGCACTTTGTGCACAAACACACCACACAGCACACACTTCATATCCGTGCAAAGTGACGTCAACACGTACCTAAAAATAGCCATTTTCTTACACAGTATGTGTGCCATGCCGTGCATGCGCAACATGCCAGAAGCGGAAGGGTCGAGTGGTGGACGTTTCCATTTTAATGATAGGTTTTTTTTAGGTAGTGCATGAGTACACGTCATTAGGGTTTCAAGGTAAAATCGATGTTTCAGATGATTATTTGTCTACTACGACTAGTAGGCCTACTCTCGAGTCTGCCGTCCACGTGGCTATTGTGTGTAAACTTCAAATGCTGCCACCAACGATGATATTTGCTATTTTCCACAAAATGGCAATAATAATGCCTTCTGCCTCGGTTTGGTTGGATTGGTTTGAAGAAAAGGTGGCTCCACGAACGTACCACCGGAAAGTTTCAAAGCATTTACTGCAACTCCTACCTGTATTAAAGATATATTTTCCCCCCCCCCCCCCCCACACACACACACAAATAAACATTGGTGTACAATGTCAAGGCGTCGCCTGAACCTCAGTTTTGTGGTCCGCCACCAATAGAGGTTCACCGCTATATGATAATAAACAAAACTCTTTCACCTTCTACTACTGACGGCCTTGGGATGAAAGAAAACCATGGAGGTAGGCACTCTCCTTTTGTCTGATACCACGTGTATAGTATCCCCATCAACAAAAGAATGAGCAGTTAATGATAATCAAAGCATGAAGGTAATACAAAGTGAGCAGTAAATGAAGATAAGAAACATTTCTCTTCTTGGGCATCATGCCAAAAAGACGGTGGTGGATTGTTTGGAAGATCGTTTATCAACTTCTTTTTATGATCCAATATTACAAGTAAAACGGATTCAATGGGTCCCGTGATTTCCCACACCTCAAATTTGAAAACTATGACAAACTCTCTCCTGCAGTGTTTGGACTGTGTAAAGTTCATGAAAATATTGGGTTGGAACTGCCCTTTACACTGGTGGGTGATGACGGCGCCGATTTCGTAACACTCTTTCTATTTTTAATAGGCCACACCTCCTCTCCACCCACCATGCAATTATGTAAATTATAAACACCCTGACTCAAGAAATCACTATAAACAGGTAGAAAATAAATAAACCTTTGAACCTACGCATTAGATCAGCACATTTTACTCGTTTTAGTCATCGCACTAAAACCACTTATGGCTGAGTAAAACCATAGAGCTACAAACAAACCGCTGTGTTTTTTTTACATTCATTTCGCCGGTACCACGTGACTGAACGCCATATTGGATTTTTCAGCGAACATGGCCTCCGCAGTGGCGATATCTCATGAGGTAATTTTCTCGTTTTTATCAAGCAGAAATCAACAATGGAAAATTTGAATAAATTTTTGTTAAATATCCGGTTGTAGGCAATGTTTAGGTGAAATTTGAGTACGGACGTTCTTTGGAAAAATGATGAAAACAGAGAATTTTGTAACATATGAATTCCGATCACACGTGCACAGTACATTGCACTATGCAGTGTGTGTGCAGTCTGCTATCGTTTTGTTCTAGTTTTTGGCACACACCCTGCTGTATGTGTGACTGTTTTTTGTGAGTGTGAATGTTGTATTTGTCATGTAGGCCCTATGGTGTATTTTGTAAAATTAGGATGAAACTGTTCATTGTATCGAAACTGTACATTTGTTTTGATAATCATCAAAATAGGCTTCTCTAGTAGTTTGATAAGTTCTCAAAATACTTTAATTAATAATAACTAGCTGACCGAAAAAAAAGGCATAATGGATCCATCAAGAGCAAACAGCAGTATTTTTGCTATTTTTTAGGTGAAAAGTAAAGGAATGCTTTTGTTGTTTCAGCGTGTTGAATGAAAAGTTCAAATCAAATTGAATTTCAGAGATGTTTTTGGACATGTCAGATGGCACATTTTTGAGGAAGGAAAACAAACTGGACATGATCATGATGGAAGGAACGGTTTTATGAACTTTTGATTGTTTTTGTTTCAGGTTGAATGATGCATTCTTCATCAAACATGTCAAAGCACCATCAGAAGTTGCAAGGCCAATTTCATTCATTTTGTAAAGGACATTACCAAAGCAAAGGGAAAATCAAAACACTTTTAAAAATAAAATGGCATTATCGGGGAAGGGGGACTAAGGCCAAGAAAAAGGTTTTAACAGAAAGGACAGAGAATGGCCTCTGTTGCCTCCGTGTAAATCCAAGCCTCTAACACACTGAGGAAAATTTAAAGCCAAAATAAGGCCAGGCACTCACAATGTTAAAGGGGGGCTGTGTCGTCATGATTATAGCAGGCCTGTGGCTGTGCATGGAAAGATGAACTCTCACCAAGATACAGCACACAGGCACGCTTTCGGTCAAATCAGAAATGGTGCCGTCTTTGTCAAACTGTGATGTGACCGCCAGCGTGTGTGTGTGCGCGCACAAACTGGGTTATTCAATTTACTACTATAATCATGACGACATAGCCCCTTTAACTTTCCACTGAAGAGGTATACTTTTTTTTTCTGAAAATCGAAATCAATAATTTTAATACTTTTTTTTTGCTTTAATCAGGAGAACCCTCACGACAAGAAGACAACAAAAACGGAAGAGACCGAGTCT
This sequence comes from Marthasterias glacialis, assembly GCA_911728455.2. Lineage (NCBI taxonomy): Eukaryota > Metazoa > Echinodermata > Asteroidea > Forcipulatida > Asteriidae > Marthasterias > Marthasterias glacialis. Next base: position 10,530,871 of record OU452237.1, on the reverse strand, counting down.
AACAGCCCCGCCCTCCTGAAACCCGAACAAGAGATCAAGCATCCTCTACAGAACAAGTGGGCACTGTGGTTCTTCAAAAACGACAAAGCAAAGTCTTGGGCCGACAATCTCAGGGTGATAACTGCCTTTGATACAGTAGAGGACTTTTGGGCGTAAGTCGAGTGAAACAAACATCTGCAAAAAATTTAAAAAAAAAATTGCCAGCAGGGTTTAAATTTCAAGATATGCTCCACAAGACCACAGGTCCTGTAACTCAGAATTCTCACTGGATCAGAGATATTGTTTCCAAAGACCTAAACTTTTTAATATATTCGCTTTACTTTCCACATGAGGTTTGGAACTGTAAATTTCATAAAAGGATGTGTTTGTTAAAAAAAAAAAACAGCAGTCGACACTTGATACTATTGTTTACATTTTGTCTCCGTCAGGTTATTCAACCACATCCAGTCTGCCAGCAAACTACAGTCAGGATGTGATTACTCACTATTCAAGGTCAGTCATATTCAAAACATGATGAGAAATTTGAAGATTAATGACTCGTTTTTTTCAGTAACAGCTGACATAAATGCATGGTTCAATAATAACCACACCTCACCAACTTGGGATCAGTGAAAGAACAAAAACAGAGTTGCCGCCATTTATCCTTGAAACAAGTTTACAAAAGAGCTAAGCTTTATTTTGACATTAGTTGTAATCTGAAATGTGATGTCAAAGCTCAAGATAGTTTTTGGTTATTGCCCGACTTGAAAATTTGTAATCGATACTTTGATGTTTCAGAGTGAAATATCTTTCCCGAGACAAATAAAATAAATGAAATAGCTCATAGATTGACCCAATTTACCTGATGGCATCATCACAATAATCTCGGTTGCGCCATTTTGGGAGTCATAGTCAATGTCCCTGTGTGTTAAACAGTGTAGTGCGCATTTTAGGCCACGTGGCGATGACACACTTACCATGACTTTTACATGTAGTTTGACTTCAAAAATGGCAAGCGTTGCAGATAAAAGCGTAGTATAGCAGGCCGTGTCTGAATCAAGCGACTTCGGCTACGGCTATGGCCGCTTGCTGCAACGACAACATTGAACAATAGGAATCCTCGTCATTCCGACTGTAGCCACTGCCGAAGCCACTCATTCGGACACGGCCGTATGTCCAACCGTAAACAGATTTGACCGTCTGTTATTTCGGATTTGAAGAGACTATTGTGACCTCTTGTTTGACATTTCATGACCTTTCACCTTCCAGGAAGGAATTAAACCCATGTGGGAGGATGACAAGAACAGAAAAGGAGGGCGTTGGTTGCTCAATCTAGGACGGGTCAAGCCACAGGATGTGGATAGATATTGGTTAGAATCGGTGAGTGTCTTAATGTTGTCAGAAACCAAACATTTCAAAGAGAATCTATGTTCTCTTGGCTTTGTCAAGTCAAGGTTTCTTTGTGCCAGCGGTACTCTCAAAGAAAAATGATTCTGGCAGTTCCGAGAAAATAAAATAACCCCGTCAGGCTGGAGTGGGAAAAATGGAAGATTCCCGGCGAAAACTGGTTAAGGCAAATATCTGTAAATATCTTCAGCCCGTGTGCTTTATAGTAAACAGTTCATAAATTATCATATCTGCCTCTAATATTTGTTTTTGTATTAAATGCTTCAAAGGCTACTCAGTGCCAACATCCAATAGTCCTTGCAGATTTTATTTCCAATCTTAAAAGTCGCACACCTTTTTCCTCTACAGCTGTTGTTCCTCATCGGAGAATCCTGCGACGATGAAGGAGAGCTAGTCAATGGTGGGGTCATCAATGTCCGAGGCAAGGGCAATAAAATCTCTGTCTGGACCGGCAACCACAAACATGAAGAAGGAATTATAAAAATAGGGTGAGAAATCTTGTTTCCCCTATTGTATACATGTACATCTAAACTATGCCAGCTTGCAGTGTGATATCAAGTGATGAATGCGTCTGCACAGTCCACAGTCAACCCTCCTACTGTCTGACAATTCAATTCAATACCAATTTGAAAGTGATTTTTGACCTTTGTTTTTCTTTATAGGAAAGGGTTCAAGGAAACACTAAATCTTCCAGCAAAGACGTTAATATCATATGAGGTAAGTTGAGTCTGAGTCTCGCCTTTAAGATCATTCAGTCGGCAAACGATTCAGTAGTTAACAAGCTGTCCGATCATTCAAGACCAAATGGTGAATCAGTACAATTAATACTTAACCCTGACCCCCTAAGCATTTTTACTAGGATACCTCCTCAACCCATCATACTCCAACAGTACACTTGTGGGGCCAGCACACAACCCATCATACTCCCACAGTACACATATGGGGACAGTACACAACCCATCATACTCCCACAGTACACATATGGGGACAGTACACAACCCATCATACTCCCACAGTACACATATGGGGACAGTACACAACCCATCATACTCCCACAGTACACATATGGGGACAGTACACAACCCATCATACTCCAACAGGTCTTGTGCTGTTTGGTTTTGGCTGACTGGGTATGTTATGACATGGGTATAGCTTGATTATGTGAGAAGTACAGTACCAAGTCCATCAATATCCAACAATACAGTTTGCATATCATAGTACTTTCCACACTCAGCCAAAGTCCAACACTAGTCCCTTGAACTATTGGTACTCAACCGGCCATAGTCCAACAGCAGAGACAAGATTCACAGAACTCAACCATCCAAAGTCCAACAATACCCCCTGTTGGATTTTGACTGACCTGGGTAGGTTTAACCAAATGGGGGAAACAGTGTTTCGTGGTCAATCAACTTCTTGTGAAAATCTGTCAAGAGAGGTTTTTAACATTCAAAACCACATACTAAGGAGACTTCAAAGGCACCCTGCATTTTCACCCTAAGAAACCTGTTTCAAAAGATTCAAGAGTGACATGTCATTTCAAGAGTGACTTCCTAACGTTTGTTCTCCTCTTTACATTTGATACAGGCACACGCAGACACGATGTCCAAGACGGGTTCAATGGCCAAGAGTCGCTTTGTGGTATGATAGTCAGCTTTGGCCATAGTATGTACAGCTTTATTGATTCGTGTAGGGATCCTGTTTAGTGGGGTCAGGACAGCGGTAAATTTACGGCTCAGAGGTGCTCTGAAAGGGGGGAGGGGAAGTAGGATGATTGGTCCCTTAATAGTAAGGGATGGGGTCACCAACAGATGTCGCGCCATGAAATGGCTCAATACTTGTATTTTATCAATTATTGTTAATTAAAGTCAACGAGTCTAGTACAGAAGATACTGGCAGACTTTCTCCATGGAACTGTTGCCGTTATTGAATTTTTTTCTTCTTCTCCAAATGAGTATTTCCAGAAGTATTTCTTAACGTTCTAGAATCAGATGGACTGTGAGATTTTCTTTTTTAATTTGTATGTTTTATCGTCTTCATTGTTAGACAAAGAGCGTAGATGTTGAACGAAACATTTTGAGTATCTGTTGTTTTTGAGGGTTGGAAGTATTTATCGAATATTAAGATTGATCGGCACCTTCTGAAAATTGTTGATGTTCAGAGGGAATCTTGCAAGTTTTGTTTTATCATTTTGAAGTATGTATTACCCAAGAACAGTCATAACGGAACTAATTAATAAGAAAGGAAAAACACTAGATTATTAAATCTACCGTGTGATTTACTGTACATAGATAAATATGCTGTATTTACATTGAAACACTTGTTATTTGCATGTAATAATCGCAAGTAGGTAAAAATAGAATACGTAACCTGTGAATACTGAGTGAAGTGACATTTTGTCTGTTTTTTTTTTCGGGGATCATTTTGTTTTCACTTTCGTTATGGTTTGGAAGTTCTAAAGATCAGAGAGGCTCTTAGAAAATTTGTTGGGTGTGGATTTGGTAGTACTGCTGATAGCTATTTTGAGCAAAATTAATATTAATGGCAAGTCAAAATTAATCCAGAACGTCCTATAAGTTGAGCAAATGTAAAAAAAAAAAAATATATTAAGCAATAATGGGGGTGAATGAAGAAAAATTGACTGGAGTGGGATTTGACCCCCCGGATTAACGTACCAGCGCTCTACCAACTGAGCTATCCAGCCCTAATGTCATGAATGTTGGACATCTTTGCTCGGGGGTGCCATTCGGAAGGTATTCAACCTGAAACTGCTGTGGAGCCAGGGATCACAACCCAAGTATTGACACCTTGCCTGCACGTCACACACAGCGACTGTGCCCCCCTCACCATTTTGGAAGTCAGTAGGTTTACGTGTAAATGCCGCTTGGCCTGAAACGCGCACTACACTGTAAAACACAGAGACACTGACTTCCAAAATGGTGCAACCAATATTATTGTGATGACGGCGTCAGGTGAATTTGCTCAAGACGACACAACCATAGATCTATACAGATATTGACAAAATAGTGAGACCGCCAACATTAGGGCTGGATAGCTCAGTCGGTAGAGTGCTGGTACGGTTATCTGGGGGTGGCAGGTTCAAATCCTGCATCAGTATTTTTTTCTTTGTTCACCCCAAAATTTAAATGTAAAAAAAGAAAGAACTATTGAAGGTCTGCATAACAAAATTATTTCCGGCCCAGTAAAAATGTTAGTGCTCCATACACCACTTTTAAGACTTCAAGAACTGCATGTTAAATTACACCATGTGGTACACACTGACCTCGATCATTTTTCAAGTGGTTTGAAATAATTAAACATAAATTAGAGGAACTCAGTAAACAGACTAGACTTGTTTTGGAATATAATTGGTTTTAAAAAGATTACTGCTGGTAGTACCAGGTTAATAGTTTTGTTGATAGGTTGTGTTAATTAATCTGTATGATTAACCATTTTAGAGTACATCCATTTTTGTATGACTGTTACCATACGCCCAGCCATGGCTAATTGGTTTTTTTTCTTCGTTTTTTCTTCTTTTTTTTCACTCAATGTCTGGAAAAGTTAAACGGGAATTTGGTTTTGTTTTAGAAATGTAGATACTCTGTTTACATGGGAATCACTGAAAAATGCCAGTGCAGCAGGACATGACCTTTGTTTTCAACTTGTTTTGGTTACGTGGATGCAGGTCAAATCGCGCAGCCACTATGGGTTGTTCACTCACTCCATGGACTCTTTGGGTTTACTTCGGATGCCAGCCTCGTACTAATAAAGACTTGCAATAGCCCATATGCATGACCAGAAATAATCAACCTGGTAGGGATTCTGGGCGAAATCCGAGTCCAAACATTGGCAAACATCATGGCGTGCTGATGTTAAAGCAATGCGGTACACAACACAAAAAACCTGGCTTAATAATACTACTACTACTAGTATACAGTTCTTATACATGTAGCGCTTTATCATACCCGATGGGGCGATACCTGTTCCTTAGTTACATGTAAACTACAGCACTATTATTACTGGTTGAAAAACAAAAACTGGGCTCGCTCTGCCAGTTTGAAGCTCTGTAAGGAAAGTGTTTGCATTTGAATAACTGATGGAACGTAACCCTAAGCTGTGATTTCGGAAATGACCTCAGCAGCTCTCGTTTTCCCAAGATGCATTGTAGTATATATTGGTGCTTGTGCATATGGACTATTGGGTCAACTTGATTTTGCCTGGCTAGAGTTATTGGGAATTTATCTGTGCATGGAAATGCTTTGTGAACTGTATTTGTTTTCATACGGTTAGCAGCTTTGATCAACAGTTATTTGTTGTAGACATTTTTTAAATTTGGAGATTTAAAAGAGAAAGATGCTTGATACCACTAGGAAAGAAACCTAAAGCTTGTAACATGTTTGGAGTATATACATGTTGGTTGTGTTTGTAATAATGAATCGTTTGTAAATCAGTTCTTGAACTTCATTACTAGTATTTTATGCTATTTTAGATCTTTTCTATCATCATTTTTCCATTTCAAAAAATATGTTTGAGTTGCAAACAAAGATTAACGTAGATGTGCTTAAGTATGATGGAAATTGTGTACTTTTATATTTCTACCGATATTGGATTTCATTAAGTGTGATGGTATTTGCTTAGCACGGTTCACAGTAATTGCTTAGCTGAAAGCGCTAAACGCCATGTGATGTATACTCTCTGTGACTGGTTCCCCATAATTTTTTTGCTGAGCAAGTAAGTAAATTATTTCCTATTAAGCAACTCTATGGAATTGGTATGTAGTTTACATTTTGAATGGGAAATAGTTGTATATAAACATGTAATTTAATTTTGTGTTTTTGCCTTTTCTCATCTTTGAAAAAATGTGATCACTTTTTGTTTCTTTTTCCGAAGAATGAAAAAATGTACAAACTAGGGCCCAATTTTATGGCTCTGCTTACTGTGAAGTATTGCGCTTACCGTTCACGAGTTTCTGCTTACAGGGTTAGTGCCAAATGTGCTAGCCGTGTAAGCGAAGAATGCTCAGTAATTCACATCGGCCGTCGACTCAGAGCAGAAATAGCTTATACCCCATTGCGCGTGTTTGTCTTGTAAGTCCTTTCTGCTTTGAGTCGACTGGGTCCATCTTCTGCTCTGGAGCCGCTGATTTGGTAAGCAGAGCCGTGACATTTGACCCTTTACATTGTAAGTGGAAATTGTATATCTGTATACAGCATGTTCATTGCAACTTTAACACAGAGAATTACATTGAGATACATTTTATATTACATTATTGCATTGTAATAAAGAGGTATTATCATTTTCATGATAAATTTATCTTTTGGCCCGATTACTTCATTTTGAGATCAGTAATTTGATTTGACCATTGATTCCAACATATTGCTTTAATTTGTGAAGGATACAAAACTCCCCACTTAAAAAAAATGGTAAAATATAGGATTGGTAAAGCCGATAATGCAGTGTTCTTACTTCGTGTGATTCAATATATACATGGAAAAACAATCCTGTCAAAATTTGGGCTCAATCCATCGTCCAAGTCTGAAGAAAACACTCTTTAGCATGGAAACACATTGTCCTTAATTTCGATTGTTACAATCAAATTGTATTTTAAGACAGAACTTTTTCTATGGAAGATTGCTACTGGTATGAACTTAGCAATCAGTAAGAAATTTGGGGATGAATACCTGTATTGTACCTTTAATGGACAACAAATTTCAACTACACGCTTAATGTCAACAGTCTTTTGCCACAGTAGTTTTTTTAAAGTAACGTCCTGCAAGTATTAGATTGTTAAAAGGTGCACTTTTTTCCCCTTCACACGCTAAAGCAATGTTCGTTGTAACCCGCAAATGTTTACAAGGCACTGAACAACCAGAGAATAAAGAAGGGGGGGGGGGATACAAGCAAGTCTTGCCCAATCCATTACAATAATTATTTCCAGGTGCATTACGACACAACATGTCGGTTCGACCACAACATTGATTAACAAATAGCAACGTCTTGTACCAAGACTACGACATCACTGAAAAACAGAAACAACAGCAAAGTCTCGTACCAAGACTACAGCGACATTGACAAACATAATAATAGCAATGCCTTGAACACAGGCTAGAGCAACATGACCACCGGCAAGAGAAAAAGATTGTTTTCAGATTGTTGTCTTGAAGTTGGGAATAAATGAACAATTTTAAGGAATGCAGATTTCGTGGAATTAATAAAGGAACTCGCTACAAAAACCAGTTGACACAACCATTGGTAAAAGGGAAAGATGAGTCTAAAAACATTAAATACAATATTTAATTTTAAAAGTTTGTTCACATTCATGAGTTGAAACTACAATTGTATAAGAGATGAGAAAACAGAGTTAAGTAGCTGTGTCGACTGATTATAGCAGTAAATGGAATAACCCAGTTACTACTTACATGTACGCACTGGCGGTCACATCACAGTTTTACAAAGACGGCACCCTTTGTGATTTGACCACAAGTGCGCGCGTGTGCAGTATCTGGGTGAGAGTTCATCTTTCCATGTACAGCCATGTATAATCACGACGACACAGTCCCTTTAAGTTGACATGTTTTATATTCATCAACTTCAGAGTTGAAACTGTCCAAGAGAGACGTGAACTTTATCCTCAACTTTTATTGTTAGTAGAAAAGCAAATATTGATCTTTTTCCCTAGCTGCAATACTAGGCAATAGACCACGTAACCTTTTATTACAAAAAGAGTGACCTTGTACATTCCAGGGCCTTTCTGGCAGGCAAAAAACTGCAGCGGTCATATGGGAACTTTCATATTTTACATAAATTAAACAACTATAAAAATAACATCTGAACAAGTTTTGAGATTTGTCCCTTTATCAAAAGTTGATAAAAGTCAGATAGTGTAATCTCCACAAAATATAAGATTTTTTTTTCTCCCACTGAGCTGTGTACAAATCATGCCTACAGGAAGTCCAGGCTCTAAGGCTCTTTTGTAAATGTGATGTCACAGGTCACATGGTCTATACTACACTGCAATAGTATAACTAACATTGTAAAATCCATTTTGCAACTTTAAAATTTTTTAATAATTTTGACATTACTAGCAAAATATACATATATAGTTCATGTTTCTAATAATTTTGAATAAATCCAACTTCTGTGCCCAACAAAAAAGTACTAATATCTTTGGCTTTAATAAGTAAACCTTCCAGCAGTTTATACATTACGGAAACCTAGTCTTCCATTAAGCTGCCCAAAAAAATTATTCACACAAATGTTTCAATCACAAATATTGGTCCAATAAAAGTCAAGTTAATTTTGCAGCAGTTTAACAACAGTTTATCAAAATAAATGAAAAGCGAGTACTAAAATTACCTCAGGAAAATCCCAAAGAAAAAATTGTAATATAACAAAATATTGCGAGGAAAAAAAAAAAAAAAAAAGTAACACACCATTCCACCAAGGTAGTGTTCCTGAGTACGTAGCTTAACCAATCAAAGGAAATAGTTAGAGATTGGAATGGTAATTGTCTGGTAAAAGTTTTTCTTCTTTTTTTTTACCTGAAAAATGTATATATATATATATTTGAAAAAAGGCCCAACACAAGGCCAAAAGGCCAATAAGGTTGAGAGCAACAAGGAAAACAAGGACAAATTTAACGCAAGAAGAAATATCTGGTGACATTCGCCTTGAACTGTGTCAGATTGTAAATTAGTGGACTAGCAAGAATTCAGTCCAAATGGTCCTGCTGGCCAGTTTGTTTCTTCACAAAAGACCGATCCATTAAAAATGCCCGCTTGTCGCCATTACCCGACGACTATTTCTGTGGCACAAAATGATCATGTACCCGTACCTTGTTTACGTAAAACGCATGTGCCGGTCAAAGGTGATCTTTCATGGCACGACGTTGTTTGCCATGCGTTGACAAGTGGGCGTCTTTAAGCCCTGCCCACTAACATATTGACCAATCACAGCATTTGCTACTTCACCAATGTACGCACGTGAGCAGCACAATGCGCGTCTCTTCAATGCCACACTGCACGACATGAATGCACACGCTGTCAGTATGTGCACGCATGATTACATTTTCCAATAGGATTTTTTCATGTCAGACTTTTGGTCGCATAGCCAAGGCTGTGATTGGTCAAAAAGTAAGGGGGTGGGGCTTAATGGATCGGTTTATACCCACTATGACCATTCATGCGACTTAAAAACTCGAGTCTGGAACAAATGATAATATCCAAAGGAAAGCTTTAAACTCTGATTAGCAAAAAAGCTAGCATACTGGTGAAATGAAAAGCTTGTCAGGAAACCCGATTTATATTTTTAGAGGACTTAACAGCAAACTGCAGGGATGAGAGTTGATGTCTTTGAAAATTCTTGAAAACGGCTTGTGCACCTGGGTCCCCCCTTTATTCTAGACCCAGAACCTCTGACATGTTACAGTTCAGGAGGTTTACAGACTCTTTGCATGCATTACCAGTATTCAAACCAAAGCTGTAATCGTAAAACAGTCTGGACCCCTTAGGGTCACTCCATGTCAGACCAATGCACTTTTTTTACCTTGGGTCTTCCGATTTCGATAAGGATTGCTGTGCTTGAAAGTCCTGATGAGTACAGTAATGAATGCACACTAATTTTTATCCAAATATCATGTGGTCAAGGTAGAAAACACAAAACAATTTGTAGTTTTGGATAAAAATACCACCCTTTTTGTAAAAATATATCATAGCCAGGTCATTTTCATCAAATATATGCAAACTTGGTATTAAAATGATGATAATTAGACGCTCAAAACATCCCTTTTGTAACATTTTAATTTTGTGAAAAGTAGGTCACATGACCTGTAATGTTACCATGACCTTTGACCCAATTTTTGTAATAATTTGTCATTTTCGAAAATCAACGAAATGAAAACGAATCAGAATCCACTAAAAATAATTTGGGGTCTTCAAAATGTGCAACTTTATGACTATTTTTCACAGTTGGTAGCTTACAAATGAGTCAATTTATAGACTACATTAGAAATCCACCAACACAGCTAACTCTTCTGTTTGAAAAGTTAATAAAATCACTCTTGGTTTTGGGAATTTCTCATGTTGAGGGCTTCTTAGGTCCAACCACCTACAACATTTGTGCCTAAAGACACACTAAACTTGTATTGTGTCGTAGCTTGAAGTAGTGGTACACGTTCTGTTTGTGTCTATACCCCTCATCAAAAAGTAAAGCTGATTATCGATGCCATGGACATTCCTCGTTTTCCTGGATCCTACAAAAACCTGCTTGCTGAAATCACCTGTAATCCTGGCACGGTGGACTGTTTCCTGGAAAAAATTTTTTCAGAGTCCCCAGGAAGCTGAACTGAAGCAGCATATCATAGAGGAGATAGAAGATGAGGCAATTGATGAAATACACTGCAAGCAGTGGGTATCAACAGACATGTCAACATTAGAAACCATGACAGCAGACGTTGATTCATTTTGTGATCGGTTTTATGTAGTTTGTGTATTTTAACTCATTCTAAATGTCTTCCTCAAGGTTTTGTATTTTTTTTTATTGCTGCTAAGCGCCTTGGGGTTGGATTAGCGTGAGGCGCTCAATAAATCTCATTATTGTTGTTATTATTTTCTGAGAAGCTCCTTCATCAGCTGAAGCGGCATGAATTCACTGCCGACCAGCAGGCAAAGTTTCTTAATCACATGAAGTCAGAGTTGCAGCATGGACAAATAACTGCTCTTGCACATTTCTCTGAAAGTTTTGCATCTGTTTCACTGGACCAAGCAACACTGCATCCTTTTGTGTTCTACTTAAAAAAAGACAGCCAGCTTCTCCATCTGAACTTTGTTCTAATTTCTAACAACTTCACCCATGACACTGTTACAGTTTACCGTTTCCAATGACGGCCACACAAGAATTACCTTGCACAGACAATGCAGGTGCACAAAGTGTTCTACTTCACAGCTGGATCTTCCACACAACAAAGAACTTTGCAAACTTGACCTGTCCCAAGGATGATTTTTCATCGAATGCCGAGTGGCATTTCTTTGCCACATCAGGAAAGGACCGTGTGATGGATTGGGTGGAACTGTAAAGCATTTGGCCGCAAAAGCAAGTCTTCAGAGGCCCTATGAGGATCAAATCTTGAATGCTCAGCAGCTGCGTTTGTGGGCTAAGGTGAATATTCCAGAAATACATTTTGATTTTGCGGACCAAGTGAAGTGCAGCAGTGTGGAGAATTCCTAGAAAGTCGATTCTCATCTGCAGTTACTGTCCAGGCCAGGGTACAAAACAGCTCCATGCTTTCTATCTGCACCCGGTACAGCAGACTCATCACATCAATGTGAAATTCATGTCAAAGAAGGAAAATTCCAAGTCTGTGTAGTTTGGGGAAATTAAGGAATTAATTTGGGTAATGTAAGGAAGCACCGTGAATAGAGTCTTGCATGAGAAAGGGTTGTGACAGTAAGTAATCTATAGTTAGAGTCTCCACACAACAATTGTATGAACAACATGCTTCCAGAATGACACACCACTGTGTGAGTTTAGTGTGTCATTTTGCACAATTTATGTAGGTGGTTAGACCTATCTTAGCATCCTTCAACATGAGAAGTTCCAAAAACCCAGAGTTATTTTATTAACTTTTCAAACAGAAGAGTTAGCTGTGTTGGTGGATTTCTAGAGTAAAGTCTAAAACCGACTCATTTGTAACCTACCAACTGTGAAAAATAGTCATTAAGTTGTAAATTTTGAAGACCCCAAATTATTTTTAGTGGATTATGATAGAGAATGACAGGCTCTTTTAATTCGGTTTCATTTCATTGATTTTCGGAATGAAACATTATTACCAAACATTTGGTCAAAGGTCATGGTTACATATTAAAGGTCATGTGACCTACTTTTCACAAAATTTAATTGTTAAAAAAGGGTTGATGAGCATGTAGTTATCATCATTTTAATACCAAATTTGCATATATGTGATAAAATTGACATGGTTATGATATATTTTAACCCAAAGAAAAGTATTTTCATCCAAAAATGTAATTTGTTGTTGTTTCTGCCCTGACCACGTGATAGGTCAGATTGGGCTCAAAATTGGTGTGCAAACATTACTCATTAGCAGGGCCTTCAAGCACAGCAATTCTCATCAAAATCGGAATAGACCTTATGCATCTGACATCATGAGTCCCATAGAGTGTACAAGCAGCGCCCTCACTGAGGTCAAAACGGCCGTAAGTTTACTGTAGGAAAACGGCTGTGCATAACCTCTATACCCAAGGTGAAAAAGTGCATTGGTCTGATGGAATGACCCCTTTTTGTTACTGTATCAGCTTTCATTATTGCTATTGTAGACAGGGAACATGACAACCATCACGGCAATAGAATTAAGGTCTACAATTCTTTGATAATATCCGAGTATTCTTCCTTTAACCCCCTGAGATTCAACACCAATAAAATCATTTAGTACTAAAACAATTAGTCAAAAATAATAAGTGGTAATACAATAAAAAAAATCAGCACAAATAAATTAACTGTATTATTTCAAAATGATTTTTTTTTTTAAATGAACCTTGAGATTAATGGGGGATTTCACTTAACCAGGCACCCAACGCTCCCCCATATAACTTTGCTGACCTCGTCAAGACAAAATAGATATTTTTAAAAATCTTTAATGTTTAGCACCCAAAGCATTAAAAGCAAAGCATTTTGGTCAAATTTTAACAAAAAGAAACACCGCAATAACGATAGGTGAGTCGTTTGTGTACAATGTGTCTGAAAGAAAATGAAACCTTTTTTCTTCTTGGTACACAATGGGGTATTTGTTTTTATTTTTAAAATTTTGTTATTACTTAATCCAAGCACCAAAAAGAGGATGTAATATGAAGAAGACCGTGAAGAAATGTTCAGATTTAGAATTTAGATGTGGGAGGAAAACTCAAGAAGGTACGGACTGAAAAGCCAATCCACAAGCCAGCTCCATTCTGAGGCTGGTTCGAACTGGGGTTCACAGAGGTGAAAGGTAGGGAAGGAATCCGCCAAGCCGACCTGAACCCCTTGTGTTGCTTGGGATCACCTTTTTTAGAGGAATTTCTTTAATAATTATTGTTTCATTACTTTAAAATGATTGTACAGTACTTAATATTACTGGAATGTCACAGATAGATAGTTTAAAAAAATGAGGAATTGCAGAAATCAAACCCAACACAATCTCAACATTAATCATAAAAAAATACTGTGAGCCTCTTTGATTTACATCAAGTTGGAATACTTTCGATAAACTTCATGGAAATCCGCTTATAAATGTCACTAATTTTTATTTTTCTAAAGAAATATCAACAGGCGATGGGATTTGCAATGATCATATCATCGTTGTTATCCGTACTTGTCGTCACCCTTTGTGGAGTTCCATCAAAAGAGGGCGCTCTGCAACTTTGGCTAGCCCTGCCCTCCTCAGTGGCACCGTGCTCATTTGCATTTGCATCCATGGCAACTATTGTGTCTTTATTTGAATAAACCAAATCGCCAGACGCACTGCATTCCTCTTCCACGCCATTAGTTCGCTCCCTCTCAGGGATGCGAACATTTTTAGGATCTGAATCCGTGGTGATTTTTGGAGAAGATGCCATAACTGTGTATAGATTTTGTTGGGTGTATCCACCCGGTTCTTGCTGGTAGGCATTCAATTGGGCGGGGTTGGGCTGGAAATGTGACCCAATGTTACTGGCAGGATGGGGTGGTAAATCCTCTAGCGTGTACGGCTCTTGTCTATAGTCCATCGACTGCCCGTTCTAAAAATCAAACGAAAATTTTTTTTTTTTTAGGGAGAGTACAATAATTACATAACATTGTTGCATAATGGTTACAGTAATTCATCAAACATAACATCTTGTGTCAACTTTTTCATTGTGGAGAAAAACAAGAAACTCTCTGGTAAATTATTTTTTCAAATCATTTAGACCGACGAAATACTACTTTCCTCTACAAGAAATGAAAGATAAACCTTGATGTTATTTATTTTCTTACCATATTCCTGGGGCCTCGCTGGGGTAAATCGTCAAATGCTGGGTTGGTATAAAACGCTGCGTCCCTAGGTTTACGCCGACTTCCAAAAGGTTTTCCAAACGCACTTCTGAAAGTAAGACAGGCGGAAGAGAAACTCTAAATTAATCAACCTAGAAATAATTGATGACTTCTTTTTCCGTAACAATATTAATTCTAGGGAAATAAATTGATTATTTCAGCATTTGTAAATCGTAACTGTTAAAATCATGTGTGTCAGCTGTTTGGCTTGGATATTGATTGTTTAAAGGAGCACTGTCGTCATGATCATAGCAGGCCCGAAGCTTAACACGTTATGAACTCTTACCCAGTTATTGGACGCGCGCTGGCCGCCACGTCACAATTGGTACATGTACCGTCATTATTATATTGTGATGTGACGGCCAGTGAGCACGCATGTGCAGTAACTGGGCTACAGTTCATAATACCACGTGCAGCCACAAGCCAGCCATGATCATGACAACAATCCCCCTTTAAAGTGAAGTATTAACAATATGCATTTATGTAAACTGTAACATCGGACATAGCACCTGTAAAGTGAATAATTGGTAGCATAAATAATTCAGTTACTTACTGCACAAATTCAATGTAAAACAAATGTATAAATTATGCCAATTCTATAACATTGAAAAACACAAGATCAGAAACAAATAACAGCATATTAAAAATGCAATTCCATGGAAAAAACACTACAATTCAAATACACACACATATAAAACAAATGTGAATAAACAAAAAAACAAGATTAGAATTGCTTTCATTTATAGTATAATGAGGCAACAAACATGCAATGCATAACATTTCAAATGGATAAAATTTATATATAAATGATGAACATAATTATAAAATCCACAAAATATGTAATGAGCATACTTAAATAGGTGACTTTTTTTAAGTCAAAAAAAGAAAAAAAAAAGAAAGAAAAAAAAAATTCTGTGTGCATTCCAAAGGCAATGATTGCCAGGCGAACCAAGCTTCTGAAATAAGCCTTTGCATGCGGCTACACTGCCCACAGTCTGTTTACATGCACACTACACGGTAACATACTTACATGTACTTTAATTGTTAATTATTTATTTATTCTGGTTGTGAAGCCAAGGATTCTCAGAAAGCGAACTTAATCACTGTACTAGCCAAGAACCCCATGAAGAGAAGAGAAGACAAGGAAGGAAGTTTAAGTTTTAGATGTGGGGGGCAAACCCCAGAGTAAAATATTCCAGGGAAAACCCACGCAATCAGGTAGGGTCTGAAAAACACAATCCACACAGTGCCCCCGGCGGGATTCGAACCGGGGTCCTAGAGGTGGAAGGTGAGGAATGATACCACTACGCCAACCCGTTACTGAGGTGATGACGTTAGGTGGATTGGGTCAAATTACAGTGCACTGAGTAGTTACATGTACGATACACATAGTACACCTTTAGTGGCCTTTTAGTGGGCTATAGTAGTCTTCTTTCCAGGCGTTTGTAAACTAAATCTCATATTTACTTTGTGTCTGATCTGTGACATTTTTGGAATTAATTCTGACAAGTAATCTACATGTCACAAGCATAATTTGTTAATAGGACGCCAACTGCACAGTTCCGTTTTTCTGGTTTGACTCAGCTGGTGAGAAAACCCCAAAAGCCTACACTCAAGAGGTTTAGGAAGTACATCCATTCTTTCGCACATTCATGCATATCATGTTGAAGGCTTTCCATTTCGAGCACATGGAAACCACGTTTCTCCCCGCCTGATAGCACCTTGTCAATGTAACAGAATAGCTCCTCTTAAAAAAACCTTTCAAGATGATCTGTGTGCATTTAAGAAGGATTGTCCATGTACACACACGTACGCGTATGTGCACAAATTGTCTTAAAAGGTTTGGAGGCACCAAGCCGCTGTTGATGGGGGAGGAGGGGGGGGGGGGGAAGGAATAGTGCTGGAAGGAGCTAGGGCACAGAGAAAATAACCTAAACATGTGTGCCAGAATCCCTGATGATTTCCTGAATTATAATTCTGAGCTAGAGGTGACTAGCTGTAGCTGTGAGGATCGGCCATTATTTATTTTCCTTCTGTCAGTAACTGAAAACATACTATTCAAATATTGCCTTCAAAAAAAAAAAATAAATAAAGAAACAACAAGCTGCTCATAGGAATGTTCCAGCATCGGTATTAACAAGAATATATTCCCTTCCAGATTTCAAAAAAAATTTGGACAATGTTATTTTCCCAGAAATCTTCTTCAAATAAAACACTGAATATTCATTTTCTTTGGCCTCATAAATTTGTGAACCTTTCAGTTGGCTCCCTTTTAATTTCCATGCAGTTTTAAAGGGACTGTGTTGTCATGATTATAGCAGGCCTGAGGCTGTGCATGGAAAGATGAACTCTCACCCAGATACTGCACACGCGCGCGCGCTTGCAGTCAAGTCACAAAGGGTGCCGTGTTTGTCACACTGTGATATGACCACTGGTGTACACACGCGCGTGGTAATCGGGTTATTCCACTTATGTACATGTATTAAATCATGATGCCACAGCCCCTTTAATGTAGACACGTGGGCTGAGTTACACCAAAGAATGCCCGTCTTTATGCCCAACAGTCAATTCTTTTTTTAGTCATTTCCAAAAACCCGGTTCTCTCAAGTGTAAAAATTCACACCCTGAGGGAAAATATTTTGCCCAAAGAAATTGTTCTGAATGAAAACTATCAGTGACATGTTTTTCTTAGTGATTTTGACCTTGTACAAGCTATGCTACCGCAGGCTTAAGAAAACAGTTTAAGATAATAAGCACTGAATGAAATGTTACGCTTGCTTAAACACACGGGGGATGCCTGATGTTATAGAAGGAATGACATGTTATTTTTGGTGGTTTTTTTTATATCAGAGCTTTTACACATGTAGGTCAAAGGTCCTTAGGACATTCAGTGATGACTGAAGATTGGGTAAAACGGTAAGATTGTTTATGATCGACACACGAGAGCGCTCTACAAGTCTTCTGTGACATCACAACGGGAAGTCAATGTCAAAACATCATGAAAATGTACACACAAAAATACAAAAATTCAACATTGCACAAGGAAAATAAAATTCACTTCAAAAAGTCAACACTTAAAGTTTGGGTCACTTTGACAGTGCCCCTATATTTCAGTTTAGCATTAAACAGGAAGAAATAATGCCAATTGGAAAATCAGTAACTTCTATTGAATAAAAGCAGTAATATTTGTTGAGTAAATTTGATGAAATTGTACCTACTTGAAGAAAGCGCAGAAGATAAGGAGCAGAACCATTCCAACTGCCGAGACTGTACTGAGGACGATTCCTAGAGTTGGAAGTGTACTTTTGTTGGAACCACCTATAGAGAGTAGGTCAAATACAGCAAATTATGCAAAACAATGTCAAAGAATAATATCATATTAATGTCATGATTTTTAAGGAGGGGCATTATTCATTATAAAGTCCAAGGTTTTATACTGGTTTAAGACTGTTTTTAGCAATGGATTTTGACCTTTGACATACCTTGATTAATCAGGTCACCTGTCTTCACAGATTTGTCCACACTGTTAGTCCACTTCTCCTCCCCTTTACTCTCAGTTGACCTATGCACTTTGACCTCCGACACATCAGTGAAGTCAGACGATGTCAAGTTCACCAAAGTGCTATTTGAGGCTCTTTGGTCTGAATCGTCAAGAGGCGTGGTCTCTGGTTGCCATGGATGCGATGTAGTGGCTAACAAAGTCTCCAAACTTGTGTAAATTTCGGTGCTCGTAATTTTGGTCGTTATCGATGTCGGCTCAAAACCAGATGCTGTGTCTGTGGTTTTTCCACTTGTTACATTTTGCTTGGGCGTGTCCAATCCAACACAAACATTCGGATCAGTAGAATTTGGCATTTCTTGACAATTGATATTCTGAAATACATCTGCGTAAAAGTGAAACAAGGTTCCACACCTTTCAAATGAATCCTCGCAAAGGTAACGACACGGCGGGAGCATCTCTCCATTAGAAGTGCATTGTGGGAAGGCCGCAGCACACAGGAAGAGTTGGAGGTTGTCATAGCAACCGATAAAAACTAATGTTTGGAATGCAGCTCCAAGGTGGGCAGGCTGATCTTCCTGAGAGTTAAACCCGAACATATTTGGCGTTCCCGTCTGGGTGTACGGAAGCGTTCTGCAAAACTCTAAACTTATTTCCTGGCAAGATGAACCTGAAATGATCAGAATGACACAGATAAAAAATTAATGTGTTCCACAATGTCAGGTCCTCTGATGTTCTTCCCAGGGTACAGATAATACAGTTAAATATGCATGAAACTTCACGAAGGCAACGGACGGAGGCAATTGCCTCCATGCACCTGGTCATCCCTTAAGATGTTCCAGCAGAATTTTTCAATTTCCCTCATACTGTAGATGTGCCCTTCAATGAGGAAAACTGTCTTGCCCTTACAATCCAAGAATAAGGCCTGCAGTTTTATTTGACTAGGCCCAATAGTTTTGCTTGAATTTCAGAAACAAACGTACATTCAGTTAAGATACAATAGAGCAACCCATTAAGCCCCCCACCCCCAACCCTAAACATATTGACCAATCACACCATTGGCTAAATCACCACTGTACAGCAGCAAAATGTGCGTCTCTTCAATGCCACACTCCACGGTATGAACGATGTAAACTTACATACACTGTACATGCACACATGTTTATGTTTTCCAATAGGATTCTATCGTGTCGGATTTTTGTCAGACTTTCGGTGGCGTAGCCAAGGCTGTAATTGGTCAACAAATAAGGGGGCTTGGGGGGGGGGGAGTTTTAATGGATCGGTCTATTGTACAAGCCCTCATAGGGAACATGATGCAGGAGTGTAGGTAATGGGGGCTTTTTTAAACCTGATGATCTCCAAATTTTTAAAGCACATGGTGAACAAACACAAAATCCCTCTAAAAGTGAAACCATTATTTGGTGTTTATTCAAAATGCCAACCACCATCACAGTGTTGTAGGTCTCCAGACCGGTTTTGCTGGTCTCCGGTCTCAGTCTCGAACCCTTCCGGTCTCGAAATATTTGACTGGTCTTGACCAGCCTTTACTGACCATTCTGCCATTATGCAACCCATAAAAATAACTGATTAATCGTTATTTTTCGGGTCCATTGAAAGGTCACAATGATTTTGCATTTTAAGATTGCTTTTATTTTAGGACTTTTCCTTTCTGGCATGACGAGGAGTCCGGAACACATCCTTTGAGAGTAGCTTGGTTTTTACAATTCTTTTCACATGTTGTTTACTTGTTTTCATGAGAATAAAATTGTGCACACAATCACTCATACACAGTTACACAACTGTGCTTTCAAGACTCTTTTCTTATGTTATTTATTCATTAAGGTCTTGGTCTCGGTTCCTCAGGTCTCTGTCTCGGTCTCGGACAACAACACTGCACCTTATTATTTATGAATTCTTCCTGCTGGTTGTGTGGTAATTCCTTTTGAGAAATATACATGTACTGTATAGGCTTGGAAATAGGAATGTACTCTCACAAGCCAATGATGTATTAACCATGAAATGAAGTACAGCACTCCTGTCCACTTGAATTTGAAATAACCCACACTGAAGGTCGGCAAATCTAATTACAAAGTTCTTTTTCTTTATACTTTATCAGTCAGAGAGAGAGACTGCTGTAAAGATTGGTGGGTGAGCCTTCAGCCTGTTGTCTACCCTGACATTCAAATATGGCTCCATAAATAAACAACCAGCCGCAGCTCAATAATGCTGGGTTTCTAAAAGGTCAAACTTCTCTTTAAACAAGAAAAACAAATCGGAGAATAGTTTATAGGTGAACTGCGTACTTTCCTGGGCTCTGTGAGTTTTGGGGGTTTTTTAAGAGTGGAAAAACTGTTACTTGTCAAAGGAAGGTTTCCTTTTTGTGTTGTGGCGAACTTCATGCTTCAATGGGTTCTGCATTATGTTTTTACAAAATGATGTTTTGTATGAAAATGTTGAAATGTATAGTCTGAAGTTCAACAAGTTTGTGGGTTAGTTCATGAGGTGTGCATTAGGTACATGTACATTTGTACATCTTTGTTTTGAGCCATGAATCATGAACCTTTAAAGGGGCTGTGTCATCATGATATAGCAGGCCTATGGCTGTATATGGAAAGATAAACTCTCACCCAGATACTGCACATGCACACGCTTTCGGTCAAATCACAAAGGGTGCCGTTTTTATCAAACTGTGATGTGACCGCCAGCGCGAATGCGCACATAGTAACTGAGTTTTTACCATTTACAGCTACAATCATGTCGACACAGCCCCTTTAAGATAATATGACATATAAATGTACAGTACAAAGTATACTATTTGTACACCAATTTGTGTTTTAAGCACTGCATACTTATTCCTTTCCTGTGAAAAAAAATCCACAGGCAAAGTACTCGGGTGGGATTCGAACCCCTGACCTTTGCCACAAGTTTTACTTTAGCTTCAGAGACCCTTTTATTGGCGGGAAACAAATTTCAAACTTGACAAGGGAATTCCCATTTTGTTAATTACATTATTTAGTAAGGGGGAGGGAATTATTTTACTGTATTAAAAGTGTACTCTATGATCATCTCTATTCAGAAAAGCAAGGGAGTGTACCTCTCTCCAATGATGCTCCAATCTAACACTCAGGTTTGGATTAAACCCATTTGAACTAGTCTACTTTCCAGCCTGCTACAATAGTACAAGTTGCTTACTACATAATCACTGCATCCACAGACTAACTTAATAACACACAGACTTGGATTAAACCCAATTGAACCAGTCTACTTTCCAGCCTGCTATAAATTGCTTTCTACAGAATCACTGCGTTTACAGACTAACTTGCAAACACACAGGCTAGGCTTGGATTAAACCCATTTGAACTACATAGTCTACTTTCTTGCCTGCTACAAGTTGCTTTCTATATAATCACTGCGTCTACGGACTAACTTACAGTCTTGTCTGCTTTCATCAGACAGAGTGGTTCAGAGTAGACCTCCCCCCCTAAATTCTAAACCTCACTCGGCACGGCTACCAATTACAGCCCCGTGAGCAAACGAAGAGCTACAAGTTGGTAGCCATTTCAACAAAATTCCCCTCCGAGGCTTTCTGTGCATTATGGGCTGCATGCTGTCACCAGACAGACTGACTGTGAAAATTCTCACTCTGACACTCTAGCAAATAACTCATGAAATCAAATCAATAATAATGTCTCTGACTGATGTCCATTTCATATTTATTTTATTTTTGTCTCCCCTGGCAAGAATTCAAAGTCACTGCACATGGTTTTGACAATCAGATGTACTGTTCATGTAAGGCAGACAACTGTAATTGTGTTTACTGGTATTTATAAAACACTTTAAAATTTGCTACAGGCCTCGACCAATTTTGTTTTCTTAATTGCCTGATCGGGCAAGCTTTGGTCGCATATTGCTTGCCCGATCTTGCCCAACAAAAAGAAACACAATTGAGACATGAATTTTGAGGGATTTTTATCAGCAAATTAAGTGTCAATATTGCCAAGCCAAACCTCGGCTGTATTTTTATTTGTTAATTGGCAACATAGGCTATTACTATCGATGAACAAATAAACTACAATGTATGTCAAATTTGAACTTTCGTACCTATGTAAACTCTGTCATGCATGCACTCATATGGAACCGGTGCGCTGATAATGCGGACATCTTTTAATGCATGCACTTGTGTACACGTGATACCGAGTACCAGCGATGTTTTTGTTTTTGTTTTTGGGGGGGAGGGGTTCACATAAAACTGTACTGTCTGGTAACGTGTACACTAGCGATGCGATGTATTAAACTTAAGACGATCCACTGTACGGTATTCACAAATCTGCAGTGCACTTTTACATGGAATACTTTACTAAATTTTGACAACGAAAAGCATAGTGGGCATAGTGGGCTAATTGTTATTTGGTTCAATGCTTGTACTTTCTGCTATTAGATTGGTTGGCGTTCTACACCAGTTTGCGATGTCCGTTGATCGTATTGTTTTATTTTGTTTTGTTTTACTTCGTTTTATAATTTCATGGCATGGTAGTGCTCCCAGGAAATGTTAACGTCCCAAGGAAATTTCTAAGAAGTGAGTAATTTTAGGAAATTTTAAGGAAAATCCAAAATGTACAATTGTTTTACAGAAATGTTGACAGTTGAAGACAGTCAAGTAAAAATACAGTAAATTTGTGTTCAAATGAAAAGTGTGGCCATTTCAGGGCATCTGTGGAACAGAGGGTTACGCTCGGCGACTATTTGATTAGCTTAGATCTGAGATACAGATGTGTTCATAACTTCATGTAGTTGTACTTGCTGTATGACGGTGTGTGATCTGTATGTTTGACTACAATTATTTAAGGAAATTCCAAGATAAACCTAAGGAAATTTGGGAAAATCTAAGGAAAAAATTATGTCAATCTAAAAATGCAAATATATTTAAGACCTTTTTTGTCCTTGTGTGGATGAATCGAGGCAATAGACGGTGTTTGTGTGGTCTGTGCATGCTCTGCAGTTGAATGACCAGGCAACCTTTGCTCCGGTGGTCCGAAATTACTTATTGGCGTCTTTGCACGGCTTCTGTTTCCAGGCAGGGAAAACATTTGCATGATTCACAAACCGTTTCAACTGGTAGAAACAAGTCTACTTTGATAGAATGAACAAGAATATAGCGAAAACATTAGCCGCAGCTTTCCAATGCTTTATAGTGATAGCGTGAGCAAAGAGGTTAAATGCAAGAGGTAGTTCAAAGCACCAAATGAAATTTTTAACATCAAGTTAAATTCAAGGCCACATGTAACTATGTGCATGTTTCCCCCCCCCCCCAATTTTTTTTTATGTATTTTCTTCTGTCACAAAACAAACAAATATTTCAATCCCAGGATAAGAAACAATCGGATGTTCACAATGGTATCTTCCTAGTATAAATGAGGCATTTCCTATCCTAGAATTGAACAAAAAGATGTGTTCACCAACTTCACTGTTCTTCCTCGGTATACATGTATAAGCTTGTTTTCCTAAAATATCCTGGGGTTTAAACTTGATGTACAATGTAATCACACTGTGTTTTTTCTAAGATACAATGTAGTTGAGGCATTTCGTTAACTGTCATAGGATTAAAAAAAAACAGCTGCAGTTAATGTGTTTTTTCCTCCTATGGTAGTTGAGGCATTGCCTTAACTATCCTAGGATTAAAACAGGTGCTTACACCATGTTTTTTCTCCTAGGATAATTGAGGCATTTTCCTTAACTATCCTAGGATTAAAAACAGGTGCATTCAACACGTTTTTTCTCCTAGGATAGTTAGTCATTTTCCTTAACTATCCTAGGATTAAACAAACAGGTTGGCTGACTGTTTTTTCAACCTAGGATAGTTGAGGCAATTCCTCAACTTTCCTAGGTCTGTCTAGTGTCCCCCCCCCCCCCCGATATTATTATTACTTTAATTTTAATTATTACTTTAATTTTTTGGTAGCGACGATAACATGTATACTAAAGTATTTAGCATATTTTGATCCAAAACTCTCACACTTCCTCTGAGTTTCAACTGTTTGCATTAATCACGCAGCGTGCATCACAGGGGCCGAACATCCACTGAACATCACTGATTTTGGTGCCCGGTACAGGGGGTGGGGGGGGGGGGGATTGGACTGCAATCATTGGAGCTGGTTCCAGGTTCCGCAGACTGCTAGACTTGTACATGAAACCAGTGTCCGTTAAGATGAAGCAACCTCAATATGCTTTACAATTTTTGAGGGGATTTTTATAATGTTAACATTTGTTTTTATTAATGCTTTGAACACTTTTGTAGGAAATCCCCAGTGGAATTAAACGGTAAAACTTTTATTTAAATAGTGTTTCAAATAAAGCACTTGCCCGATCAGGCAGACCATTCAGACATCCAGGTTGCCCGACAACATTTCACCATGTACCAGGCTATCAGACAGGCGATTTGTCGATACCTGGGTGCTAGCTCCGATTTTTAACCGATTTGACCTGAAATTTTACAATGACATGTAGATTCAAGAAAGTTAAAAGCTTTCACTTAAGCTACATATAGCATGAAAAGATCCGCCTTGATAAGAGTAGTTAATTAAAAAACTAAAAATTAGGTATTGTCTGGATTCAGCGTTATCTCACGTCTATCAGCCATGTACAGACAATGTTGCAAGTGGCATATGTTGCACGTGGCATATATTTTTCCTTTTAAAACAGCATCATCTGTCAAAATATGTTTCGTTCAGGGAAAAAAATCATATAGAAAAAAATTCTTTTGCCCAAAATTGAGCTATGCAACTTCAGTTAGTAACATTTTAGTCTCCATTCACGGATTCTTAGTGATAAAACTTCTACACTACAGTATGACAACAAATCTTGATCCCATCCCAGCACACCTACATGTACATTAAATCTTTATCCTACAGTTGGGCCTAAATCTTTTGTCTCACTACCAATGCACTAATGATTCCTGAGGCTCATAACACCAAAAAGGGGCCATACTAATTTACCCTTCCAGTCTCAGTTTGGAACCAACATGGCTACAAAATGAAGAGGTCTTAAAATAAGACATTTGGCATGTAAATCCTGAGTTCGCAAGTTCAAATCCCATTCTAGCAAATATTTCTTGGCTCTGACACCCAAAATTAGTTTATAAGTATGTATCGACTCAGTTTCCCTTGTGGTTTATTACTTTTTCTTTAAATAAAGCACTTGACCTAATAGAAAACATTTTGGAGATTTAACAATTTAATTAGCATAAACAATTATGGGAATTTTAAGGGCATCAGAAACCTTGATGATTTAAAGACTACATGTAGTTAATCAAAATTTTAATTGGTTATTGGCAGATTACGCGTTAGTGTTTGTAATTTTTATATAGCTAGTTTTAATTTTCCATGATAATTAATGTAACAGCTTTTAAGCCGAGTTTGAAATGTAATCTTCCAAAATGTAATATAAAATGCATGGATAAATTGGCGAGCCTAAACTAAGCAACGGCAAATTCCTGCCTATTTCACACTATGTACACTCAGATCTGATCTAGGCTTGTTCGTGATTCATTACACATCCAATCGCCTAATCAATTTCATTGATGCACGATTTACCTTGGCCGTCATCCAAAATCATCTCTCCACGTATTTCAGGAAAATGTAACAAGGTCAGAAATGATGGGGAGCTGTAATTCGCCTCGCTCAAGGCCTTTTAGGTCCCCGCAAAATTTCATGATGGATCTTGTAGCGACTGCATGTGGTTTGAGAGCAGGTGAGGGCACCCCCCCCCTCCTCTTTTCCCCTAGAGTGCAAGGTGAACTAATCAATTTAAAGACAGACAAGGAAGGCCATGTGATTCAATCGGGGGACTCGATATTGAAGAAAATGGTGGCTAATTTTGGTGAGTTGCTGCGCGTGATGCATTCAGGATGCAGGATACATCACGACGAGGATAGGACACACAGCTATGCATGATTTCAAATCGTTATCTGGGAATAGCAAAGTAAATTGCTTGAAGTTAAAGGTGGGCTGTGTGCAAAGGTGTTTTCTACTACAAAAGTAAAGCTCCACACCTTATCCAGGCACTTTATGCCAAAACATTCAAAACTGGGTTTATTTGCCCATCAATGTACATGTGTAGATGGGAAGAAAAGCTTTATAACTAACAATTAATATGCATTTAACATGTATAGAATATTTAAAACATCACATCTTGTTGATATTGTGACTGCTGTCCTCATGTTTCACTATTTCCAAGAGTTGCCTGATGTTGGCACAGGGTGTTACGCACAATCCAAGTTCATCTGAGCCTCAATGGGATTAAGGACCTGTTTTTACCTTCTGTCCAGCCTGAAAATATTGTCTGCTTTTGCAAACTTTCTCCTGTTGAACTAGGAATTTTTTTTAACAGATTTTTTATTATCTCTGGTATTGAAACCAAGGATGCCTCATAAGTGAAATTAATCACTGTAACTCTCAAGCCTGAGGAAGCAAGGGTGCTTGCTATGTGAAGTAACCAGAAACACTGGGTAATTCCCCTACTCTTCCAGGGTAAGTGCTCTGGGTTCTTTTATGTGCACTACCCATCCTAGCACATGGGACCTATGGCAAATAATGTAGGCCCTAAAGGACAAAGCAATAGGAAACTCTCTTCCTCGAGGACACAAGGTGCCACGACTGAGTTTTGAACCCACATTCTGCTGCCGACAACACCAGAACTCGAGTACGGTGATCTAGACCGCTTGGCCATGACACCCCACTAACCATTTTTAACCTTTGGTCAACATTTAAGAAGGATAAGAAAAGTTTTATACCACATTTTAATCATTCAGCTGAGAATTTATTTTAAAGGCATTTTATGAACAGTTTAATCACAGTTTATTTTTAAGTGTAAAATTGGCACCTTTTGGAGCTTGCATGCATTTTTGATCTTGTGCAAATTTTGTGCATTTCTAAAACAAAATCAATCACAGATGTTTGTAATTTAAAACTATTTTTAACAGTGATCTCAAAAGGGAATTTTCAACAACAATGCTCCAATGAACTTGTTTTAAACTAAATTCAAAAACGTTTTGGGGGGTTTGTTTTTTTCCAAATGTTTTAGGAACATTTGGTGACGGTTTAAGAATTTAATAATCACAAGTTTGGATGCGTACATTTTTTATTGATTTGTTTTAGCTGACAACATAAATAGATTCACATCAGAATTTGTATTGTTAATATTGATTGATTAACAGATGTGTATTTTTCTGACTGAACATTCAAGAAATAGTTCTCTTTGAATTCAGAAAAGCAGGCCTGATATCTTTGTATAATTGTAACCCTCGATCCTCCAGCCAGTCTAATTAAGGAACGTGACCAAGCTCGAGCTACATGTATGATTATCGCAACTAGCCTGATGCTTGCTTGTTGTATAGCGCAACAAAGTTTCTTCCTTCATGGTTTTCCTTAGTAAAGGGCACATCTGTTGAAAAGAAATTTAAGCTTTTTAACCTTTGAGGGGAACTCTGCTTAGGGCAAAAACGTGAGGCCATTAACAATTTTATTTCATGAAAGAAATTTAAATGAAACATTTCAAAATGACAACACTGGACTGCAGGACTACTCAACACGTGTACTTAGCATCAGTCTGCCTATATATCAGGGAGGTAATACTGATTGTACCAGCAAGCAGCACTGTCATTTAAGAAAATGTATTTCATTAATACTAATATTTTTGTCTTTCACAATTTTTCTATAAAAGTGTACAATCAACATTCTTATTGGAAACACAACCAAATTCGCGTATAAAATTTGAAAGAATGAAAAATATATAAAAGGGCTGGTTAGCTCAGTTGGTTAGAGCGCTCATACAGTATTCGAGAGGTCGCGGGTTCGAGTCCGGCATCAGCCAAATTTTCTTTGCTCACCCCAATTATTATATATATATGTATATGTATATGGAGGAATGGAACATGGTAACAAAATAAAGACCACAACAAGCCCAAGTTAGTTTCCTTTGATCCTTCAGTCCATGGTTAGTTAGTTATAAAATATTAATTTTTATATGTATGTATTAAAAAAAGATAGAATATAGGATTGGTAAAGCTGATAAGTGATAGTGCAGTGTTTTTTGTGTGATTTAATATACACATGAAAAAACAAATCTGTGAAAATTTGGGCTCAATCCGTCGTCCGTGTCAGGAGAAAATAGTGAAAAAACGTGCACACTTTTCAGCATTGTAAACCCATTGTCCTTAATTTCAATAGAAATTAAAATCGGGGTCTTCAAATTCTATTTTCTTGACTAAAACTGACAGTATTTCAAACACAAAATTTCTACGGAAGATTTGAACTGGTATGAACTACATAATCAGTAAGCTTTCAGACTGACTATTATTACAAATAAACATAGATTAGTAGTAGTACTAGTAGTAGTAACAAAACAAAAATGGATGAATATCAATCCTACCTTTTATTAAGTTTTAATATTAATTAAAAAAAATCCCTTTAAAATTATATGGGTTTATTGCTTCATTTGTTTAGTTTTATGATTTTCATTATACTGTCGCCATTGAATCCATAATATTAAAATACACAAACGCAAAAGACACCACCACTACACCAGAGCCCCCGCGCCAAATCAAGCATGCACAAAACACGGTGCAATCACACACCCCAATAAACACCAATTTGCGCCGCAAGAAAGACGGCAGGGCATCGCCGTCCAAAGTTCCTCAACGCCCCGTTGCACACACCCCCAAGTACGGTAAAAAGACCGGCTTCTTACCTGTCACACATGTTGCACATCCGTGCAGTAAAACTCCCAAAACTAGGGCCAAAGTGACACCAAAACGTCTGCTACGCATCCTGATACTGTTGCACAGCTCCGGACGTTAATGAAGGCTTATTGATGGATAACATGTGGGAGGAATGGTGAAAAAATCGCCGGAGTTCGTCTCGTCGTGTGTGCCGACAGGATCGTAGTTAGCGGCTAGCTTGGCTGTGTACACCGTGCGTGCATAAAGTGCAGTCGCATGCGCATGTGTCGATTTTGCATACATAGTTATAATTATTATGAAAACTGACGCCTGGAGTGGAGGCTACTCGTTTGGGTTTTTTCGTACGGCTAATTTTTATATCCCTGGTGATATATAATTAATTTTATTTAAACTATCACACAGAAAAGAGGCATGAAAAAGGGGTGTGGGAAGATGAACTGGGCTGCATGTTCATCTCTTAGTGAATTTGAAGTCAAGATACAACTACAAAAAGGGAATTACGACCCCTCCCTTCCGCCCCGCCCCAAATTCACATCAATTTAAAGGTTGTATCACTATCAGTAACAAGTCATGTAAGTGGTTTGCACACCACTGAAGTCAAATGTATCCATTTTATTACACTGCACGAATACAATTTTATTATTGTTAACAAAATAAACAAACAAGTTTTTTCTTCTTCTTGACAATTACTTCTTTATTGATGTTAGTTTGCTCAAAAAGAAAGGTCCTTTCTTTATGGCTTGCTCATTTTGCTCTCTGTCCAATTTGTTGACAGCGCCCTCTCTTGGTAAGTACATAAGTAATAAAGGTTGATCTTGACAATATTGTCTCTCGTTCGTTCATGTTGTTGTGTGTGTGCACCGCACCGTTGTGTGTACAATACTGCTGCTGAACATTTTTACAGATATTGAAGGTAAACGATTGTTTCATTTGCTTTTAAACGTGTGTTGCTCCTTCCATGACAAAGTGAGAGAACGGGCAAAAATCGATCCCGAGCCGAGGTGATCCAAGACGAGACAAGAGAAGGCTTACGTTTGTATTAATGTTATATTGTTAATGTTATGTCAGATGTCATGACCAGTGATGACTAGACTGAGTGTAATTTAGTTTTTAGTGTAAACAAACAAACACGAGAGCACCAGGCACGAGCACCCACTTTTTCATATCTTTCATTCTCATCATCCCTCGTGTGTTTGATGTATTCCTCACCATATTGATGCCAATACTCCGGACTCCCTCCGATCATGGAGGAGGTAAAAATCTCGAGATCAGAAATCAGAGGGAGTGCCGTGGCTAGTGTCCATGTTCTACACTACAGTACTAGGTAGTACTAGCCCAGCAGGCCGGGACTGAGGTTGGACTCCCTAAAACTAATAATAACTAACTAAGAAGTAAGACCCTGTTTTTCTGATCTTAGTTGACATTTTTTCCCCCCTGAAACTGTGTGTGGTAGTACATGCATAGTACAAATATCGTAACTAGTGTAGTGTACATATAACGGTTGAATCACAGCAGCCTCCTTACTTCATGTATAAAGTTAAACGTTTCATGTTTTGTAGTTTTTTGTACATGTTGTATGCTGATGAACCTTATAAAATCACAGTTATACATGTATTTACCCACTTATGATTTCTTTTCACTCAGTTTTGCTGCAGGAGGATGATGGGGTACAGCAGTTTATTGATTGTCTTCTCCAGATGTCTCCAGAGAAGATGCTTTGATTCTCCAAAAAGAAACATCTCAACCGTCAAATGTAGAATCTTGAAGACACATAGCCTGCTCAAACTATGTCCAGAAGGTGTTAATACTCAAACAAGCTCAAACTATTTATATGGGAGAACTAACTATGAGGCTGGTCCCAAGAATAGTATTTTCTCAGGATCAATGCCTAGTTTTTGTATAAGAAGCAGAAGATATAGACGTAAAATCTCATCGATAAGATTTTGTTCTTCATACAGTAGCTCAGACAATGCTGACTGGGACAGCTTTGGTACGTGGCAGAGCCGCATACAAGAGCCCATCCTTCTTCAGCAGAGTATCAAACACGGGATCCCGATTCCGAAGATTTCTATCTCCAACGTCGGCAAGGAGTCGTTGATTGGGCGCCGCACAACGAATGAGGACCGCATCAGTGTTCTAGAACTCGCACCAAATCTTCTGTACTTTGGTATATTTGATGGGCATGGAGGCGCTGTTGCAGCTGATTACGCTTCCAAGAACATGGACAACCATATCAAGTGCTGGCTAGCAAAGGAACACGATCTCCAGGTTGTGCTGACCAGAGCATTTGAAGACCTGGAAAATCGATTTGCAAGACACCTGTATATGGAACTAAAAGGTGATGCTCTTACCCTACCTTCCTGAACCGTCAAAATACAATTTTATGGTTTGTCTGATTCTGTTGGAGTGGGTAATTCACTGCTAAATAGATCATGCTAGGTATGGGGCCAGGCATATCACCACAATCGGAGTCCAGCAGTTTAGGTGTTGAGTTGTTACAACATGGTCATGATGCAAGCCTGATGGTTTATGTAGGCATTTTTGCATCCATGCCCCTGGGCATTGTCTTGGTACTCTCATATAAACGAAGCATCAAGCCTCATGATGATGTTGGACTGAGTACTGGGTCCAATTCCATGGCTCTGCTTACCGTAAGCAAAGAACCATTGCTTACGGAAGTAGGGAATTCCGCCCTTACGTCGGCGTATTTCACATTAGCATGGAATGTTTTCTTGTGTGCGTCCCCACTTCACGTTACTACATGTAGGCATTCTTCGGTTACAATGCTGAGCGCAGAAATTTAGCTTGTGCCAGGGCTGTAAGCGAAGATTGGTGCAAGCGCAGAATTCAGCGGTAAGCAGAGCTATGAAATTTGGCGCAGTTCCGTAGTTACCAGTGGTTACCTGTTAACTTGAATGACTGTCAAAACAACTGCTAAGCCTGTCCCAAATTGAGCAGACTTACTGTGTCTGTCTTAACACTTTTATTGCAGTACAGTGATCGACCAATTCTAAGCAATGCAGTACTTAGTCTGGCCCCATTTTATTATCATGGGAATCAGTATTGATTGTTACTACTGCACACAGGGAATATGACGAAGATGGCAGTATTGTGATACGGCTTGGAATTGTTTCTTTCTCATCTTAGATCCAGCCATGGAAAACACAGGAACCACTGCGACGGTCTGCCTTCTCCGCAATGGAAACGAACTGGTTGTTGCAAACGCCGGCGACAGTCGCGCAATCCTATGCCGTAAAGGAAAAGCCATGAGACTGACTCGCAAGCATGACCCTGAAGACGAAGTGGAACGAGAAAGAATAGAGGCTTGCAATGGATTCATCACGTAAGTAGTCCTCACTCTGGAGCAGTTATTCCAAGCAAAACAGAACTAACTGTGTACTTGCATACATGTGTAATGTGTACATGTAGGCATTCACAACATGGTATCATATTACAAGCTGGCATAGTTTATTATCCAAAACTACAGTGGATGGTATTGAATGGTCAGACAGTGGGAGGGTTGACTGTGTACTGTGTAGATGCATCTGCCTCATGATATCGTATTGCAGGCGTGCATAGTTTGTCATTCAAAATCACAATTCAAATTTGCAATGAATGGTCAGACAGTGGAAGGGTCAAGGGTTAAAAATAAAACCACAGGAAGAAATGAAACTGACAACTGAGTTGGTGTTTGATTGACTTGTTGAAGGTGGAACCAGTACGGCAGACCATTGGTCAGTGGTGTCTTGACGATGACCAGGAGTATCGGTGATGAATCATTGAAGCGATACGGCGTCACGGCACAACCGGAGACGAAATCAGTGGAGGTGAGAATAACATTAAGAGAAACAATACAATAAATTTTGATGCAAAATGTAGGAAGCAATAACCACTAAGATTCAAACTGACCTCTCATCATCGGATTAGCTTGGTGGTCTAGTGGTTAAAACATCCGTCTAGAATGCAGGAGGTTCGAATCCCACCTGAGGTACATGTCCTGTGTATTTATTTACCCACAGTGCTTGTCATACCAAATTGTAATAGCTAATTAATCTAATAAATAGTAATACACAGTTTTAATAGCCTACAGCACTTTATCACACCCGATGGGCATCTCAAAGGGCTCAGTATTTGTTTTTTCCTGCGAAGTAATGTTTTTGAAGTATGAGACATGTCCCTTTACATAGCACCATGTAACAATTTACAAGGTGCTGTGGCGCAATCGGCAGCCAATCAAACCAGGAACACCGGGGGTGAACCCCTTCTCTTTGGGCGAAGTACAGTGGGTTCTTTTACGTGCATACACAACACACGGGACCTACGGCTTTACGTCCTATCCAAAGGATTAACGGTTAAGTGTCTTGCTTAAGGACACAAGTGTCTCGACCGGGACTCGAACCCACACACAAAATGATCAGAAACACCAGAGCTTGAGTCCTGTGTTCTTATCCGCTCTGCCACGACATCCCAAATAACAAAATGTTGTCATGATTCCCCCCCTCATACAGGTAAAACACAGCAAAGACAGTATGTTAGTCATGGTCACCGATGGTATAATCTCTGTGATGACTGACCAGGAACTATGCGATTCAATCGGTCAATGTCACGACCCTCCTACGGCGGCAAACTTCGTCGCTGATCAAGCACTTCAGTTTGGCAGCGATGATAACTCTAGTATCATCGTAGTGCCCTTTGGTCGCTGGGGGAGCTACCCCGACACCAACCACACTCATAAGCTAAGATGGTTCGAGAGATCAAAGTTTTAAACAAATGTGGTATTTAAACAAATTTGCTTTAAATTTTTAAAAGAAATCTGTCAAAAAAAATTTAAATCTGAAATTGTTTATAAGATGTACTGAATTAAAAAGCATCAAACCTAATGAACGGATTTTCAACTTCTTTTAATTATTTCAAGAACTCTTTATATCATACATTTACATTTGTGTGTGTGAATAAGAACAAAATGCAAAGCCACATAGTTATGGTAACATACTGCACAAATTAAATCGCCCAAAGGCAAAGCCAAAGTTACAGAAGGAATTTATTTCATCTTCCGGAATTTTTCAAGCTTTAAGGAAGCGGACTTTATCTGGGGTCTCCTCATGAGGCTGGCTAGAGTCTTCCATAATGAGAAGTGGGGAACATACTACACCACCCCAAAATGACTGTAAAGCAATACTCTTTAACGAGTTATGCACAATGTGTTAATGAGGATAAAGTGGACTTCATTTTGTTGTCAAGACAGTTACAACGAGGACTGGTACAAGTTTAACACAACAGAAATAGGATTAAACTTGATTTCCTTCTTTCACGTTGGATTTACCCCGAAGGACAAAGAAACAACTAATTGGCAAGAAAACAAAAATTTATGGATTTTGACAGAAACAAGATTCTCTTCTATACAACGATTCACATACAAACTTTTTTGCAAAAGTGATTACTTTTTTGTACTTTACTCTTTAGGCACTGTAACAATTGCAGAAATGTTAAGAATGCGACTAATTAATTCAACCCCCACCCATCATAGCTCGTTAGGAACTTGGACGGTTCTTAAGGCAGACAAGGCTAAGCACTTGATATAGTAAGGGGCATAACAGTGTGCCCTACAATAACGAGTTAGCTTGAATTGTTTGAAGCAGCAGCCACCAAGGTTTAAATTTAAACGTTCTGCAAAACCTTAAAGACAAGGGTACACTGTGAAGTGCAAGATTGATTTTTAAGTGTTCAGTATTTCTAAGACAGTGATCTTATAAATAGAGCTCTTAAAGGTTCACTGAAATAAAAAGTATTCATGCTTTTATATGTTACACCTTATGATTTTTATAAAACGATTCACTTGTAAGAAATAATTGTTTGCATTCCTGTGTTTTTTTTTTTTGCATAATTTGTTTTCTTTAAAAAATAACAGTCTTCAGGAACGCCCACAAAAATAGGTCACTTGCTAACAATGGCTTGATTCTCAACGTGACATCACATGCATTACATAATGTTGCCTGAGCTATTCCACAAAACAATTGTTATGGGATTGGGTCTGCCAAAGGAATGACAAATATGTGTTCTATTAACAAATTCATTCTTGGTTGTAATGCATGTGATGTCACGTTGAGAATCCAGCCATTGTTAGCAAGTGACCTATTTTTGTGGGCGTTCCTGAAGACTGTTATTTTTTTAAAGAAAACAAATTATGCAAAAATACACAGGAATGCAAAAAATAATTTCTTACAAGTGAATCGTTTTATAAAAATTACAAGGTGTAACATAAAAGCATGAATACTTTTTATTTCAGTGAACCTTCAAGTTATTGTTTCAACCATAGAAATGGAATCCGGTGTTTAACTGCACTCTGTCCTGCTGTGAATACGGCATATCGATATCACATGACACGCATGTATGGCAAGATGATGCCGTGCATAGAGCAATTTCTCTGTTTCTTATTGGCCAAATCACGTATCTAGTATACATAGCATAAAAATGGCAGCATTAGTCTATTGAGCCAATTCACCTGATGTCCTCATCACAATCTTGGTTGCACCATTTTGGGAGTCAATGCCCCTGTGTGTTATACAGCGTAGTGTGAATTTTAGGTGATGCGGCATTTATGCGCTCACCTTTTGACTCCCAAATGGTGAGCATGACACAGTCGCCATGTGTGACGTGCATGGAAGGGGTCAATACAACCAAGTCGGACAGGTTCCATTTCCTTTTGTTTATCCAGATTCTATTCCTATGGTTTCAACCAAAAGGAAATGAGCAAACTCGATCCTTGGTTGGCCAAGTACAATCTGGTTATCTAGGCTTACCTTTTCACTGTGCAGTTTGCTATTCTAAATCCATACATTATTTTTCAGTCACAAATATAATTTGAGCACAGTGTTTTCTTTGATGGAATGACCAAAGAATTAAGAATGAACAAGTCAATACTTTTCCACCTTCAACATGTTCAAGAGCATCTATCGTGATATTATAAATTGGCTGAATTATATCTTTGTTGCTTTTTAAATTTTGCTTGTTGTGAAACGGCATTATTAAAATACTGAAAATAAGGTTTGCTTTTACTTCTGAAAACAAGACGGCAGTATTTGTACCAATGACTGTTCTATTACTACACTACTATTCCAGTCTTGGGTTCGATTCCCACCACAGTCTGCAACCTGTGCCAACCCTTCCGCTTCAAATACAAAATGATGCTACATCTTGATTAAGGACTGGGTTAAGTGGATTCTGTACTACCTTTTGTTGTCACTGTTCATAAACCTCAACAATGCAACTTTGTTTTTATAAACGCGAAAAAGACTTTATCAATAACTTGCTTCAACAGTTTTGTTGCATCTTTCTTTTTACAATAAATCTGGATGCATACCTAACACAAATGTTGCCAGATACTAGTTGAATCGGTTTCATACATTACAGGTATTCAAGATTAAACCTTTTTCAACAAAACTAAGGCTTAAATGACGTAACAGCAACACAATTTCTTGGGGACTACATTTAGCATTTAAAGACGGGAAACACAATAAAGGGACCACGTTGCATCCACCACACCCAAAGTGTTTCAATATGTGAATGGACACGCAGGCTTAAATACTGAAAATAATTTGAGTAGATTCATTAGATGTTTTTTAAAAAGCAACTTTCAAATCACCCTAAATTTCCATAAAAAATGGACGGAAAAGATGCCTTTTCCGTCCATTTTTTTTAAAATGAAATTTGAGAGTAATTGAAAAATTAATAACTCTAATCAACTTAAATTACATTCAGTATGAGCCTGCATGTCCATTCACATGTTAAAACACTTATGGCAGTTTCGGTTCCTTAAACCAAAGTTATGCTAGATAAGTGGTCCCCTTATTGTGTTTTCTGTCCCAAAATGTTTTATTTTAGAAAAATTGTAAACCTCGGACTGAGCTGGCACTTTTATTTATTAACTCTAACCCCCTCATGTCTTTGGCTAGAGACCATTTCATATTCTCCCCAAAATACTGCACTCTTTGGTAACCCCAGTGGTGTATCCTTGGAAAATGGCGCCGATGGCAAGCACTGAAATTGAGCCCCAGTCAATAACATCAGCTCAAAAAATACAAGTTAAGCTTGTTTATCTTTTAATTAACGAATTGTGGCACTACACAAAAATTATAACAGCACCTTCCTTGATTTCACTGATGCGTACTGGCCTATGATAGGATGAAAGTCAAGTTTATCTCTGTTTCTTCTGGCTTCAGCTTATTCTGGCGCCCCCTTCAAGTGGCGCATATGGCATGTGCCATACCTCCTATTCCTCAGATACGCCACTGGGTAACCCAACACACAAAATCAGGTTTGGCCACTGATAAGATTGGTATGCCTAGCCCACTGGCCACTGATAAGATTGGTATGCCAACATTTGTTGTTTGGCCCTGCAGTACCATATCCCACAAAGTCAAGCAGCTTCATGCCTAGCATTGTGGGAGAATTTGGGCCGAGTGTTAAGGATAAATGACAACAGCACTTACATGTATGTGTGGCGAGTCAAACAATTTCAACACCGATTTTGTATAAAACTTATAAAACAACCAAGAACCTATCAAAGATAATTTTCATAAAAATAGTAAAATCAGTTCATACTTGTACACATGGTACATAGGGGTACACAGTCTTGACTTTAGAATAGAAACAATTAGTTACACCTAATACTTTGTCCAGAATTAAGAACGAACAGCAAGCAAACCTTTTGGCCCTATATAGTAAAACCTCGGCTTACCCTTTAATGCCCAGTTAAACCCATCTGGACCCTTAGTTGCATCCCAGCGAGGCCCAGTTCTCCTTGTGACACCTTGATACACTACTTTGGGCTTTAAGAAACTCTTTTGCACGTACATTCCAATCTTAAATACAACATATATATACCTTTTTTTTTTTACGATTCTCAATCTCTCAAAACCCACAACTTCCAAAATGGGCACCTTTTCCTCCACAAATCAAGTGGACACTGGGTTCCTTCAAAGGACCTTATGCACATGATGTCGTTTGAGTAGAGTGCCCTCGGCTAGAGGTCAAAAGAAGGTTGGTCATTGGCCCATCCTCATTTTTTTATCCTCATTTACTTCTAAGACGGCAGTGTGATGACGTCAATGCATAAGGGCTATACAAAGTGTTGGAAACTTTTCAATCAAAACAATCTGTTTACAGTGAAAACTGACAGAGGGAAAATCAATGCTATACTGTACAATATATTGACGTGTATTCTTAAGTAAGAACTTCTTCCAAAGTTGTTAACACTATTTTTTGTTTTCTTGGGTAAAGGTTGAACAGTTTTCAATGTCATTGATTTAAGTCTACAATCTTTCAGCACACTTGCCTTTTACTCTTCCCCGATTCCCCACATTTACAAACTCGGCATCAGGCAAACTTATATAATTTGTTTTATATATACACAATTTGTTTCTTAAATATCTATACTCTCTTATTATTAAGAATCCAGATTATTCCTAACCGACAAAAACTTGCTGTTAAACTTACTTTGAAAGTTAAAACTTGTACAGAAGTTTGTCAAAGTTTGAAATAAACTTGCCTTAAATGTACAGTCATCGACCCGAGAAAATGCAAAAATATTTGTTTTTGCAAAAATATGAAGCGTTTTCACTACTGATACTTTTTTTTTTTTTTTTACAATGCCAACAGTTATCTTGCAGTTTTATTATTCTATGCGAACCTCTACAACAATTTTGGTTGGAACTTTTTCCTTTGCTGATTTTGCCAGCTGTAGGCAACCAAATCAATATGCTAGTGGTATCTGAACAGATGCACAAACCTCTTAAATGATGAGGATTATTTGGTTTAAAGTGTGCTCAGCTAATTCATCGGTCGCAATGACACAAACAATTTGTACAGATTTTTAGCGACTGCAATTTTCATCGGCGGCGAAACTTTCAAAATAGAAAAAAAGTTACTCATGGTACAAATTTTACCTTAGCTCGCTGGCTCCAGGATTTTAGCATGCATCCATCTAGATCAAAATCTCATACCACCCGACATCATTTTACTCTTGATTGCGGTACAGCTTTTACCCCAACTGGAAATCTATTCCCAAATGGGGACATGACTTGGCTCCAAACAAATCAAGGAACTCTTTAAAATGACAGGCCTAAGCCAATCCGAAGTTACCAACATCTCAGCAGATGTATCTGTTTCCATAGCATCCATCACCATGGCAACCTCTCTTCCTGAGGGTTTTCTTAAAGACTTCAATTCCTCAACCTCCATTAAATCTTTTTTCTTCATCAGCAACCGAGGATGAGTAAGAATAGAGTCTTCATCTTCCTTTGCTCATTTCCACTCGTCTCAAGGTGGGGTATAATCACCACCCCCTCCTATGATGTCGGAGCCGAGGGCTTGATAAACTTTTCAGGGTTGTGGCTTCCTGAATTGCTGCCTCCAGTTGCCACGGCAACTCGGTGCCTCTGTAGATTAACCAGAGAATAAAAGAATATCAGGTTTGATCGAGTTGGTTCAGTGTTACTGCATCATACAAAATCTCAGCAGGCAACTACGAAAAATATACATGTAAATATCTTGCACAATCTACAAAATCAAAACGTATCAACAAACTGTCAGATAGTTATTTTGATTAACGGTTATTCTAAATAAAGTATAAACAAAATTAAATAAATAAACATTGTAGAAAGCATCTTTAGTGACCAAAATTGGAACCATATTTTGTATGGACTGTAAAATAATATTTACAACATTTTATTTAAACTTTCCCTCTTTTATGACCTGCTATGTGGAGTGTCATGGCTATGATTAAAAAAAAATGCCTAAAACAAACAGACCAATCCATTACGCCCGCCCAACATATAACTCGAGCATCTCCGCTCTTAAAAAAAAAAAGCACATCGCACCACACAGACTTTCAAAATATCCTAAAAGACACTTATGACACAAGTCCAGAGAGAGACAGATAGAGATAGAATAGATACAACACAACGACTACTATCCGATTTCAGAATGAAAGGTCGAAATGACAATGAAAGGTCAATGACCTCTAATTTGACATTAGAAGGTCAACACCTGGATGCATCCGGAAAGTTACACACACCTTTAAATAGTTCAGTCTGTGTTGCCATGCAGGTTGTTGAGATTTTAGTAAAGGAAAGATTTGTAACAATAACAAAAAGTTGATGAACCCATGCATTACTACTGTTAAGAAAGAGTAAATGGCGGTTGAGATCATTCACAAGATCTTTCGTTTCCTTCGAGACATCACAAGATGAAATGATTACAGACACACAAAGAGGATACAGAATTCAAGATTTGTACTGAAAAAAAGTACGGGATTAACTTACGGATGCACATGCTGTAGAGATTTAAATGAACCAAAGTTAGAGGAATTTTCTAATGAAGGGGGTAGGCGAGGCATCTTCAGACAACCAGATCAGAAAATTAGAAATCAAAAAAAAAAAAATGTACAACTCTTTCCATAATAAACAACAGATCAATTTTGATTGATTTATCAAAGCTATTTTGGTTGTTTTTAAAAATCAGGTTTTTTATTTATTTTTTTTCTTTGGAGCCATGCAACTGTAGTTCACCAGAGCAGGAGCAGTTCCATGGCACAGCAAGACTTTATACTGTACTTTTCAATTTTCAATGGCACAGCTAAGGAACCATAACAAAAAAGAGGAAATCAGCTGAAAAGTTGCATGCCTGTGTTTTTTTAAAGAGTTCCGTACAAGTATGGGCTTGAGATGCTCGCATTCCACGGAAGATTTGTTACAAATTCCTTAATTGCCACGGGGACATGCTGCTAAGCAGAAGACAGCATTGCATTCAGAATAGTTTTGAAGATGAACCGGTGAATAAATTCTGAGACACTGCTTGTAATCCTTCTCATTTTTTCTACACTTCAAGAAAAAATTGATGGATTTTTTCACCCGAATATGAAACACTCCTGAAGATGCTCTAGGAGGACAATTTAAGTCAACGCTTCTCTGTCTTTGATTCACAACTGTGCGATTTTCCCCCTTGTTAAAACACGATTACTAAAGATGTATCATCCGTGCTCCTGTGATCTGTGCTAGAAAATGAATCGATTCCAGCCAACAAAATTCAAAAGAGCATGCTATTTTATGACAAGTATAATTAATAAATCACGTTTTGACCTTGTCGATGGCTATAAAACTGTTGTTTTTGAAACAATTATCCTGGCCAACCAACCAACGTGAAAATGTGTCAAACGGCTACGCCTACGTCTGGTACCCAGAAGTCAGCTACATTACAATGTCATTTCGCCTGCATTTTGTCTCTGTGTGTCAAGGCACCCAGCTGAAAGTGAGCAGGCAGTGTGCCGAGTTAATTTATTGTGCCCACACCAAAAAATCTTTTTTTCAATTAATTACTCTGTTATTATTCGTTGTTGGATTTTTTCGTTCAATGTCTCATTTAAAAATAATAACTTTGGTCATCCTGCAAAAACAGCCATTCAACACTTGGATTTAATTTTTAAGGTGAAATCAGCTTGAGCACGGATCATGCATCTTTAAAACCATACACCCTCAGCTGATTAAACTGCCACAATGTTACGCCCACAACAAACCTTGCCAGTAACCATTAATAAAGCCTTTTGTGTGATTAGATGCCACTTCCTTCCACATCCTTCATTCCTTTTTTTTAATGTCGTTAAGGAGGTTAGTGAATGATCTTGATAGCGGGGACCAATTTCTGAGAGATGTCGAGCAGAAACCGAGCTCTTCATCCATAGAGAATTCTTTGGATGGCAAATTTGACTGAACTCTTGACGGTGAATCGAGGTGACATGTTTCCGCCGTAAAGATGAGAGAGCTTGTGTTCAAGTGTGTCTACACAATGCCGAGATTAACCACATTGAGTAGCATCTTACCATAGTATCAGTAGTGGTACCTGCTAATTGAAAAGGCAGCCTGGATTACAGGCCGCCTAGTCCCCCTGGCTAGTGCTTCTCAGCCCCCCATTAATAAATCATCGGCTCTCTGGATTTGCCTCTGGGTCAAGTTTGACATTTGATAACTGAATGTCAAAACTTTTATTGTGACGGCATGCCTTGTCCACTGCCAAGCATAATGAGTTTCGGCATTTAAGTAATCCCTCCGAAAAATCCTGACATTGGATTTTGATCGGTTCGGGCGCAGAGGGTTAAAAGGTCTGGGCATGCGAAAATCATCTCCCCAGCAAGTATGCATTTATCGTTCTGCTGTGCACAGGTTATGTATTTCTTGTGGTTTTTCTCTCTCAAATGATTTCCCGACTCGACATCTCTCTGAAGTTGGCTTAGGATGCGGCATACTCACCTGAAGCTGGGACTGAGATGGATGGCCCATCTGAAGGGGGTGCAAACAAGGGGGCACAAGAATTAAGAAAAACTCCTCACAAGGAGATACTGATCTAGTGTTTGAAAGGGATTATACAGTACTGGTAATGACCCCGAAATATTCATGCATTAACTGTCAAAAAAAAAAAAAAAAGACTAAAATCTTGTTTGAATGTGAGATCGTTGTTGTACCAGGGTGTCTGTATGACGACATATATAACAATTTACATGTTTCGGGAGAGAGCATGCTCATAACGATTAATTATTGAGCACAACCATAAGTTACACTAGTTATTGTTTGGAATTTTCTGTTGCTGAACTTCCCTGGAAACTTGTCAGTAGTTAGAAAGTGATGTAGAAATGATGAAGAATTGGGGATTTTTTTTTGTTTCTAGCGAAATCCACTGACCACAAACAGAAGCCATGGGTAAACAATTTAGTACTTAGTGATGTACGGTAAAACTGTTATTCTGTAATTGAAAGAGTTTTTAGGTTATGTTTTGAAGAGACTGCACAACATTAATGATTTGTGAAAAATAAAATGAAAAGAGGACGGTCGTAGCTCGTTACGTAAAGGACGACTAAAAATAAAGGCCTTTATGAAAATGTCAAAAGGAAATGTTGACAAATTTCAAGACTTTTTTGTTCGTGTCTATGAATGCTAGTGAAGGTAAGCACTCATTAAATTTAAGATTATTTTTTTTACAAAAAAGAGGGCGTCATGATCGAGGCTCTTAATGTTGTACCTTCCTTTAAAAATGTAAAAGGTCAAGTGTATGAAGAAGGCGGAGTATGGAATACAAGTCAATTTACAGTGACTCCTGAAGCTGTATTTGGCGGTGTCTGAATTAGCGGCTGCTACATCACCACGTTAACATGCGTTGAAGCATAGGCTGCCCTTAGCAACAGCTGCAGCCGTAGCCGTAGCCGCAGCAGCCAATTCAGATACAACCTTAATTAGAAGCAGGTACATTTAAATTGGAAAGGAGGTAAAAGGTTGGGGGGGGGGGTTAGTCCATTTGTTTACCAAGTACAGAGGTTACGGTAGTACATATTATGAAGAGTAAAATTTGAAAGCTACGGATTGGGGGGGTCGTTGACCTTACCTGGACCTGAGGCGAAGAAGAGCCCATCTGAAGATGTAAATACGGAGGGAAAATTAAGCTGTGTCTGAATGAGGCGTCTTTGGCTATGGCTTATGGAAATGACGTAGTACAGAGGGACACATGGATCTGGCCACAGCTGCAGCCAAAGCCACAATTATGGCTTTCACTATTGGTTTCAGAGGCAATGTCTGGGTATAGGCAGCCACCCAGCTGTACCCAAAACCAATTATTTGAAGCCAGCCTTGGACATTTCGTAACCATCACCTTCAGGTGACATTTGTTTCTAAAACTTGCATTCTAAAAGTTAAATGTCCAGTTTTCAAGAACAAGTATGATATGAACATGTGACTTTTG
Source organism: Marthasterias glacialis (assembly GCA_911728455.2). Lineage (NCBI taxonomy): Eukaryota > Metazoa > Echinodermata > Asteroidea > Forcipulatida > Asteriidae > Marthasterias > Marthasterias glacialis. Next base: position 10,487,414 of record OU452237.1, on the reverse strand, counting down.
ATTTCTGTTATTCCTGAGTTTCTTTTAATGAATACTTTTTGTTTGAATGGCGTTTTATTGTGAGAGTAAACAACTACCCAAAGTTTGTATAAGTTTGAAAATTCAAGGGCGTAATTTAATTTGTTTCTGCAATCTCAAAATGTTTCAGGGGCAGCGCTTTCCATTTTACTGCACTGTACGTACAAATAAAAGGGGGTTAGATAACAAAACAATTCCTTTCTTTGGATTGTTTAACCCATGGACCAAAATGAACTCTTCCAATACTCACATGTACCAGATGACTGGGTCCAATTGGTGGGGACGTTCCAAATGGGCTGATGGGGGAGGGATGACTGGTCGGCCCCACCGCAAAGGGCGTGCTCCGGCTCGCTGGAGATGAGGAAGGGGAGAAAGTGGTGTGCATCGCTGTCAGTACGAGAAGTCGCAAGTAGGCAACAGGCAGGCAAACACACGCAGTTGATTTGCAACACACACAACATGTACGGGCACCAGGCAGGCATTGCAAACGTGCGGTTGTACAAGGGAGGGAAGGAAAGAAAAAAAAAGCAAAATGCAGAAATCATAACGGTTTATAATGATCATGCAACATGCTGTGTGGTCACGAAAAGGGTCAACAACATGACTTTAACAGACTGCTGGACACACCATGAATTTTCAGAACTAACCTGCATGATTTTAAATAAGATTTGAAGCTTTGCAAAGTGTGTAAGTACAATAGGGAAATAGATTGCGGGTGGCACCCATGCGGCCAGAATCTCTCTCATGAAAAGTGGCGGTTCCGGAAGAACCAGTTTCGAGATAGCCTTGACGTTTCAAACAGTGTACTCTACTTGTCTTTTCAGAACCAACACTTCTCACTAGAGAGATTTCACTCACATGATTGTCACCCGCAATCTATTTCCTTTGCATGAACTTTATAAAAATGCTCGATAAAAAAAACCCCACCAACTATTTGCGCTTAAGCCATGTAAGACGTTCCAAGTTATGTTTTTGTTAGATGATGATGGAGGAGCCACCTTTTTCCACAGCAGTTTTCAAAATGACACAACAAATTTTGCAACTATGTTACCAAAAGGTAGCACGGCAAAGTAAGTGTGCCAAAGTGTTGAATCCTATTTCAAGCTCTTGTCGGGCAGAGTTTAGATGTACAAATCCTAACGACAGATTTGCTTTTGCGTAAGCAGAGAATAAAAGTAAGCACAGGCATTACACATTACACAGTGCACATGTTAACTGTTCCATCTTGCAAGCAGAAACATATGTCTCAGTTTGCTGAACAGAAATGAACACTGAAAAACACGATGCAAATTACAGACTTGTATTCAAGTCAGTACTGAAGCCAGCGTATCAGTGCACCCTCTAGTGGCCATATAGCGTACAGGCTCTCATGAAAACCAGCACTCTATGACCACTGAAATGCAATGTGCCATCTCAGAATCTTTGAGATGGCACAAACATATTAGCACATATCAACAAATGCAGTTCTCATCCAGGTCCAGTCTCATTGGGCTGCTTTCGCACAAAAAGTAGCCCAGAATAAGGTTACCAGCTAACATACCATAACATCTGTGACTGGTGTCCTGCTTGTTTCCTGCTGGTATCCATTTTTTTGCTCAGCAGAAAATTGTTAAGCAATATTTTCTGCTATAAAGCAGCTCTATGAAACTGGGTCCTGGTTAAAAAACACTGACAGTGGTACAAATATTTTCATTTAATAAGGCAATTTTCGCTATCAGTCAACAAGGGAAAGAATTAAAGTCCTTAAATGTAAGGTTTACTGAAATGTAAATTATGCAATAAGGCCGAGTCAGACACTGCTGCAAGCCTTCCATTATGTCCGACACAAAACAGTCTCTGGGAAGGAAGGCTGTTGGTGGCTTTATCAAAAGTTAGTTGATAGCCTTCAGGTATCCACTTTTTATGGCAGTTGACAAATTTCTACAATGCAAAAAGTGGTAATGGCCTTATGTTTCCAACCCAGCTGAGTCTTTTTCAAACCCTAAAAGCTTTCTAGGATCTGAACAAAATGCATGACACATCATGCATCTTAGAAATATGCCTCCAATTATCTTGCACAAAAGGCATTAAGAGCCTATTTGTGTCCAAGCCATTTGATTGCGTTTTGTTATTATATGCAAGACCCTGTTGATGGCCTTCTCTAAGACATCCTGCTGGAGACATTCATTCTTCACATACCTGGTGATATAGGTCTATTAGGGTTGGGAGAGTACGGGATGGGGCTTGATATCGTCCGAGGTCTGAGGCTTCCATGGACGGCCATCTCATTAAACTGCCTCTCGTCATCCATTTCCAGACTGGACTCACTCTCCGAGAGGTGTCTGCTAAGAGCTTCTCTTCTCTCTTGTTCTAGCAGGAGCTTACGCTGTAGACGGAGGTTCTCTTCCTTGATTTCTCGTTCTTCTTGAACTAGGTGCGCCATTCTCTCTTGATCTAACAAAAAGAATAAAAATCTCCAATCACCAAAGAGCAAGGTTTCACTGATGAAAAGCTATCACATAAATGTCAATATAAATCAAAGAAAATCGCGAAGGCAAAATTCCTTCTCTCTCTCAGTCGATGCCATTTTCCTTACGTTCCATCTGTGATGACATTAGTTGACCTTTCAGTTTCCTGACCTCACTGCGTAGTTGGTCGACATAAATCGTAAGGTTCTCAGTTGTGTTTCCATTCTTGATTTCCCTGGGTGAGGCGGGAGCAGACACTGGCTCGTCCAGCTTTTCTTGAAGCATTCTGTAATAAAAATTATGATTAAAAAATTCTTTGTAACGCAAGTTTTGTCATTCCTGGAGTCATTAGTGGGAACTAAGTTGGGAAATAAGTCTTAAACCCCTTGATATTCTTTAATCTAACGACATATGGTAAGGAACACTTAGAGCCAAACTGACAACAATCTGGTAATAAACGTCGTGCTTATGATAGGAAGGAATATGCAGCTCGGTAGTGGAGGGACTTTATAATTGATTTCGTGGGTTTGGGCTTGGTTGAAGGTGAGATGTTTTTAAGTTCTTTAGGGACTCACCTCTTCTCTGCTTCTAGTCTGTCCATCCTCTTCCACAGTCTGTTCACCAACGCCTCCTGCTCTTGCTCAAGACAGTTTTCCAGATCAACTTTCTCTCTTCTCAACTGCGAGAAAACAATAACATTTTATCTGAAGTAAGACTTTAAGATAAGCCTTTTCTCTTTATGTGGACAGCGATAGCAGTGAAAAAAAAAAGTTTCATGGATTAAACCTCTTGTTTCATTTTGTTACTATGTCAATGTGTACATGTACTTCTTTATTTCTAAATTGATCATTGATTGATTTTTTATCTTTCTGAATGCACAATTTGTTTTTGTCTTGTTCACTATAAAGCAACAATTATTGAATAATGGTTTTCTTTATAAATACAAAAAAAAGGACCAGACAACTTTGCCTCCACAGTCTCAGTTTGGCCGTGTCCGAATTGATGACTGCAGCTAAGGCTGCGGCTATTGCTTAAGGGCCTTGCCATGGGCCTCCTTTGCATCAACGCACGTTCACGTGACAATCAAGCTGCAGCCCCAGCTACATGTACTACTTTAAACAAGGCCATTAGCCTTTTTGAGATATGGTGGACACTACAGGAATGCACTGTTAGGTTTGGGTGTATACAGACAAATTTACCCAAAACCAAACTGTGCCCTAGTAATATTTCCACTATTCCTCAAAGGGCTTGTTTTTTAGGCCCTTTTCGAAACCAAGGCCACATCTTGGGCTCCTGCTTAGACTTTTTGAAAATGTGCACTTTCACTTCAGGGCTTCAAACAGAGAGACAGACAGAGCCAAAGCCTAAGCCATTGATTTGAATAGAGAAAAGCAAGAGTAAGTAAAAAAATATGATGCAAGTAAACAAATACATTGACTAATCAGGTTCCACTAAAACATACAAAAACCGGAATAGACACACACACAAAGATATATCCACAAAACATATGGGAGTTTATTTTTTTCAAAATCGACGTTGATGTGAGGGGTACCAGTGCATCAATCCATGCAAAGTTACTCACATTAAAATAAAATGATGACACTAAGGGTATTTTACATGTGGTGGAGAGGCAGGATGGCAGAACCATCTGCATGGAAAAATACATGGCATTACTGAACGGGTCACACTTCAGCAATCAGTCAGGTTAGGTCGGGTCGGGTCGGATCGGGTCAGGTCAAGTCAGGTAATGTCCGGTAAAGTCATGTCAGGTTGGGTCAGGTCAGGTTGGATCAGGTCAGGTCAGGTCAGATAAGATTTAGGTCTGTTAAATTGTCATAGCAGGTAAATATTGAACTATACTCTACATGTAAGTACGTGTATGGTCAGCTTTGGTAGGGACCAGGTGGGGTCAGCTCGTCATAATTTTGTTTCGGTTAGTTCAGGTCGAGTTGTGTCTAGTGACATGTAGGTCAACCCAGACTTGATTTGGGTCAGGCTTTGGTAAGGTCAGGATCCTGACTCAGATTAGACTCAGTTTGAGTCAGGTCAACCCATATCAGATCAGTCCACTCATTTCATGATAATCTTTTCCCCATATATCCAAGCCTGCACTCCTTTAGGTTGCATTTTTTAATTTGACATCCATGATTCCACCAGATTCCATTAGCATTTAGTGTTAACTCAACTACCAAACCGTTAATGTATTTCTATTTAAAAGCCCTCACCTTGAATGGCTTTTACATTTTTCACATTTGGCACAGTGTTTGGCAACCTTCACTTTAAGACAAAACAAAAAGCACGCTACCTCTTCGAGTTTCTTCTGTTTTGAGACGGTATCGTTCTCAAGTCTCTCGATTTTCCTCATCAATTTGTTGACCTGGTATTCTTGCTCCTGCTCCAGTGTTCTCTCCAGCTGGTGTTTTTCTTGCCGGAGCTGTGAACAAAAACATCATTGATTTGTTTATCTTGTCTCTGTGTTTTTTAATTAATAGGCACCTCAGGATCTGGTGAGGAGACATGGTGGTTTCCCTTGTTGAGCTTAAAAGCAATACTCTACGTTGATAAACAGTCAGATAAATACTACCCACGCATCTTTTACAATTCAAGCAAAGAAAAGGCATTAAACATGTGTGCAGAACTTCTTTTGCGCTTTATTTACTCCCACCAAATCAATACACACAATCAATCTGAAGACTTCAATTTATTACAGTGGCAGACATGGGTATAGTCACTACGTTGACACCGTTTTCACAAAGTCAAACTTTCATGTTTGGAGAAAACTATTTTTGAAATCACTGTTTCGCGGACTGTTTGTCAATTAAACTTTGACATTTTACCATCCATGAAAGTGGAAGTGCTGAAGGCATACAAATCTATTGTTGTTTTTATCATGGTTAAGTTTAATTAAAGAGTAATTTACTGTTAAATACAATTTTTCAATGAATAGTGCAGTCTGTGAAAACGGTGACGACCTGGTACATGTACAAAAGCCTAATACTTTGTTTTTGTGAGGGCAAGGCAATTTTTCCTTGGTAAAGGGCAACTCTTAAGAAAATGAACTCCACTGGAACAGTTCAAATGGCACCAAGGCAAACACGTGGTCCCAATTACATGGCTCTGCTTACCACAGAATTCTGTGCTTACGCCGCCCTGTAAAGCGTGTTATTTTATGGACCGTAAGCACAGAAATGTGTTGTAAGCAGAGCCATGAAATTTGGCCCGTGAGGTACATGTATGTGTTGTTATTCCCTATGTTTTCGCAGTGAAGCACAAGGTTTACAAACACTATGACAGGAAGGGTATACCAACCCAAAAGTGAACAACTATGGGAAAAAAAAGGCGCGTATGAAATTGAAACCATTATACAATTGTTGTCTGCTGTGATGTGGTCTATGCTGTTTTGGACACCCGAGGGGGCAGATGGCACCAGAGGCAAAGCCGAGGGTACCATCGGCCCCCCCGAGGTAAGATCTAGGTAATGAGGACGATCTAGGTAATGGACCCCGACAACATCACTTTTTTGGGAAGACATGAAATTTTGTATTATGTCACGTGATTGGTTCTCGACCAATATAAATTCACAATCTAATACCATGGTATAACAAAATTATTTGTTTCTTTACTGATCTTTTTGATAAAATTATGTACAATACCTGAACAAGTTTTCTGGACAGATCATTGGTTAGAAACTCTTCCTCCTGCTCGTAGTTGACGGCAAGTTTCTCCTTCTCTTTCTTCAGCGCTTGGATCTTCTTGAGGAGGGTGTTACTGATGAACTCTTCTTCTTGCTCAGCCTGAGCTTGCTGTGATGCATTGAAATTAAATAAGAAATGGGGTGACTTGAAAAAGCAGTTGATGATGTGACCGGAATTGTAAAGAGAATTTTCTAAATTTTGAAATTTACTAAGCTCAATAGAATAACTGGGTCATCCTTCATACACGGTTGCTTCAAAACATTTCACTAAATAAAATGTTAAGCACATGATATCCATGATATAATACTAGGTCAAGCACAAAGAATAATTATGAATTTGTTGGTTGATAAAAATGTTTCATGTGGGGGAATTTGTTATTATCAAATTATTTTGGGTAGGCCTACACCATGTATTCTCTTCTAGGAAGAAATGGTGACTCTGAAAAAAAAGTTGTTTGTTTTGTTTATTAATCTTTTATAACCAAGTCAGGTTTTTTACTATTAACGATACATAAAAATACATCCCATTTATCTCAGATGGCATTTAAGACTTTTCATTGTAAAATGCTGTGAGAAGGGCTTACATTTCACATACTTATTGATGTCACAATCTGTGACAAAGTTAAGGCCTTTTTATCCCCATTTATCATTACATGTACAGTATGTATACATGTACACTACAAAGTAGTACAAGCCTTGTAATTTGTAGTTTGTAATAATTCACTTTAGAAATTGACCTTGAACACACTGAAGCCATTTTACAATTCCTTTACGTTAATGTGACCACAGTGAGGCTGGAATGACAAATAGTCTGGCCATATCCCTGTATTTTGTACTATATAATAGGAGAACGATACAGGGACTAGACGTAGACGGCTGCAGCATGAAGCTCACTGAGCCTCTTGAGCATGATCTACATGTATGACACTAATGAGGAGAAAACATTAGTCAGGCAAAAGGTCAGACGTAGGAGTATGATCTTCAAAACACTCAAGCCGGTGCTGTGAAACTGGGGCAACAACCCACTTACAACGTGAGCTTTAAAGGAGCACTGTTCAACTTATAATCCAGATTTTTCTTTTTTGACTACTTTCTTAGTTTTCCATAATATATGCACATGTAGGCCTACATGTACATGTACATGTACGGATGTTACATTGAAGAGGTTTACAGACTCTCTACCCCTGCAATAAAACCGACAAAATAGACCTTTATCACGCTGCCACCATCTTGGTCATGTTCCCTGTATCAAATAACAGTAATAGATGCTAATATTCATTGTACAAAAAGGAACCAGACTATTTGCCCTTCCAGCCTCGGTTTGGTTACATTGGTTTGAATGGGAGAAAATCAAGATGGCCGCACCATGGTAAAGGTCTATTGGTCGTAACAAGAGCTTTCTGATCTGTCCTCTATCTTCATCTCTTTCAAGAAAATCCAAAGGTCAGGGGAGGTCAATGAATTATCCCGAGATCATGAAATCCTGAAAAATCATACAGTAGACATGGACTCGATTTCACAAAACACTGGGATTCATCTGCAGTTAAGTTGTCAATATTGCCATAGCGATTTTGTATCTGTGACATCACAATGAGCTTAGCAATTAAGATTGATACCCCTTTTGCGGTCAATCTTAGCTCTTTGTAAAATTGAACCCTGTGAGTGTAAACAACTGGACTCTGGCAAGTGGCTATTTAAAGCTCTTCACAATCTGTATGAAAGCCACAAGTTCCTTTAAACTTCTCTTACTGGGAAATAGTGAATCATGACGACAACATTTATGGGATACCTTAGTCCTGATGGTCTTGATATGCTGCCTAGTCAAATACCACATGGTTACTTTATAATCTCTACACAGGACTTAAGGATGAAGTAATAAGGCTCTCTAAGATCCCTGGTGTGATATTTCTTATTCTGCTTAATGTCTGGGGTGACGTTCATGGCGATCACATCATGGAGTCCCTACTGAGAAAAGTGGGCAACGACATGATAAAATGTCTTTGTAACTTTATGAATGCATTCACAGCGTTTAGTGTGTACAGACCCTACAACATGCACAATATGGACGAGGATACGAATGCTCAAATAAACATTGTGTATCACACACAATCAACAAGATGTAAAATTTAACTACCGGTGTGCATGTTGTTGTTTTTATGATCACATCATAGCTGGCGCTTTGCACGATACAATGCCAGATGCAATTATACATAATGTGTACAATGTTCACGTACATGTACCCCTATACAAATGTAATGTGGCTGTGGTGCTTTGTTCATGGCATGCCTGTACACTGTACATGTAGTCTTCACCTCATAAACCATCCTCTACACTACATGTAGATCATCATGTCTTTCATTTTCCTTGGATTCTTCGCTGCAAGATTTTTTTTCCAGGCAAATTACATACATACATGTATACAAAAATGCATGTCCAAAGTGTTCCATAATATTGTGCAAGCATGTGCAGTACACAGTCATGACAGTAACACTGTGCACAGTTGCATGTTGTTGAGTAACCTCCAACCATGTTGGACATGCAGTCCTACTTCAGAAACCACTCGTTTGGCCTTTTCCCAGTCCATGGTACACACATGATGTGCATAAAAGTACTTTTAAAACAAGATACCCCTGTGGATTTACAATGCACATGTATTTATAACCATTAAGGACTTTTATAGTACACGCACATCTACTATTGACCCCTTGCACGCACGTCACATGCGCTGACTGTGCAACGCTCACCATTTTGGTGGTCAATTGGTTTACGTGTAAATGCCGCGTCTCCTAAAATGCGCTCTTCACTGAATAACTCAGTGACGTTGACCACCAAAATGGCGCAACCAAGATTATTGTGATGATTATTGTCAGGTGAAATGGGTCAATAGCCATGAACTTCGCTCTTCAAGGGGCACAACAATTTTCCTCTCGTAAGGGGCATTTCTAAGAGGAAAAAATGTTAATTTGTATTGGAAAGGGCACCACAGCAAAAGCACAGGGCACCAAGGCAATTGCTGTGGGTGCTGTGGGCAGGCCTACATGTATGTACATGTATGTATATAATGCCTCGTTCTTGAAAGGGCAAGGGCCTCAAGGCATTTTCATGGTAAAGGGAACATGGTAAAGGGAACATTTCAAAGACACCAAGGCAAAGACCAACAGCAATGGAGGCAATTGCCTCTGTTGCCTCTGTACATGTATCACGCCTGCCTTGGTTAACTCAAGGCCTGTACATTCATACAATGTACATTTGTACAAACCGACTTCATTTTCTATTGGACAAAATTTTAAATATGTGTTAATCTAACCATTATAATAATCTGAGGCCCTTCTTGAACCCCAAATAAAAAAATTCTATGCAATCCACTGTTGGCAAAAATATGGAAAGGTTATACATCCACATGAAGATGCCCCTGGAAATATTTGATAGGTCTTATCACCAATCAAAATTCTGTGAATTCTTCTTCCCATGGCATAGTGTGCAGACGTTTACTCCACAAACGTATGGTACAAGTTCGAGCGATAAATGTTAACAGTTTTGTGTTACTCCATTGTACCTGTACTAGATACATTTATGGCTGAACCATAGAGTACTAGTAAAAGAACTACATGTAGAGGGCGTACAAAACCATGCATTTTTGACCATTGAGAAAATTGCGCGGGCCAATCGAATTACACTGGTCACTCATCAGTTTACACAGCTAACATTTTCTAAGTGGACATTCGTATGCAATTGACCCGTAGAGATTTTCGCCTATGTTGGGTCAGCGGAGTTTGGTGTGTGACAAAGCGAGCTCTGCCTCTAGTTCTTATTTATTTAACTCAATGAGCTGAACATGAAAGATTCTCATTTTTTACCTTCGACATCTGAAATCCCGGACCCTCATGCTGAGAAAAAGGAACAATTACATGGAAAGCAAACCTTTCTCACTAACCATACCAAACCCTTCAAAATCTGACTGCATGGTTCGCTTGCTTCTGTTTGACTGAGACTCCACTTGTAAACTGAATAATATTGCATACCGACACCATAATTAGAGTCCAACAGTCTGGGTGTTGAGTTACCATATGGTATTGAATTTTGTTTACAGTCTGACAGTGAGGAAGGATCCTGGTAAATCACTCAAGGGAGTTAGGGATAATATGTAAATTAAGACCTAACATTTGCACTGAACTTACAGTACTTGTATCTCATTATTCAAGTACATTTTACATGTGTTTACAGACCCTACTTGTTATCACTGACGCCAAGAACTGACACACACATCAGTAAAAACTAGCAAATTGGAGAAAAGGACTTAGCTGAATGCTTTTTAAAACACCACTTTCCTTTAAAATTTCACAGTATTTTCAACTAGGCTATCTCATTTTTGACTCTTGATGCTTTGAACATGATAAATAGGCCTACTGCTTTTGATCGTTTTATAGCCTAATTAATAACCATTAGGCCTAAAGCAAAGAAGGTACGTGTCAGTTCATGAAACCAACAAAGAAACAAAATAGACTACATGTATTTCCGTTTTTATGAAGTGACACATTTCAATGTGTTACAACGTAACCTTGATCACGCGTGCGCATGCCCTTCACAGGCATGGTTTGTGACAGATCGTGAAATAGTTTTTGTTTACAAGTGAGTATGGTGCGTGTCGCGCATTACAATGGTAAATGGAACCTGTGAGTCAGTTCCTTTAATATGAAAATTGTCAATTTCGTACAAAAGTTGCCATACATAATTATTGTAATTAAAAAAATTAAAGCTTGTGAAACTTTGAAACTTCATGAAACTGTAGTCCTTGATGAATATTGTATAATTTATACACGTACTGTATGTAAAAAAAAATGAAAACTAAAAAAAAAAGTTGTTTTGAACGGTAGACAGCTTATCAAAATAGCATGCCTGAAAAAATTGGCGCGTTTTCTATTCGTGATTCGCAGCATTAGCGCGCCCATTCCTAAGGCAAATATAAAAATGCGTGGCGCGATCATGGTGCTTGAACTTCATGCCGTTCCACGCATTTTTGTTATGATACACATGCACAGAAATGGTAACCGATTGAGTTTTGGCACAGCCGTGGCATGCCGAGGGTACACTACATAGACGACAGCAATGACAGCAAAGTCCTGGTTTCCTGGTCTATTTCTATGATTCCAGCATATAAAACATAGCATTGTTCATAACAAGAGCTTCACGTACATCTCTGTAATCCCTTCTTCAAGGGAGCAATCATTACTAACCACAAGTACATGTGTACATGATGTTACATCGTGCAGGTATTTCAATGCACTACAGACGTGACAGATAAACTATGTAATTAATTTAATCTTCTTGTGGAGAATCAATTAGTCTGCTAGTTATAAGTTATTATCATGGGTGGCACCTGCCCACAAGTTTCATCAGTGGATATCTAACAATGCATGAGACACGTTAATGTAGTGTACATTCTGACGTCAAATAGGCAATCATCTAATAACAGACAACATGCAATAACTGTAACACTGTGTTAGTACAGGTTTAAAATTCAATAGCCAATAACAAACACCCCAACTACATGTACTTTTTAAATACACATTCTTGTTTTTTTACCACCAACACTGATCAGAGTTGCTGAAATAAGAAATAATTCAACATCAATAACAAAATTCAAATTTCTGCACAGCAATCCATGTATTTGTTCAGCGGTCCGTGTTTTTCAATGTTAAAGTGTTCATGGTGGCTTGACACCTACACATGACATGAACACAATGTGAAACTTTCCAAGAATTTTGCAAGTGGCCTAGTCATCCAGAAAATTGAACTACTCAGGTGCACATGAACATATGTTGGTTCTTTTCAATTCTTTGAAATGGCTGCTGATGTACAATGTAGCAAGTTAGGCGGTTGTAGTCTGATTAATCGCGAACATAATAAGTACATTGAACAGTACAAAAAGGACACACCATGCAGACCAAGCACAAATTCTCCAACTGTTGGGGGGGGGGGTTGACTAATCAACTAATTTTGTTAAAACTGCCAGGAAAATTAAAACAAAAAGAGTAGGCCTTTGATCTTAGCAAATTTAACTAACATTTGATCACACATTAAAGGAGATGTGTCATCACGATTATCTCAGTGAACGGAACAGCTTGGCAAAGACGTCACCCTTTGTGATTTGACCGCAAGCGCACACATGTGCAGTATCTGGGTGAGAGTTCATCTTTCCATGCACAGCTATAGGCCTGCTATAATCATGACGACACTGCCCCTTTAACAACAGTCAATAATGAATGCTGATTTCAATTACTCCCCAGATGGGTCCCCGACTATTTTTCTTCCCAGTCTCAATCTGGTTACATCTTCATTATTCAAAAAGGATAAAAGTCTCTAGCTGGAAAGAGCCATTGCAGCATATTTCTTTTCACAAGCAATTTAACCGATTGTCAAATAAACGTTTTTTTTAACTTTTCGATTTGTTCTCTCGATGCACTCATCCTCATCTTGCAATCTACTTGTACATGTATGCAAATCAAAGACGCTACAAGTTGACATTCTGGAGAGAAAGGCTGCCCCGTCTCCCTGGGGACAACACGGCCCTGTCTATCTGGGAGATGTTATTCCAGTTGAAACTGATCAATGTCCGAGTTCACAATAGACCTCAATAATAACTGTCTAGCCTCAGGTGATGAGTGCTTGAGACTGATACAAGCGTATCCCTTGATGATGTTGATGATAAAAGGAGGAGACGAAGGAGGCACCTGTCCCTATCTCAGCTCCGCATCTTAATTATTTCTATTACGTCTCAGATTGCAAAAGAACAGTGGTTCCTAGGCATTTTTTATTCAGCGCATCTTGAGTTTTGTTGTCAGTATTCGGATTATAAATCAATGTTTTACAATTGTTTGAATTTTTCTGTCTTTTTCTCTCAGCACTCTGCATCTTTTATATGTCTTTCAGTGAAGATGATGTATGCAGTGGTTTTGGTGCATACTTCTCTTTTGCTTGACATCTGCATGTATCATAATTATCTCTGATCTTTGCATCTTTAGTCCTCCATCATGTCTTAGACTTCATTTGCTTCATTGGCATACAAATATACATGTGTACAACCACAAATAGAAACTTTGAGGTCCTCATAAGAACCAAATAATCTCTTTCTTGTCTGCATAATGCGTCTGTGTCTACAATGAATTTTAAGAACATCTTAAAGGTTTACAGGATGACAAATCCTGAATCACATTTTATCTTCCCTTACTCTTCCAGTTGTTTTTTTAAATCAGTACTGAAATTATAATCAACATGAAATCATTTTACAATTTGCCCTTCCCCCTACCCCCTTCCCAGCCCCACCCCCTTACATACCCCCTTAAATCATTTGACAATAACTGTAATCTCCAAGCAGGAAAGGAGGAGTTCAAGTGAGATGTTAACCCTGTTCATGGACCTATTAAAAGTACAGTAAGCAATAAATTAATTCAATCCATGTAATTGTGTACAGACAAGGCAGTTTGGTTCGCACATGGCCCAATTCCTCCAATATCCTCTTCTCCTATTGTATGGTCACACCACACCAAGTTGTTTGGACTTGGACATTCTTGGAATGCCTGATCCTGTGATAAGCACCTTGGTTGTTTATACCTGATGTAATGGCCCAATTCTTTCAAATTCCTTCACTTTGGCAATACGTACATATAGGATGTAGAAGGATTTGGGACTGTCAGGGTTAAACCTTTTTGATAGAATAGGCCAGAATGCCCCTTTAAACCATTTGATTTTTTCAAATGGGCAAATCATATTAAATTTGATTGTTAGGTGGGTTGCCCCTTTAAATCATTTTAATTAATATTTGACCATTGTCAAAGAAACATTTTTTGATGGGCTACACATTGCCTCTTTTAACATAAAATTCAAATCTTTTTAGTGAGCTAGGTTGCTACATTAAAACATTTCAATAGGTCCCAAATCAACAAAAGGATTGTAGACTGGGTTGGCCCTTTAAAACATTTCAATTCAAACCATATCAAAGAGATCTTTGTGGAGGCACAAGGCTTGACGGTCAATGTCATTTGCAACGGAGTTCTTCACAACTCAGTCCAAAATCCATTAATACACGTTTGTAGTTAACACCTGTCAGTATTTAATAACCCTGCAACTGGGCGATAACGCTGGCTGCCAAAAGATGCTTTTGATTAAAAAAAAAAGTGCAAAAGGAAAAAAATTCAAAGTGAAACCGGACTTCAACATGTTCAATGAGATGATAAATAAATTGTTCCGTTTCGGCTTTCAGTGATACTACACATGTACATTGGAACCTACACAATTTCTTTACAATTATTGAAACTATCACAACATTGTGACTGTGACAACTGCGACCGGTGATCGTGACAATGAGGTGTGGTTTGTCCTTCTTATCTTTGAAAATTGATAAATTTTAGTTTACAAAAAATACTCTGTTGCTACACAAGATTTTATCTTTCTACAAATATCTAAAAAAAAAAAATGGTTCTACTGTATGGCTTAAGAATAATTTTGCATCAAGATACATCTTTTACTAAACATGTATTTTAAATCAAAGTTATTTGAGAACGTTTATAAACAATTTTTATAAAATGAAGATTTGTGCGAAATGTGCGGTCCCCCAACAAAAATCACTTTGCTACAATTTGTTTTTATCAGTCAGTTTGGTCTTGGAAACATTAAGTTAAAATTAATTCTGACTAAGAAATGTACTGATTCACTCTAGATATGAGCAACTGCAAGACATTTCCATCCAGTCATCCTGTGAAGGGCCTTGACCACGCTGCACACATCAGTGTGCGCCTCATAACATGTCATACATGTGTTCATGATGATTTTACCAGGGACATTAATTGCAACTAGAAGCTGAATGTGTTAATGCTTACAAACCGTCATGAGTCATGCATAATTTAAAATGAATGTTGTTTCACTGTGTGTCTAGTGTCAGTGACTACAAACGTGGCAATTATCCTACTCAAAACTATAGCACATGTGCTGCAGTTTCTCAACGATCTGTCAAAATATAACCTGTCTTAATTGAATGTTGACAGGCTTCTTTCTTTTCATGCACATATTATTTATAAGCAAAATCAAAATGTTGTGGGGACTGGGGGTAGTCATGTTCTGGCATCCCCATAAGAGTACCAGCAGGTAATTTTAAACACACGCTGTATAGGAAATTACAAATTTTTACTTAAGGTACAGTACAGTAATAACAAGTGAAGTATCCGTGTCTTTTGGATACTGTCTTGTTTTTAAATATAGACACCCTGATGTTTTTACTCATTTACATTGCATAAATAAAGTATTGGAAATGAGCAATTTGGACGCCCTTGCTGGGCACAAAATACCCACAGGAACACTGACCAGTAATTTTAACCACACAACTGAACAAGTTCAGCTGTCCAGTGTTTTCTAAACAGACAATTTAAGAATTTCCTTATTTATAAAAATGTTGAAGCTTTTCAGTTCAAAACATCCTCCTTCAGAATAAATACATGTACACAAGAAAAAGAAGAAGATATTTTGAGTCTAGTGGAAAATTTAATTGAATTCGATCCCTGCCTAGTTTTTAATTTACAGCAACTTGGATCCTCTCTGTACATGTACACAATGTACATGCATGTTTTCTGTATTCTAACATTCTGACTCTTACAAAATCAAACATTTACAAAAGTGAATCCTTACAAATGCGCGACCAGCACACCTTGAAAAAAGAAGAAGATCAATTCCTGTCTGATTCCGGAGAAGATGGGACTTATTCCCAAATGACAACAGCTACAATGTACCAAGCAGGGTTTTCCCCATGCACAAGCTAGCATATCGGGCCGATACGTGCGAATTACGGGCCGCTACGCAGAATTTTTCTTTTTTTTTCCTTTTCTGGATTTTAATATCAAATTCACAAAAAATCCTAACATGATTTTAACCATTTTAAATGCTCCAGATTGCACAGTAGAGCTTTTCAAACTGTTAAACATTATAAAAACATTCCAAGAATCTGCTACGAATTCAGCGTGCTTCGGCCACACTTTCAAAATTTGGGTCCAGAATGCCCCATAGTTTTGAAAATCTTGGGGAGAGCCCTGCCAAGCTCTTTCAATCATCTTACATTCTTCTAGACCTCTCTACAATCCCCCCCAAGCAACAATGGACAAGAGACTACTGAGTAAGAACCTGGTGATGTTGACCCCTTACTGCCGGAGAGGATGCAGAATGCCATGGGAAATTAAACTGAATTAATCCATGGCCGAGTGGGACAGGTTGCTCTTTTGTGTCTTAATTTAGCAGTGTATGGGGCCTGTGTCATTTCTCATGAAGATGTTGATCACTTCAATTTGTTCAATTTCTCAAGTCTCCCCCCCCCACCCCTGATTTCTCATTTGTTCTCACGAAACGCAATAAGTGTGTCAAAATCTTGGCAGACGGCCATGTCTATCCAACACAATAACCAAGACTGTTCATAAAATGCCCTGTAGGCTACTGTACAACAAAGCCCGCCACTGACAAATTTACAAGTACATGTTTTAACATAAAACAAGATGCTTGAAAGGTTTCGTAAAATTTTATGTATTTTGTTTGATCAAGTGAGAAAACCACTTTCTGTTTGTAAATAATTATCTTTTTACATACATGTACAGTACATGAATATTCATAAAAAAAAACACACTTCAAAGGTATAGACCGTGTAAGTCTAGCGCGTGTTAGAACAATTTTTGGACCATTTTGGTTCCACACACATTGCTGTAACATGTGAAGGAAACAAAGTCTCGCGCTTTAACGGACCCTAATGTTCGAATACGCGCGAGACTTATGTGCAGTCTATTCACTGAACTATTGTCTTTCAGTGCTTGCCTATCAAGCAAATCTTTACTAAACTAAATGTCCTGCAGATCAAAAACATTTGACCAGATCATAAATATTTTTACACGACCCAAAAATAAATTTTGTTTTTACAGTAAACACGTAAATGTAAGATTTCACACAGTGACCATCACTTTGATCTCAAGCGACACCAGATAAGGCACACCATTAGATAACCCTAGAGTGATGTTTTTGTACAATTAAGTACATTGTACCTTTGGAAGTCACATAAGCCGCATCTTACAATATACAGTGCAAGAAATGACAATATTTCAAGCCAGGTCTTCTTTAGTCCAGTGGGTACTTCAAGCCCACTACTTTCTCTCTGTACATGTCACATACTGTACCACCACAACTACATCACCATGCAGACAAAAAGGCCCCTTCAAACAAGCTACAATATACAGTAATGATCGTACACTAATATTTCCATCAAAACACACTGCCTTACCACACTCAAGTGTAATTTTTTCTTTCTTTTTCAAACACCAAATTTTTTTCAGCTTCATTATCAGCTACATTGTAACCAGTCACCCTTGACTGCATCTGCACTTGAGATTTCATTAACTCTTCGCTAGTCTAATGCTACAATTTAGGGCAGTACTGGGAGCAGTGTCAGAGCGTAGCCCTCGTTCAATCAATCAATTCGTTCAATACTAACTAAGGCAATTACAAAACAGAACTTAATCTCTGAAGTTAATTAACTTGAATTGACGTCAGTAAATTTCAACTCATATGAACAGGCCACGACCCGTGTGCACTGCAACAAGAAAAGTTCATGGACTGTTTATTTGTGTTTAGAACTAAATAGACATGTATCATGTTCTTACCACAATCCTTCAAAATACAACTGTATGTTTCATTTGACTCTGTTGGATTGAGGACTGCACTAGCTAGCCCTCCTATGTGTGCATACTCCAAAGTGCCTCAAAATCTCCCATATGCTACGCACACAGTGGTGAGGTAACACATGCTACACTTTCCTGTCACTGTATTGTACTTGTGTACAGTACATATAATGTGTGATCCATCAGTGCCACAGATTGCCACTGTAGAAACTGACCCAGGTTGAGACCTTTATCTCTTCCCACAGTAGCCCAAATTCCAAAGTTGCAATTGAGCCCAGCTGGTGACTTCTCCGGTTTACCACTCAAACATTTGTGTCAAATTGCAGCACCTTGGGCAATGGCTGTAATCTATGCATTATAAGTGTGTGCCTCAAAATGCCACTGCCTCAAATGCATCAAAGTGCCTCAAAATGCACATGCCCAGTGGCATTTTGGGGCATGGGTGGATTTTGTCAAGAAACTAATTTTGTCAACACACTGATCATATGATAAGGAGGTATCTATGTATAGTGAACTGAATGCTTGATGGGATCAGGCATACTACAGTATATTTATCACAAACCAGAGTCCAACAGTATGGGGTTTGGTACTGTATCCATCAAGGGAGTCACTTTTAATCTTCAACTTGGGAACTGCTTTCCCCATAAAAAAAACACACAGACCGAAAGGACTTCCAATTCAAGTACATGTATTGTTCTTAATTATTATTATTTGTTCTGCTTATAAATTCTACAGTTACAGGGCACTTCATACGGGTGTTTCTAAGCGCACAGTATTTATCCTGCAAGGTATTTGGAGTTATGAAGTATGAGACCTGTTCCTTCAGCACCATGTAACGGTTTACAAGGTGCTGTGGCGCAATCTGCAGCCGATCAAACCAGGAACACCGGGGCGAACCCCTTCTCTTTTCGATAAGTGCACTGGGTTCTTTTACGTGCATTAGACAACACACGGGACCTACGGCTTTACGTCTCATCCGAAGGACGCAGCAATAACGGTGAAGTGTCTTGCTTAAGGACACAAGTGTCACGACCGGGATTCGAACCCACACTCTGCTGATCGGAAACACCAGAGCTTGAGTCCAGTGTTATCCGCTCGGCCACGACACGCCACATTCAAGTTGGGTGTGAGGAGATTTTTAAGGGGCACCGAGTCTAACACAAGGGCAACATGCCAATGGGATCCATGAAATTCCAGGGTTGAATCTGGTATAATTATTTGAGTTATTGGCCTCGTCTGTTTTGTTTAAAACATGTTCATTTTCTATATACCATCGTAGAGTGTACCTATTGGTTTTTAAGTTTGCACACTGGCCCAAAGCTTCTTCTAAACAGTCCTTTTTGACTATCCACCCATGGACAACCCCACCATTAGCACCTGCAACAAGGGTCATTGACATTTTAGCCGTGTACATGTATGACGGTGAGTTTCTAGACGGACCCCCACCCTCATCATTATTCTTCCATCAACCATTATAAATATGACTTCAGTGGAAAATAAACCACCAACCAATGTGTGTGTGTGTAATGTCATTTGTAAACTATGTGATACGCTGCCAGTGTAAGGGAGAAGTCTATGCAAAAAGAAAAATAGAGCAACAATTAGGAAGTGTCAGACGGTGTATGAATTCACAAAGCATCATGATGCACGCACTAAATAATTTCTAAAAACATACTGTACAACAAACTCATGTGTTTCATTGTAGTGATAACAGGGGCAATTCCCTTACACAGTCATTTGGGGGGTGAGAAAAAGTGATGTAAATACTGTATGATTCTTTAAAAAAATTTACATGATATTGTGATGGGTGGGTGTACTCATATTTAACCCCATACCCACGAGAAATTACTGCCAGGATTCTTTCTCACTCTACCCAAGGAGGAATAAATTAGACACAATCCAACACCAATTCCTGTCTTACATGTACAATGTACATGTAAGACTAAGTGTAAGAGGTACCTTTTTTACAAAATGGACGAAAAGATAAATTCAGTTTAAATTAGACACAAAGTCACAAACTTTTGCCACTTTTTGAGATGGAAGTAGCAAAAACTCATCATGATGTTGCAGTACCATTAATACCTTCCTTCCTATCTTCCTTATAAAAAAATATACACTGTACACTATGTAACTTGTTAGACCTATATGTTATACAGTACAGCAATCAAATGAATGAGGATGCTGGACTGTGAAGCGGTTATAGTCAAGTGTCTTGCTCAGTCAAGGACACAAGTATCACGAACGGCACTCGAACCCACACTCCAGTGACTTAGCCACCAAAACTTGGGTTTGATACGCTAAACCGCTCAACCGCTCAACTTTGACACGCTACCAAACTACCAACGGGCAATACTGTCATTCAATAGGCCTACCGACCGACGAAGAGATATTTTATCTTCATTTGCAGGGCCCCAGTTTATTGAGCTGTAAACATTTCTATTTGGATTTTTTTAATTTACAAATTAGTTTGAAAATAAAAAAGTATTGTCTACTAAAAATCCATGCAGTGACATGTGAATATGATGAAGTAATGTCATGTCATGCATGTAGGCCTAGTTAAATTAAAAAAATAATGCTTGATTCACAAACTGGTTTACATTTTGGCCTCATTTTACTGGTACATGTACACTCTCAGTAACAATAATTAATATAAACATTATAAACAATAAAAAAGAAACAAGTCAACAAGAACATGCCGACCCAACACGAATTTCAATTTTTATAAATAAATCAATTCCAAACATTTACCTATCGACAGTACACATGATTTTTTTAACAATATCACTCAAGTTCAGAGAGGGACTTACAATGTTCACACTTGCTCTTTTCAAGTCACGGTTTTCCGATTGCAGAGACTTGCAGCGCATCTTGTAAGTTTCCAGCTCAATCTTCAAGACCTTATTCTCCTGCTCTAAAGAGGCAATTCTGTTCAACAGCTCCTCTTTCCTCGTGGGCACGGACATCTTTATGCTGTCCGTGTCGCTTTCGATCTCACTCGCGCTTGCACTGTCCGCCATGTCGGCCATTACTGATCTGCACCTCTCGTCTGCTAAAATTGTGTAACTGGTTCTCGTTACCTGTCAAGCAAAACACGTTATGCGCAGAGTACCAGCGGGTGGGTTTTCCGATTGATTGATTTGCATATTCCTCAAAAGCTGAAAAACAAAAACAGGAAAGGGTTCTGGACATCCTTTCTACGACAATATTTACCAAGAAAGACAGTCATACTGTTAACAAATAGACTACCATGACTGATATAGCAAGTGTAAACATCTGACTTGAGTTATTTTCGTTTTCTGTCGCCTTTTAAGATTGTTTATCTGTATTTGATTTGACGCCACGAGAGGGCGGTGTTTGCGTTCGATAGTCACCTGTTCTGTTGTCATTCCAATCCGATGACAACGCACATGGCATGACGTGATGTTCACATGTTCACATGCACACCACACAATGGGCGTTTGCAGGTGCACGAACAAAAATAACTATCGCGCATAGAGAAAAAAAAGTATAAACAAGAATGATTCATATTTTAGTCATTGGTCGGTGAGTCAGTAATCCCATCCCAGACAGCAAACAATTTTTTCATTCCGAAAGAAAAGAAATCTTGTCGTTTTGGCCAATTGCCATCTGTCTGCTCAGCAGCACAGATGTTTACAAGTTAAAATGTTGAATAAACTCAATAGGTCACGAGGAAGAAGCCTATCCTAGCACCCCCACCCCCCACACACAAAAAGACAAACATAAATACATCCATAACACAATAAATTACTCATTGTAAGAGCACAGTAAATACTCATTGTAAACTGTTTTATTTCATAATGATATCAAATACCACAGCATGGCGCCATATAAAATAAGCTTTTTATAATTTACATTGCACTTCAAAAGTTTTTAAGTTGGTTCCAAATATAATAATTATATCTTTATTTTATTTTACATTAAAAATTCAGAGACAACAAGGAAAACAAAACAACTTGTTGACGTTGACGGTAAGACTATAGGAATTGTTAATCCTAGTCCCAGCTGAATCCACCAGAAGATCCAAGAACTAGATCTATCAGTTGAGGGTTTATGAGCCAACAGTAGGTGTTGCTGAAATAATTTTACTCTGAACTGTTTTAAAAACCAGCATTTTTCTGTATAATTTCCTAAGATCTAATGATGCAGACAAAAATAATCGTGATCTCAGACTAAATCAAGTCTTTGATAAAGGCTGTAGGCATATTTGCTCAAACTGTGTTTTATTAAGGCAACAGTCAAATTAAGACACATAGTTGTAGCACACTCCCTAGTTTGGTCACTTGGTCATTCAGAATGCTAAAAATAGAATATGTCCATGGTGCAAATGGTTTCAGCAAATTACTTTAACTGGTTAGAACTAGTTTAATCTGGTAAAAAGTGGATTTCACCACTGGTTTGAGCAGGTTATTTCCACCATTCAAAAGGGTTTGACTTTGATTGTTCAAACTGGTCTGCACTGGTTCATTTTGGTTTAAACTGGCCTGGCCGATTCAAGAAATGCTATTCATCACCTACTGTCTACGGTGATATTGAGGTATTGTTTTAGATTTTCATAAAGTGTGAAGGACACAGCGGCTGCAGGAATAGCTCTCAAGTAGTTGATGCTAACCCCTCGGAATAAACCTCTTGCACCATGCTCCGTGTAAACCAGGATTAGTGTCTCCACACATGAACTGCAAGTTAAAATAAAGGAAATTGTGAACATTTTAACATTCTTTTTGATGTAATTAAATCTTTCTAAAAGCAAATTTGCTTCAAACCTTTTCAGACGCGTTTCTACTGCCTCCAAGTTTTATTGAAATACTGTCTGACCATTCATCCACTGTGGTTTTGAATGATACCGGTGTATAAAAACTATGTCAGCCTGCAATACGATATTACATGAGCTCTGAGCTGAGGTTGTGCCATCATACACAACCTGTGCAATTATTCAATGTGCTTGAAAATGTTACCAGTAGTAGGAGAGTAAAAAGTAAACCTACCTCGATGAACTAGAATTTGGAACCATTGAGCCCAGCTGCATGAGTCTCCTCCCAACGTCTAAGGGATACCTGAAAGTCAAATAAATATTTTGAAAAAGTTTAACAGGATCAGATAAAAATTTGGCATTTGACAAGACTTTGATTGAAAGAGTATAAAACTAATAGCAGAAAAATTAGAAAGAATGTTGATTCTTAATGCATAGGCTACTGTGGCTGTGGATGGTCAAATGACAGAAACGTGCATGCGTGTACGCAAGGCCACGCACAGCTCTCAGCCAATGATAGGTCTACCTTTAACCTCAGTGAGGACACCGTTTGAGCTTGTCACGTCATGTGCAAGGTCTATGGACCCCTTGCACGCACAACACATGTGGCGACTACGCCACGCTCACCATTTTGGATGCCAACAAGTAAGCGTGCAAATGCCACATCGCCTAAAATTCACACTACAGTGTGTACCACAGAGGAACATTGACTTCCAAAATGGCGCATCCAAGATTATTGTGATGAAGACGTCAGGTGAATTGGGTCAATATTCATCAATATTTAAGTACGGTTTTAAGTGCAAACCCAAGACAAAAGATAGACAAGTACTACTGGGTGCCAACTTACACTATAGTTTGTGCAACTGCTCCTGCCAGGCCCCCAGTGACAAGATTAGCTTGGGCGGTTAGAACTCTCTGATTAGGGTCCGATGGAGAGGGCTTGGAGAGGATGAGGGGACCCTTCTCCAGGAGGTATGTTTTGGAAGTTTCGTAGGAATAAAAGGCAGCACCTGGCAACAAAACAAGTGATTGAAACTGTCCTTGTCATTGAAATGAAACAAGTCAAAAAGGAGAACATTTTCAACTCATGCTTAAAATAATAATGCTGTATAGATTTATTAGTTGCATGTTTCCAAAGATTGGTATGCACTCTGAGAGAGTTATTCCAATTAAATTGACCTTATTTTTGACTGCATGAGGGCCCTTCAGTGGCTCATTTCCTTGGATCACAACCAGTTTTATCTTTTCTTGTATCAATGGCCAAATAAACACTATTAAGAATAACAACGATGGAAAAACCAGTTCGTTTTACTGGTTTTGCATTACATGAATAATGTTCACACACGCCTTCATACGGTCAAAAATACTGTGAATTGCAGGTAGCAAAAGTTATACAGTAAAGCGTCCACTGATGGACTAATGGTGGGCTGTTTGTAAACAAAATCAACATCACTTTTTGTGTGTGACTGTTTTGTTGCCAACAAAAACCTTCCCAACCACAAACATGACAAACCTTAGAGAAAAAAAAAAAAAAAAAAAATTGCAGGGATGTGATGCTGTGAAAAATAATTTGAAAAATGTTCTAGAGATGAGGTTGCAGGATGTTACAATTTAGAGGTATTTAAGTCAATCTTCATCACCACAAATTGACCACTAGAGTTTGGTTTACATCCGGGATATGTCGTTTTTACCCCTGAAGGCAAATATACATCTTTCTAGAAAAAATTAAAGGGTTGGGAAGATCAAGGAAAAATACTAAAAATCAAGAAAAAATCCTGACAAATCACAAGTCTGTATCTATCTCACCTGCATAAGGAATCATGCCGACAAGAGTTGGCCCAACACCTCTGTATAGAGCTTTGAATTGACCCTCCTGGTGAAGGGAAAGAATTTTGTCTAAATGAGAAAAATTTGTCTCTAAATGTAGGGGATTAAAAGTGAGTCAAAGTTCATCAACTTCCCTAGAAACAAACTCTCGAATGTTTTTTTTGTGGTTATTAAAATCTACACTTGGAATGGTTTGAACGTCAAAAGTTGAATATTTGTTTTATTTGGCACAATTTACTACAAACATTTCTATGAAAATGTTTGGGGAATAACTTGCAAGGCAGTTTTACAAAAACAATTAATTTGGAAAAGTCAACAAAACAGGAATATGGGCTTACCTCATGCCATATAGATCGACAGGTGTGGAGAATTCCTCTGTATAAACACTCTCCTTGTACTTGATAGGCTAGTCTCGCTCTGACGATGTCTAATGGATATGTAAAAATAACAGCTGTTACACCTGTAAGAAACAAAAACAGATTATTCAAGAATAATATAATGTGTGATACGACTACAGATTTATTCTGACACTTTTTATTTGGTTCCTAAGTATAGAAACAAATTGAACTTCATACAAATAATGTTTTGAATGATCTAGAATCATTCACTTTTATCCATAGTTAATTTCATAAAAATCTTAAAGCACTGTTTGAAAAAGAATATTTCGCAAGGCAGTCATTTAAGGGTCACTGTTCACAAAAAAGTTGATAGTTCTTGGTTAATGCAGTATCACATCTGAAATATCAGATCTGTGAAACTGACCAACCATTCTGCTCTCCTTTTATACCACATGTGCAGCAAGAAGTATTTCCCCAAAAATACTTAAACTCATTTATAATCTGGGGGCATCTTACCTGCTAGGGAACCAGATAATAACTTCTTTTTCGTTTTCTGTCAAAGAAAAAGAAACCAAAGATGAGCCAGTTAGTGAAACCTGACACTTTTTTTAAAAATTCTGATTTACATTCTGGTGTAATAATTATATCTTGATCAAAACAATGTACGAAGAAAAATGTGTAAACTAAAATATTTTTTTTTTTTTAAAAGTCAACAAAGCAGTTGAGATATGACCTCACCTTTTTGAACCAATCATACGCTACAAATTGAATAGCACCGTAAGGGAATGTCCGAACCATCATTGCCCCGTTGCCACGGTAAAGTCCCCTGACTCCTTCATATTCAAAGACCTTAGCAACTGATGACCAAACACCTGAAATTACACACGAGGAGGAAACTACGCTTAGTTGAATTTCACTGTTACACCCAAACTATGATACCTACATCAACAATACAATAGTTTGGTCTGCCACATCTTGAGTCCTTAAAAAGGAAAAAAAACATTAAAGGGGCTGTGTCATCATGATTATAACAGGCCTGTGGCAGTGCATGGAAAGATGAACTCTTACCAACATTCTTCACACGTAAGTTCTTGCGGTCAAATCACAAAGGGTGCAGTCTTTGTCAAACTTCGATGTGACCGCCACGACGCACGCGTGTGTAGCAGCTGGGTTATTCCATTTCCTGCTATAATCATGACGACACAGCCCATTTAGAGGGGCACATTGCCTTCAAATCTCTTCAACTGTTGCTGTTTGAAATAGCTCCTTATCCATTTTAACCAGTTGTCACCGGGACTCTGGGGAAACGCTTGCGTGTAAACAGGACATACCGCACCAACTGGTAAAGAGTTGTTCATGTGTAGTGAATTCATTCCTTCTGATTTAAATTAGGCCCAAGTATGAGGCCAGGTGTTTTGCAATAAATACTTCTCAGTGCGCAGAAGACGCACGTTTTTGTCCCTTTTTCTTTCACGTTTATTGAGGCGTGACGACAATGGAGAGTGAAGCACGAATAGGATAATTCGCTCTCACTCTACCTTCAGCTCTTGTCCAACAAGGTTGCTTAGAGGACTCGAGCTTATTTTTAATAGCCAGTGTTGACGAAGAACAACACCAACGACAATAAAACACAATAACACCAATAAAACACAAACAGTGTGTTGTAATTAGTGATTACAAAAAAACTCCTGTACATTTGCCTCCAGAAATACAACCAGCCGAACCACACCCTAGATATAAATATACGGTCCGCCATTTTGTGGAGTCAAAAATTATGTTCTACAAAATGTTGGACTGTGTTCTGTCACAAAATTAAACATTTCACAATGAACGCTTTTTATAGCCCAAAAGCGCCAAATCGAAAGGCAACGTGTCCCTCCAAGAATCCTGAATGGCTACTTCAAATTATTCTAAACGAATGCTCCTTACCAAGATGTTGATAGTACCTATGGTGGCCTTGTATTAAAATTTTTACTCTATCCAGAGGAGCAGTGGTCACTTTGCCACAACAACCAGCTATTCCTGAAATTCAAAAATGAGAAGATGGTGAGAATTTACAATTTTTTTTTTATATTTAAGTTTGCAAAGTGAGATTCTTGTAATAGCCACGAGCTCAATGAGAATACCCTTGCAGAATAAAAAAAAACGCATGTTGATATAAAAGCTTTAATAGTATACTAAAGAAGGTTCTACCAAGAATCGTACGAGGTAAGTGAAGACAAAAGCATAGCGTAACAACCTCATACATGTAGTTCTGAGAGTACTTAAGGGCCGAACGTACCAAAAATACTACTTAAAGTTTAAGTAGGCCTTGCTTAGAAAGTACTCGGATAAATGAGGTCCTTTAAGTGTGCTATGGTAGAACCTCCCGTTGTAAAATTATTAAGCTTCATGAATAGCCCCATAATTAGTGCTGGACTACCTCCGCTTCTCGGCCCTACAAACCCTCTTGCCAACAATGTGACATCAACTTTCGAACAGACCGAGCAACATGCAATTTAAAAAATGTCTGGACGCAAATCTGAAACTTTCTGATTACGGCCTTATAATATTATTATAAGCTATATTATTATTATTATATTATCGAGAAAATAATTATATATAAATCAGAAAACAGGATCTGAATGTTCTGAAAAAGGGGTTTGATGAGCTTTGTGCAACCACAGAGAAAGTCCATTCTCTATGGTGTAACGCATCCGTGTCAAAACGATGGTACTTTTATTAAATATTGCACAATAATTATTACTTTTACAATGCACACCCACGTCCTTGTGGGATCAAACTTTCACGTGCCAACTGCGTGATTACAAAATACAGCAGCTCTGCAGACAAGACTCCAGGTTCCACTTCCAGAGATTGGAAAACTCTTCCTCCAAATATAGCTGATTTTACGTACTTTTTTCAACACATTCTGCCCCAGATAATCTGTTAATAAAGACATTAATAACCCAGGTGTAGAAAGAAACATTTTGTGCAGGAATTACTTACCACCGGCGAGGAAATTCTGCAGGATTTCGCCCGTTGAACCGGCAAGGACAGCCATCTTCATAGATGTATATCACAACAACAGTCAATTAATGAGAGTACGGGCCGAGCTAGCCTAGCTACGATCGGTCACACCAGTCCTGTCATGACACCACCTCGTAAAAAATCACCTGATATCAGACCATTCGGCCTTCTCCATTATAAACTAGGGGGTTTCATTTTCAAAAAGCGCGACGTTTGTATTATTTCACAAAAACTAATGTTCAATATTGGAATATTTTGAGCATTTACGAATCGTTAAATTTATAAAACTATGTTTCAATATATTGTTGTATATTTCTATCAATCAAAAAATAATTTAAAACGCTAAACACCAATGTTAAAAAAGTCTATGTATTAACTCCCCTGTTATATTTTAGCATAAACCATAAAAGGTCTATTTATAGCATGAATAAAACATCCCCGTTAAAAGCGCATGTACGAAGCACGATTACAAACCATGTTTACAAAACTAACCACATTTTGCGAGAGTGCTTATTCCTGCACTGTAAAGTATGTTTTTATGTATCTTTTTGGATGGGAAGGTGTATTGCACTTACTCGAAATAGTTTTTGTATCCTGCCAAACTTAATCAGTGTAGATCAGAAGTGACAAAATATGTCTCTTTTTTAGTCTTAGTTTAATCATCACTAGTGGATGGAGCAAGAATCGGCACAGCCTAGCAAGTTTCTTTTTTATAAACAGTAAATCGATCATTTCCAATAGATGTTACATTTGCATCAGGGATATAGAACAGTACTTAAACGATCAATCATTCAAATCAATCAATCAACCAATCAATCAATCAGTACCAATCAACCAATCAACCTATCAACCGATCAACCGATCAACCGATCAACCAATCAACCGATCAACCGATCAATCGATCAACCGATCAGTAGATCCATCGATCTATCGATCAATCGATCAAAAAAACAACAAACAAACAACCCAACAAACAACCCAACAAACAACCCAACAAACAAACAAACAAACAAACAAACAAACAAACAAACAAACAAACAAACAAACAAACAAACAAACAAACAAACAAACAAACAAACAAACAAACAAACAAACAAACAAACAAACAACAAACAAACAAACAAACAAACAAACAAACAAACAAACAAACAAACAAACAAACAAACAAACAAACAAACAAACAAACAAACAAACAAACAAACAAACAAACAAACAAACAAACAAACAAACAAACAAAC